>CM021105.1:167603647-167674407 GCA_007115665.2 Sequoiadendron giganteum
CTCTCTCTCTCTCTCTCTCTCTCTCTCTCTCTCTCTCTCTCTCTCTCTCTCTCTCTCTCTCTCTCTCTCTCTCTATCTATCTATCTCTTTTCCACCCTCCACCTCCTAATTACTCTTGGGTCTATGTGTTCCAAAAATCAGATATCTGATTCAAATCGGATATCCGATTTGTGGCACCAAAATCTTATTGCCACAATACACTTTTAAATGTTTTCAAATATTTCCCAAGCCCAAATCGGATATCCGATTTGTAAAACTTAGGCTTGGGCATTGCTGTGGAGCAATGTACTAACACCCGATCCAAAAAAAAGTCAACTCAGGATTTTTCGCATTTTTTGGCGAGTGCAAAATGCTACTTTTTAAATATTGCCACTTTTTGGCCCATCATGATCCTGCACATGCCCATAGGTGTTTCCGCACTTAGGCATTTTTGCTACCAATAGAGGCGATTGTGCTCTATTCTTGGGAAAATTCGCTTCCCATCCAAAATCCAGAGAGTCAATCCATCCTATCACAATTAGTTTATATCCTCCTTAGTCCAAAATCATAATCCAATCATTTTTCCTCTTCATATCCATCTCTAAATGATCACTTTCATCTTAACAACCATTATTAATCTTGTCCACAAGATCACCCCCTTTGAGCAAGGATTCAACTAAACCTATCTTTTATCCGTCCAACAATCATCCTCATCATTTTAGCTACATCCTTGACTTTAGGATTCTCTCCCATCACATCTTCATAATCAAATCCTAATCCGAGCTTCAATAAAATTCTAATATGGTCTTAAATAAAATCCTAATATGAGTTTCAATCCAATCCTAATCTAAGCTTAAATCAAATCCCAATCTGAGCTTAATTCACATCCAAGATCTTTTGATATCGAAACAAATCTTAAGATCCCTTTTTCCATGTTCTTCTAATCATTCTATTTATCTTTTCATCATCCCTCCTTTTCTTCTAATCATCTATCCCCATATTTTTCTTCCATATCCATCTGGAATCCAATATCATGATTCATTATCCTCCTTCATCACAACCAAAAATAGTAGTCAAAGGAGATCGGGAAATTACATTCAAGATGACATTAAAAGTATTATTGACTAAGATGAGTATGAAATAGATCTCCTTGATTTTATCATCACTATTAATCATTCCCTAACTATCTTCCAAAATCCAATCACTCCTCCAAGCTATACCATCATGCCTTCATCCACACCCACTAGCAATCCTTATGCTACCTTTGACATGGGAAATCTATTACCTCCTCCATCCATATATCCATCATATTCATCATTCACATCTCCCTCTTATCTATCATCCACATATCCCTCTCATCCAATATTCATACCTCCATCTTTGCACAACACTTTCACCCCTAGTCTAAATTTTGGATAACTCATTATCCTTCAATGCATGATCCTAATCCACCATCCACATCCACCTATCCTAATCCATGATCCACATCCTCCTACCTTAATCCACCATCCAAACCTTCCCATCTCAATCAACCATCCCAATCTTCCTACCTTAATTCCCCATCCACTTTCTCCAACACCAATCCACCATCCATTTCCTCCTATCCTAATCCACCATCCATATCCTCCTATGTCATTCCATCTTTCACTCCATCGCATCCCAATCCTCCCTCCAATCCATCCTACATTTGTCCTCCATCTAATCCCAATCCCTCAACTCATTTCTCTCCAAACCCTCTCCTAATCCATAATCCTAATCGTCCACTTCATGATTCTATCCTAATCTACCATCCATATCCTACTATATCACTCCATCTTTCACTCCATCATATCCTAATCCTCCATCTAATCTTGATCCTCCCACCAATGCTAATCCTCCACCTACTCTTAGTCTTCCATCCAATCCCATCCACCCATCTAATCCTAATCCACCAATCCATAATCCTAATCCTCTACCCATCCATAATCCTTTATCTATTCCCATCACCCCATATAAGCCTACAATACACAAGTATCTCATTCCAGATTTCATCCAAGGACTCGTGACAAAGAAGATATCCCCAAATCCACATCTCAAAGTCATAGAGCCATGCCACCCCACTCTATTATGTATGGTCATTAGTGATGAGATCATTCTCCATCCTACACCTATCACCCCTATTACCACTCCTAACACCATCCAAACTATTGAAACCATCAAACCCACAAAATCTATGGAATCCCCATCTTCCACTCCTAGAACCACCAAACCCATCAAATAAACCCAAATCCAATCCACTCCCATGAACTAGGTGATCCCACAATAGTAGTTTACAATTTTTGGCTAAACTGTATGTATACATCTAAAAATGGTCACATAAAATCAAGCCTGATAATTAATTAAATATGAATTATTTAATTAATCTTCTAAAGTTGTCTACATATAAATAAATTTAATTGTTTCTTTATATCATTCACTTTCTAATTCTCCTAATTTAATTAAATATATAAGTTATTTAATTATTACCATTTTCTATCTTCCTCTTAATTAATTAAATAAATTTTATAATTTATTTAAATCAATTATCATGCTACTTTAAGTTTGAATTTTTAAATTCAAATAAGAATATTATTCTAAATTCACTATTTCTAATTCTTCACTCCACATAATTAAATATTCTAAATATTTAATTAAAACACCTTTTTCACTTCTCACACATAATTAAATATTTTATTATTTAATTATGGAAGCTTCTAAATTCATGTCACATATAATTAAGTAACTTAATTATTTGATTATGGATTTATCCCCAACTACCAACTAACTCCTCATAACTAAAATTGCCAAATGACAACTTTCCTTCATTTTTTAATGGAATAGGTTGTGTAGGAGGAAACATTTTCCTTCTTTCTCTCTAGCTTCCTTCTTTCTCTCCAACTTCTCAATATTCCACCATTCATCTTACCAGGCTTAATTTCAACCGTCGATCTTTGCCAACTAGGGTTTTGTCTCCAAAAGTCTATAAATATAACCTCTTTGTGCTTTGAAAAGGATCTAGAATCCAAGCGAATTTAGCGTGAGCATTATAGTTGCATTGTTGAGCACTTAGCAATCTTATTTACTAGATTTCTTGAGCATAAGCATAACATTTTAGTTTATCATTTTACAATCATAGTAGATTATCTTGCATAATCCATTTTAGTTTCATATCTTAGTCTCACATCATTTAGCATAGAAATGCATGTTACATAACCTCATTCTCTAGGTTGTCATTCTGCCAAGCTACTGCTTACACAATCTAAGAGCCAACAACTTACAATGAATCCCTGAAGATAGAAGACAATGGAACGTCTTTAAAGAATCTATTGTGTTTAGAGTTTGCTTCTCTTTAAAAATTTGATTTCTTTAATATAATGTCGCATTGGTGTGTTAGTTTAGCTTTTTAGTTTATACCACATATTCATACACACATTTTTTGGTGCCCACCATGGGGCACTTGCCCCATTTTTAATTTTTTTATTGCAGGTTTTCTGGCAGGGTACAAACTAGAGTCATGATTTAGCGCATACGAGACCCATTTTAATGCATCCCTAGAAAATTTGAGTGCATATGAGGCCCATTTCAGTGCATTGTCGCTCTATTTTAGCACATTTCCGCTCTATTTTAGCGCATCCCTATGATTTCTTTTAGTGCATTTATGCTTTGTTTTAGAGCATTTATGTGTTCTTTTAGCACATACAGGAGACTGTAATTTTTTCATCCTAATTCTGATGCGTCCACGGACAAAGATAAATACTTTCTACATAAGGTTAAAATGAAGCAATCCTAGGGTAGTCATTCAAATTTAAAATTAACCAATCCTAGGATAGTCACCAAACAATTGAAATATTTTGGATAAAATGAATCCAATGTCTTTTGTGAAGCAACATCTTCACTTAGTTTAGCAAATTGTCATTTGGGATTAAAATTGAACAAAATTATTTGTTGTAATTGTCAAGTGATAGGCCTATGCTCTCCCCTTAACTGGGTGATCAAACTTCCAAACTCATCTTTTCATTTCATGTATTTTATGCTTTATTAAAACCCTTCACAGGCTTGCTCTTGTGGGAAAAAGTACTCACCCAAGAGGAACGACCTAAGTGGGAACCCCTAAAGCCAAGGATTCCAACCCACTATAATCAAAAGTGAGTTGTTGATGAAAATCCACTCAACAGTAGTGTGCAAGATAACCATCCCCAAAGCCTTTGTTCTAAAGGTTGGGAGGTCTCTTGAGGGAGTATATCATTATTTGCATTGAACGAAAACCCATACTACAAACCTTAGTGTAGAAGCTAACCGAGTCAGTAACCAAACATTATAATAATCACAGTGCAAGGGGAGGGAAGAATTTGTCCCCAAGATACTCACCATATAATTGCCAAGAACCGTTTGCTCAAGGGATCGAGAAATCTAACTTTGAGTACACACTTGGAAAAGACAAAAACACGGGTGCCCTCTATGGGATGACACAATTGTGTGAGTTGATGCAATTCTAAGATGTAGGTTGTGATGATTATGATGACCTTTTTGACAAATAAGAGTGAGTTTGCTTGAAGTGTTTGTTTTGTTCGAATACCCGTGGAAATTTTAGAGAACATACACTTTTTGTTAGATTTTAGGACTTTAAAAACAACTTTTTTCCTACTGCATGCCATGTTTTTCAAACATTAATTCAGATAAAGATCATCCAATTCAGAAAACTATCAAAACATGTTTGTTTAAGCGCATTGACTTGATCTTTCAGCGTATTGAATTAATCTTTTAGCACATTCATGCTCTGTTTTAGCACATCTATGCTATGTTCTAGCACATCTATGCTCTGTTTTAGCGCATTTATGCAAAATTTTAGTGCACCTTTGCAATAGTCTAGTGCATTGATTTGATCTTTTAGTGCATCACTGCTTTGTTTTAGTGCATCCCTGGTACAAAATAGTGCATTTTTTTATAGTCAGAATAGTTTTTTGTCGCAAATTTTCCACCAATTTTGGTCTTTTATATGCTCAGGGTCTGGAAATCTGCAACCTTTGTTAAGAAATCCCTTGAGAAAAGGATCAAGAAACCAAAAAGGCCCCTTAGTTACAAGAAGCTTTTGAAAAGGAGACAATTTTTATACCAAAGTCAGAAAGTTTTGCTTGAGCATCGAACTTTCATCCATCGATATCATGACTTTGCTAGGGGATTCACTGATGATTTTTCTTTAGATCCCTTGTATTCACAAGCTTCCTTTCAACGAAGAGCTCTTTCACAGAGGCATAATCATAGTCAGCCCATTCATCTTGTAACCTACAATTCAGTATTCCAATCGTCTAGATCAAGTGTTGCAATAGAGAACTTGGAAGCATTAGGCTTTTGCAAATTCCTTATTTTCTCAAACTAAGATCAAAACATCACAAAGTGCATCATCACATCCTTTTTTGATTTCTAGTTTAATGCCCATAACAGGATCATCATCCTTCCAGTCAGGGAATCACAAACTAAAAATTAGAAATTTCTTTAGTCATATCAATAGAATCCATCATTCTATTTTGACTAGGACATCCAAAAAATTGCACTCCCCCATTTGTGATCAAAGTTAGTTAAAAATTTGGTACAAGCACATGCATGTTGTCACAAGATTTTGAAAGCACCAAGAAGAAGATGAAAGGGAAAATCCATTTGGCAACATGGATGATAGAGAAAATCCTTTTCATAGGTTTCATGCTGGGAATAATTCAAATGACAATGAAATAACCAAGGAGTTACTTCAAGAAGTTGAACAATATCCATAGTTCCATACTCTCTTGGACAAGATCTTAGAGCGAAATAAAGAAAGATACTTTCTTTTGTTAGAAAACCAAGGAGCTAAAATACCCTTTGATTTTGATATAGAAAAGATTAGAGAGGATCCTGAAAGAGTTGAAACCCCCTTAAATGATTTTAGTGCTCTTACCTAGAAAAAAAGAGCACTACAAGGACAAATTAAAGAAATACAAGGGGGCACAACCAAGAAATGTGTTTTGGAAGATATCTGCCCATATCCATTCGATAGGAATCTCAACATGATTCCTTTTCCAAAGCATTGTGAAATCTTGAAATTTGACAGACACAATGGGAAAATGGATCCTATTGATCATGTGAGGGACTTTCAAAATATGAGCCTAGAATTTTCTCATGAAGATACATACATGATGTGATTGTTCCCACGGAGTCTAGGTGGGAAATCCATGGAGTGGCTTTCCAAAATCACTCCCCCCATCAAAACGTTTGAAGATTTAATCAATAAATTCATATCTCAATAATCCTACAATATACAACATCAAATAACCATGCTTGATTTGTGCAAAGCGAAGCAAAATACTAGGGAACCCTTCATCGCATTCTTACAAAGATGGAGAAGGTTATTTGCAAGATATTCTCATACAGTTCTTGAAAAGGAAAAGATGGAAGTATTTATTGACAGTCTAAATCAAGAAATGAGTTATAGGCTCAATCTTCATTGTCCTCAATCATTTGATAAATTGATCAAAAACACAATCACTATTGAAGGAGCCTTGGTCAAAAGAGGAGTATTAAAGCTTGATAAAGATAGTCCAAATTCGTATAATCACAACAACTGTAATAATGATAAATCAAGGTTTTGGACTAGAAATAAGAATGTTGTAAATGATGGGGTGGTAGATGTCAAAAATGTGAAAGAAAATCCAACCATTCTCAATGTATCAGGTATTCAACACAACAAAAACAATCCTAGAAATTCCACTAACCAAGGAAATAACAATTCCAATCAAGGAAATATGGCCAATAATTGTGGTAATTTTAGTAATAATCTCAGCAGTAATCAAAATTCAAATCCGCCCAGATCACAATTCTTCTCAAATCGACAGAGTTTTACTCCCTTGGTCTAGTCTCTTGAATCAATTCCCAAAGAGCTTTTGAATCAAAACACCATCACATTGCCATCACAGAGATATTTTGAGCTACAAGTCAAACCACCATCATGGAATGACTCGTATTATTGTGATTATCATAGATGCAAAGGCCATAGGATGAATAATTGCCAAGGTTTGAAAATTTTGGTCCAAGATTTGATCGACAATCGCACCATAATGCTAACGAAGATCATCAGGCATTCAAGGATCCTCTCCGTAATTATCAAAAAGGGGAATCTTTAGGTAACAAAGGAAAAAATGTAAATCATGTCTATGCTGCCACAATCAATCATATTTATATAGATGACTAGCAAGTCAACGTCATCAAGATCAAAGGAAATCCAGAGTATTGGGAAGTTAATGCAACAATGAGGGGATAGGCTAAAATCGTTGTAAAAAGGAAGTTCAACCAAATCGACTATTCCCCCTCCAAGGCAATACAATTTAGTCGATCAATTATAGAAATCATCGACTCAAATTTCTATCTTGGAGCTTCTTAAGATATCTCTGATGCATAAGAACATTTTGGAAAAGGCTCTCATTGACACAACCATATCCCCTGATTTGGATATTGACAAATTTCAAGCCATGGTGGGACACTTTTCCTCACCCACATGGCTATCCTTTTTTGAGAAAGATGATGCATCCATGACTCATCCCCATAACTCATCACTTTATCTAGAATTCATGGTTCATAAAACCTGAATTAGACATGTCTTAATAGATGGGGGAGCCGGTCTAAATATTTGTACTTTAAAATTGGTTCTTGCTTTAGGGTATTCTAAAGAGTCTATTGATCCGAGGAGAAAAATAACAATCAAAGCATATGATGATGAGGAACGAGCTTCTAAAGGCCTCATCATGCTACCTATCAAAGTGGGACCTATTGTAAAAAACACTTTCTATCAGGTTCTAGATCAAGACTTATCTTGGAAAATACTCTTGGGTCATCCTTGGATCCATGAGATGCAAGCAGTACCGTCAACATACAAGCAATGTCTAAAATTTCCATATGATGGACAAGAAATAACCATACTAGTGGATCATAATAGTAGTCAGATTTGTTCTAACCTTAGAGCAACCTAGGACACCTTTGTCCCACATAATAGAGAGGCTCTTGTTGTTTTTGCTTCTAAACACAATGATCAAACAAGGGAGTTGATAAAGAGTTTCAACACAAAGCTGCAATTAAAGGATAATGGGGTGGGAGAATATTCACTATGTCTCTCTAACCTACCTATCTCACCAAGGTCACATGGTCAACCTACAATATCAACACAACAAGCTACAACGACCTCCACATCAGGAACACAAGCTTTAGTTTCCATCACCATGTTTGATGGAAATTCATCAAGGCTAACACTCAAGAAAGTGAAGAAGATAGAGTTATTCTCAATTAGCTTTATAAAGATGAAGATGAATATGTCCAACATGTCAAATTACCTACTGAGCAATATGGGAAGGACTATACAATAATGCAACGAATGGGTTATGAACAAACTGTAGACACCCAAAAATGTCCTCTTACAATAGCTTATCACAACATTAGGTCATTTAGACATCTTGTAGCATTTTTTTCCCTAGGTACCCTTGTCATCTTCTAACTAGTTAAATAAATCTTATTTATTTGACTAATTTCATAAATAATCCCTCCATTCTTCTAATGTTAATTAAATAATTTATATTATTTAATTAATCAAATCACTTCTATTCATAATCTCTTCTTTATTCTAATGCTAATTAAATAATTTATATTATTTAATTAACTAAATCATAAATCCAACATTAATTAAATAAATTAAATATTTATTTAATTAATAAAATCTTAAAATATCTTCTTGCTTTCTTTCTAAAATCAGAACTCATGTGTATCTAATTAATTTATTTAATTAGATAATCCATCACTTATCCTTCTCGTATTTTTTAGGATTTATTTCCTTTAAAAGAGAAAATCAAAATCTTTCTATTTTATTAGAATCTTATCCCATCTTGTTGTATTTCCTCTTTTGTCAAAAATCAAATCTTATCAAATATTATTCTCCGTCCACATCAAAATTCTATAAATACGGCCTCTCACAAGCCATTTGGAATCGACTTCTTCCAGTACCATTACTCTGCCAAATTCATTCTGCAACTTTTCATTATCATCCATCCTTCTTTTGTCATCCCTGTCCTATCGTTATGCTATAATAGTGAGCAATCAACATTCCGTCAACGGTCAAATCCTTCAAAGTTTGCATTCTTATGTGAGCCTGAGAAGAACAATGGAGTGAATCCCTAATGACATGCATGTTTTTTTTAGATTAGATTATCTGTCTTGAATGTATGTGTGTTTTACAGGTAACTGCATTGAGGATGGTGAAAATTTAAATCTTAATCTAATAAGATTTCAGATATAAGATTTTTCCCTATCTACAGGAACTGACCCCATAGGAAAAATAAAAGAAGGAATTTTTGAACCCATTCAACCAAAAAAAACACATCCAAAAGATAAAACTAGACTTGGGGATGGAGAAGATGCAAAGGAAGTAGTCCAAAAGAAATCTCATGAAGAGATAGTTGAGACAATTATGAGATTGCAAGAGAATTCTGACACCGATTCAAATGAGTATGAATGGGACACCATTTATAATGATGAATTTTGGAGAGACAAATAGGTAGATGTTATACAAAAATATACACCCATGCTCACACAAGGAGAAATTCCAAGGTCTCCACTTGGCTATGTACTTTAAAGGGGCCATGACTCGAGTGATGACAATTCAGTTCAAAGTGAGATAGATAATCGACAGGAGGATACCATTATAGATCTTCCCCATAGCAAGAATGATAACTATGTCATGACCTTAACTTCCATTGACCTTACCCAACCTAGCAATCCCTTGCCTTTGGTCTATCCCAAGCTCATTGATTGGAAACAAACTAAACCATTTGATATCCCAATCTTCCCAGATGATGAAACCATTATAAATTTTCTTTGTTCCTCCAACCCAAAAATAGGTTCCACTAGTGAATCTCAAGATCAAAATCTCAGTCAAGAGAGTGCCAAGTTTCTTAGCTACAAAATTAATAATATAAAAGATAGATCTAATGGTTAAAACCGAAAAAAGGCAGTATTAGATCATGAAAAAGGAAAAATAAAGAGCATATCTGACAGTGAAAACCTTTCAAAGGCACTGAAAGATGAGAAACTTGACACTCTCCTTGAGCACTATCAAGAAAGATCTTCTATTTTGATAGAACCAACAAAAGAAATTAATATAGGCACTGTAGAATAGCCGAAGATCTTCCACCTTGCTACATCATTGACAAAGGAAGAAATTCCAAAATTCATAGAATTCCTGAAGGATAATCAAATCAACTTTGCATGGTCATATGCAGATATGCTTAGATTAGATCCAAATATTATCAAGCATCATTTGTTCATAATGCTAGGAGAAAAACCTATGAAACAACAGCTCAGAAAGATGCATTCGCATGTTGCACTATTAGTCAAGAAAGAATTAAAGAAATTGTTGGATGTAGGATTCATTCGGTCTATCAACAATGCATAATGGATCTCCAACATTGTACCTGTATTGAAATATGATGGACAAATCTGAATTTGTATAGATTTTCAAGATCTAAATAAAGTGTGTCCAAAAGATGATTTTCCTCTTCCTAATATTGACACAATTATGGATTTGACAGCTGGGCATGCCATGTATTCACTAATGGATGGATTTTCTAGGTATAATCAGATCAAGATCACACCTGAAGATCAAGATAAAACCTCTTTCACATGTCCCTAGGGTATATATTGTTGGAATTTAATGTCGTTCGGACTCAAAAATGTAGGAGCGACCTATCAACGGGAAATGACTACAATTTTTCATGACATGATGCACACATTCATAGAGGATTATGTAGATGATATCTTAGCAAAATCACATAAAAGAGAGGGACATCTAGATATCTTATCTAAAATATTTGTCAGGATGGATAAATTTAAGGTTAGACTCAATCCTAAGAAATGTGTCTTTGGGGTTAAATCTAGAAAGCTCTTAGGCTATATTGTCTCAGAAAAGGGAATAGAAGTAGATCCAATGAAGGTCCAAGACATCCTAGAGATTCCACCACCAAGGAACATTAGTCAACTATGGTCATTGCAAGTATGACTACAATCCATCAGAAGGTTCATCACACAACTAGCAGACAAGAGTTTGCCTTTCATGCATCTCTTGCATAAAAAAGTTCCATTCAAATGGGAAGACAAGTGTGAAGCAACATTTGATCAAATCAAGCAATATCTAATGAGCCCACCAGTTTTGATTCCACCAGTACAAGGAGAACCACTCATACTATATATTCCATCCAGAGAAGTATCCCTAGGGGCATTATTGGCACAAGAGGATAGAACAAGAAAATAACTAGTATACTATATCAGTAGGATATTGACAAGCCATGAGATCAACTACACTTTCATTGAAAAGCTTGTTTAGTAGTAGTGTTTTCTTCCCAAAATTTGTGGCACTACATGTCAGCTCATAAAGTCAAACTTGTGGCTAAAATTGATCACTTAAAGTATCTTTTGAGCAAATCAACCTTAACTAGTAGACTAGCTAAATGGGTAATGATCCTAAGTGAGTTCGAAATTCACTATGTGGATTGAAAGAAAATCAAAGGGTAGGTCACAGCAGATTAGTTAGTAGAGGCACCTTTACAAATAGATCATCCAATGCACATCGAATTTCCTGACACATATTTTTTCACAACAACGACCAAGTAATCATGGACACTTTATTTTGTTGGGTCATGTACACAACATGGCTCAGGGGCAGGAATTTATTTTGTCACACCTCAGGGACGTACCATTCCAAAGTATTATTGGTTGATGTTTCCTTGCACCAATAACATAGCTGAGTGTGAAGCATTGCTCATTGGAATGAGAATAATATTGGACGAGAAGATCACAAAGCTGCAAGTTTTTGGTGATTCACAACTTGTTATTAATCAAATAAATGATGACTATCAAACTAAAGATGACAAGTTCATGCCATATAAAAATATGGTAGATGATTTCAAGAAGTATTTTGTTGAGATCAAGTTCACACAAATTCCATGGATCAACAAAAAAACTGTTGATGCCATGGCTACAATTACTTCATTACTGCAATTGTCAGAAAACCAAGCTAGATATGAATTCCTAGTGGAAAAACTATTTTCCCCTACCTATGACAATCCTGAAACCCAAATCATTTGTCACCTAATTGGTTATGATTCCCCCTTATATGGAAAAATCTATACTTATTTGAAAGATATTATCTTACCCCCAGATTTGTCCCAGAATCATAAAAGAAATTGCATACACCAATCTTCTCGCTATAACCTAATCATTGATACCCTATATCGACGTGGTCTTGATGGAACCCTCCTCAAATGTCTTGAACGTGATGAATCCGAAAAGGCCTTACAAGAGGTTCATGGTAGTATTTGCGGGACTCATTCAAGTGGACTAACATTGGCTAAGAAACTTGTCAGAATGGGTTACTATTGGCCAACCAAGGAAAAGGAATCCTTCACTTTTGTAAAGAAACGTCTGAAATGTTAGATTCAAGAAAATCTCATTCATGCTCCTGCTCAAGAGCTGCAACCCTTCACTACCACATGGCCTTTCACTCAATGGGGACTAGATCTGGTTGGCAAAATCCACCCTTCTTCATCAAATGGACACAAGTTCATAATCATGACCACTGAGTATTTTACCAAGTGGATTGAAGTTGTTCCCTTAACAATAGTAACCGACAAACAAATTTCATCTTTCATATTGAATTATATCATATGTCGGATGGCATTCCTAACACCATTATCACTGATAATGGAAGATTTTATAAGAATCAAGATGTTGATGAACTTTGTGAAAGATTTCATATACAACACAATTTCTCTACACCTTATTATCCACAAGGAAATGGCCAAGCAAAAGCTTCAAATAAAATAATTTTGAAGATCTTGAAGAAGACGGTGAATGATGCTAGTCATGATTGGCATGTCCAATTAAATCCAGCTTTTTGGGCATATAAAACCAACATTCGCATGCCAATAGGGGCCACCCCATACTCCTTGGTCTATGGAGTAGAAACAATCTTGCCACTGGAAGTTGAGATACCCTCACTTCGAGTCTCACTAAAGGGACTCATAATTGATGAGGATTACAAAGTTTCTAGACTGCAAGAACTGGAGCTACTTGATGAGAGACGACAAAGTGCAACCAATCACTTGAAGGGTTATCAACAAGTTATGTCCCACAACTACAATCATAGAGCTAGACCATACACATTTCAAGTGGGTGATTTGGTCCTAAAGGAAAACCCACGCAACCAACAAGATCAAGAGAAGAAGGGAAAGTTTGAGCCCAATTGGCTAGGTCCATTTGTCATCATTGCAGCATATGGCTCGAGAGCATATCATCTATCTACACCAGAAGGGGACCTATTTGAAGATCCAATCAACAGTATCCATCTAAAAAGGTTCTATGCTTAAAAAATATAAAAACAACATAAAAAGTCTTGAAAAAATACAAAAAAATAGCATAAAAAGTCATGAAAAAATCCATAAAAATTAGAAAATATCCTAAAAAAAATCGTCATCAAGGTGAAAACCTGGAAAATAGGCATCCTTTTGATATACAAAAAAAAAGAGAAAATACAAAAAAAAACAAAATAATAAAAAAGAAAATACAAAAATAATAAAAAAGAAAATACAAAAAAAAAGAGAAAATACAAAAAAAAAATCAAAAAAATCAAAAAATACAAAAAAAATTGTTGCCTTGATGAAAACCTAGCAAATAGGCGTTTGGCAACAACAACAAAAAAATCACAAAATCTAAAAAAGTGCAATAAAAACAAATGGTGAAAACCTAGCAAACAGGGGCTATTTGTGATTTAGTCGGCTCTTCTATCTATTAGGTTACATCCTGCATTGTTCATATATAGTTGTTTTTATCTGCATCCCTTGCCATCATATCCATATCATGCACACAACATTTCCTAGAGACCACAAGGATTTCATCATGGCTTGACAATCATTGTTTATATTTCATACAGTAGGTTGTGTCTAATCGGGAGTCAAAGTGCAAACTCATTAGGGGGAAATCAACTTTTTAGTCTTTGAACAAACAAATGACAACATGCATCAAGTATCTGAATATCATATCAACAATCAAATATCCAATCAAATCTAGTCAAAGAAGCTATGAGACATGTCACACATTTAAACTGAACAAACTAGATGATCTTAATATGAATAAAATGATTGGAACACTTAAAGCATAAGTTGAACTATTATTTTGAAATTTGATGACATCATATCTCTGGAGTGGCTCAATGTTGTACTAAACTAGACTCGCAAGGCATGCGTATGATTTTTATTTTTCTGTTATCTGTAAGTTAATCATTATTACTGTGTGAATTTGTTGTGAGACATGGTTTACAAAAGTATCATTGATGAAATTTCGGGATTTGCATAGGAAAAGGATTAACTTCTGTCTGTTTACAAAAGAAATATTCAGGTCATCTTGGTTCAATTATACCTCGATGGTTGTATTAACTTGCTATATCAAACATCATGAAAGTTGTACTCAAGACATTATCAGGGCAGGTCTACCCTATGATGCTTGTACTAACTTCCAACATATCAAAAGGCTCAATGATGATAAACAAGCATAAAATCGACTCATAGAATGACAGCAGTGTGTAGTTCATTTTGCATAGTTAGGTTTACATGATTCATATAGATTGCATTCATTTTGTGGTTGTATAATAAATTTTTGGAGGTCGGAAAAGATATCAAAAACAATGTCTCTTTTGAACAAGGATTGAGTATATTTGGACATTGGCTGAAATCATTTTCACATCATTTTTATATCATTTCATTTTTCATTATCATTTTCACCATTAGTTTCATATCATTTCATATTCACTTTCATGACATTTTCATATCATTTTCATATCTTTTCATATCATTTCATATTCACTTTCACATCATTTTCATAACATTATCATTTGTCATAAACTGATTTACCATTCATTTTCATATCAATAACATTATCATTTATCATTACACCCTTCATATCATTTTCCATTCATTTTTATCATTATCTTTTCATTTTCATAATCATTTGGCATTATCATTTAATTATCATAATCATCCCATCATTTCATTGTCAGTCATATCATTATCTTTTCACATCATTTTCATGTTCATTTTCATATCATTTTTATTATCTTATCATTTCATTATCATTTATCATATCATATCATCCATATCATATTTTCACATCATTTTATCATTCATTCATTATCATTTATTGCATTTTCATTAATCATTCA
This sequence comes from Sequoiadendron giganteum, assembly GCA_007115665.2. Taxonomy (NCBI): domain Eukaryota; kingdom Viridiplantae; phylum Streptophyta; class Pinopsida; order Cupressales; family Cupressaceae; genus Sequoiadendron; species Sequoiadendron giganteum. The sequence goes on from CM021105.1 coordinate 167,618,922, forward strand.
TTACTTATCATTTTGATTCATTCATTTTATTTCCATTCATTATCATTTTTATTTTGCATTTAAAACATCAACATCATTGCATCATTATACATAACCATACATTGGAAAAGAATAAAATACATCCATTTCACCATGACATTTTTGCATCCATAATCAATACATCATAAAACATCATAAAAATCATTCACATTTCATTCGCATCATCCATCATACTATATGTTGCATATTCATCAATCGTAAGCCATTTAAAGATCATAATCAATTTATCATATCATGTGCTAGGCATCATCATCATTGTCACATCATAAGATAGATAACATCAAGTATAGATCATTATCCATAAACATGCATCATCATGACATAATCATAAGGAACATGGCATATAGAAATTTAAATGCATACATTAACATCCATCGTAGCATAATAAAAGACACATGCATATCAAAATCACCATTGCATATCATATAAACCTCATCAAATAAATATCCAAAGGTGCAATGATATCAAATGTCCAAGAGAGATACAAAAAATATGGCAAAAATGATGTATACAAAGTCATCAGTGAGGAGCATTAGAATGAGAACCATGGTTGCTACTACCTCTAGAAGTAGTAGGCCTGGCTAGGTCTCTACCACTAGTACCACCTATCTCTCATCTAACTAGCTGACCCACACTCCCGGTGGCACTCCTGGTGTGACTGCGTGAGTGAGTGTGAGATCTAGTACCTGACTATGTGAAAACTATCCTTCGCTCAGGGGGTACCACCTCAAAGTATTTCATCCTGTAATACTTGGCCTCCTGAGGAGTCTCCAATCCCTTTGCCACAACCTCTCCAATAGAGGTACCCTGCACTGATCTCAATAATCTCTTTGCTGTCCCATTTTCCTACTGGCAACACTATCTCAAACTGTCTCTCTTTGCAATTAGTTGGGCTACTTGTGGGTTTGGGGGTGGTGGTTGTGCCATATGTGCCTGTAACTATGAGATAGTAGCCTGTGTCTATGCTAACTAGCTCTGGAGAGCCTTTACCTATTTTTGAAGTGTATAAATCTGTCCCTGTTGCTCTTGTGATGGATCCTTGATAGTAATGTGTGAGGGGCCTACAGTTGGTTGCTCCACTATCCTCACTATCCTTGGTCTAGTCATGAATGGAACATCAAAAATGACTCTCTCTCCACCACCCCCATCATCCCCATCATCATCATCGTCATCATCATTGTCATCCTCACCCTCATCTCTATCAATATCCATATCCTGAACACAACCAACATCCTCTCCTCCTCCTCCAATGGGCTACTCTTCCTATGCCTCTACCTATGCCCCTGCATGTGCTTGTGTCTGTGGTTGTCTCCATGCCCACTATAGTGCCGCTCTGTCTAGTAGTGGGGAAGGCTCATCCGAGCTCGTCAATCTCAGAAATGGATATGTGTGGGAAGTATGCAACATACTCCTCTATCATCTATGCATCCAAAATATCTGGTCTGTAATCGCAAAACTCTAGATGTAACCCTAGAAACTCTACCCTGGCTGCCTCATATGGGATAAATGGGCCCCACTCTACAACATCCTCTCACTGTCTGGCATAATGGGAAACACCTTAAGGAATCACTTGTACCTAGTCGAACTATCTTAGGACCCACATAACCAAAAATCTCTCAATGATAAATGGGGTCCTCCAAATCATGTATCTAGATATACTGCAATACGGCAGCTCAATATCATCCTCATCCCAGGCCTCACAGTCAACATATGGCCTCCAAATCACTGAATCCATATCATCAAGTACTCTTTGCCAGTATTCGAACTTGCCCAGCTTAGGCTGGACAAGTGGACCTTTGTATGCATAAACATATGGTCGGCCAATGGGATGATCTCTCCCTACAAAGGGGCAGGTGATAGTGATGTGCTCCCACACCCAAATCTGAAGAAGCGTGACCCCAAAATATATACTCTTCCCATCTATGTATACCACCTGATGTAAATTGTGGTATAGATGGTCCAACATGTAGGAACCCCATGCATACCTAGTCTGATGGAGGATCATGTCCTCTAGAATCCGACCCCAACCAACTAATAGTCCCTTTGACCTACAGTCGGGACACAAGAAGCCACCAATGAAACCAACCAAAATTGAAGGAAGTGGGGCATAACCCTCAACCATCTCCCTCCAAGGGATCTCATAACCAAAAATGTGTGAATCCTAAGATACTCTCCATAAAGCATCAGTCCCCCCAATCTCTTTATGGTTGTAGACCACAATCTCACCAACTACTGGGATCCTTAGAATCCTATACACATCCTTAGGTGTGACTGTGATCTCTCCAGTGGGAAAATGAAAAGTGTTATGCTCACTATGCCACTGCTCAGCTAAAACTGTCAACAATGCCCTGTTGACCCTATACCATGGGATCCTAAGCAGGGAACCTAAGCCACATCTAGAAATAACTCCAACCTCCTACTGAGACAATCAGGGAATCATCCCCCAAGTCTGAGGAAATCTCTCTCTAATATAGAGGATCCTAAAATCCTCCTATATATCATATCAATATCAAATCAATTTGATCACATCATCAAAAAAGTGCATCAAATCAATCGAAAAATCAAGCAATCATGTGAAATCATATCATGCAAGTAAATCATCATTTTACTATTTGTTTTTCATTTCTGAAAGAAAATTTATCAGAATCAACATCAGCAACATATCATATCATTACTATTTGTTTTTCATCAAGCATGAAGACAAATTTATCACCTCTACTATTTTTTTTTCATCAAGCATGAAGGAAAATTTATCAGAATCAACATCACATGATCATTACTATTTGTTTTTCATTTCAGAAAGAAAATTTATCAGAATCAACATCATTTTACTATTTGTTTTCAACATGAGAACAAATTTATTAAATCATCATCAAAATCAAATCAATTATCCTTGATGCTACTTAATTTTATCTAATTAGTTGTCTAATATAGAAACAAACATCAAGCAATCATCAATTGATCTTCAAACAATCAAAATCAACTAAATTTCATGGATGTGCTAAAATAGACCATCTATGCGCTAAATCAGCAAATGCGCTAGTTTATCCATGGATGCGCTAAAACAGAGGGTAAATGCGCTAATCTAGCATATGCACTACTCTATTCAGCATATATGCTAAACAATCAACTCTATGCACTAATCTAGTATATGTGCTAAAGCCCTAAATCAATGCTAATTGATCATTCTATGTGCACGATCTAATCTATGTGCTACTCTATCATGCCTATGCACTAAACCGACCTATGTGCTAATCTATCAATTCAATGCACTACTTTGTGGCATATATGTGCTAACCTAGATGCACTAAACTACCTAGTCTATGCGCTAATTGAAGGCTCTCATGCGCTAAAATGCGATTCTATGCACTAGAACAGGAAATTCAAATTTTCAAAAATTCAAAATTCATTCGAAATTTATGCGAAAATTAACAAGAAGGGTTTCATGATCTTATCAGAGGTTCGTATGCAGCTCGTCGTTGATGCCATCGCACCCGCTTGAACCTATGTCGCTCATAGAAAATCGTCATCTCAATTCTCCTCTCTTAGAGCTTTGTTTTCACCCAAATGTAATTGTTCAAATGACAAGGACTTTTACCTTTTTCCACCTTTTAAGGGGGTAAATAAGGTAAGGTTATTTTTATTTTTCACCACGCTGAGCGCTATTTCGAGAGATGAATTGACGAAACTGCTTTAAGTCCTTCAAAATCTTTGAATCATCATCAAAAATTTTAAACTTGCGATTTATCTCCTGAGGGGACATATATCATCATCAATCAATTTTTTAAAGTCAGGGGCAAATTTTTGTTATCCAAATTTTTCTTTGAAGCAATGCATAAAACACATCACTTCAAAGATGGGCAAAATGTATACATCTAAAAATTGTCACATTAAATCAAGCCTGATAATTAATTAAATATGAATTATTTAATTAATCTTCTAAAGTCATCTACATATAAATAAATTTAATTGTTTATTTATATTGTTCACTTTCTAATTGTCCTAATTTAATTAAATAAATAAGTTTATTTAATTATTACCATTTTCTATCTTCCTCTTAATTAATTAATTAAATTTTATAATTTATTTAAATTAATTATCATGTTACTTTAATTTGAATTTTTAAATTCAAATAAGAATATTCTTCTAAATTCACTATTTCTAATTCTTCACTCCACACATAATTAAATATTCTAAATAATTAATTAAAATACCTTTTTCACTTCTCACACATAATTAAATAATTTATTATTTAATTATGGAAGCTTCTAAATTCATGTCACATATAATTAAATAGCTTAATTATTTAATTATGGATTTATCCCCAACTACCAACTAACTCCTCATAATTAAAATTTCCAAATGACAACTTTCTTTCATTTTTGAATGGAAGAGGTTGAGTAGGAGGAAACATTTTCCCTCTTTCTCTCCAACATCTCAATCTTCCACAATTCATCTTACCAGGCTTAATTTCAATCGTCGATCTTTGCCAAATAGGCTTTTGCCTCCAAAATTCTATAAATACAGCTTATTTGTGCTTTAAAAAGGATCTAAAATCCAAGCGAATTTAGTGTGAGCATTATAGTTGCATTGTTGGGCATGTAGCAATCTTATTTACTAGATTTCTTGAGCATAAGCATAGAATTTTAGTTTATCATTTTCCAATCATGGTAGATTATCTTGCGTAATCCATTTTAGTTTCATATCTTAGTCTCACATCATTTAGCATAGAAATACGTGTTGCATAATCTAATTCTCTAGGTTGTCATTCTGCCAAGCTACTGCTTACACAATTTCAGAGCCAATAGCTTACAATGAATCCTTGGAGATAGAGGATAATGGGTGGTCTTTAAAGAATTTGTTGTGTTTAGAGTTTTCTACTCTTTAAAACTTTAATTTCTTTAATAGAATGTTTCATTCGTGTGTTTTTTTAGCTTTTTAGTTTATACCACATATTCACACACATTGGACACTAAAATTATTATTTTTAACTAAATCTTCACATTCAGGCACCTATAGCGGCTAAACCGTGAGGAATCTAAAGATGATACAAACTAGAGTCTCGTTACATTTTGTCTGTAGATTCTAAAAATATTTTTTCAAAATTTTTGGAATTAGATTGCACTTCTTTTTCCATCTCGCACGAAAAGTGGTTTTTTTCAGAAAACAACATTTTAAAAAAGTGATGCACACCATATAATGCATAATTTTTTTTCCATGAATGATAAAATTCTAATTCTTTCGAATTTAGATTTGTAACTCTGATATCTAGTGCTTCCACTTGGTTAGATAGTTTTTTATTGAACATTTTTTCTTTAATCAAGTTTTGAAGTCAAACCAATTACAATTCAGACATAGCGTGATCGTATAACATGTAAATTTTTTTGTATATATCGAAATTCAAATTTTTTTTATTGGATCAAGGACTTCAATATCTAAAGCACTCATATTTTTCAAAAAAAAAATTATAATCTATTATTTTTCCACATATGCAGAACAAAGACCTTCATTTTCAATGAAAAACCTATGTTTAATAAAACTTATAAACACATACATAATAAAACCAAAACATATTAAAATTATAGTCATTGGATAGCTTGTTTCGAGGACTACCTGATTCCATTTGGGTCTATGAATTCTCCTCCATTTCCATCCTCAACCTGAGCTTCGAAGGGGAAAAATTTGTAGATTTTTGGTGCCAGAGGGGGAGAAGGGGGAGAAGGTGGGAAAAGGGGGGTTTGAGCGAACCCCCCTTCAAGTGAAGGGGGATTCACTCGAAGGGGGGTTCACTCGAACCCCCTTTTCCCCTTTGTTTTTAAAAAAATGTGTCATTTTATGGTTCGAACAAACCCACCATGGAAAGGGGGTTCGCTTGAACTAGGGGTTTGAGTGAACCCTTTTATGGGTTCGTGTGGACTCCCTAGTTCGTTTGAACCCCTTAAAACTCAATTTTTTTATTATGTGAGTGTTTTTACAATTTTTCTTCCTCAAAAAAATTGTAAACCACTATCATGGTTTCACCCAACTTCATTATTCCTCCATCCTTCCATATCCCCCATTAGGGGAGTCTATCCAACACTTCTCTATCATCATGCCACCCACACAAGTTGAAACATGCCAAGAGATTTATCCAAAGCATATCAACATATCCCCTCATTCACATCAAGATCCTACCATCTCATCCACTCCATCGCAATATCATAGTCCCCCATCCAATCCATCTCCTAATCACTCTCCTCAACTAGATCATGATCCTACTATCCCATCGAATCCATCTTGTGATCCCTCTCCTCAACCAAATCATGATCCCACTATCCCATCCACTCCATCTCAAAATCATACTAGCTCATCCACCCCATCCCATGATCCCCTTATAAATCAATATCCTATCATACCACCTAATCCAGCTCATGATCCCTTATCACTCATTCCTCCCAATCAAGATGCTACCATACCATCATATCCATCTCATGATCCTTCATCACCACCTAACCAGGCTATCCCAACACCACCTTTATATCCCCTTGGTCCTCGTACATTTATCCATGGTGGTTTTCTTGCAAAATAAGAATGCATATACACCACCCATTCTCCCCCACCAAACAATAGACTCACATCATGTCTTCAAAATAACAAGCATCCTACCATAAGCCAAATGTTCAAGATCATGAACTATCAAGGGAAATGATTGGGCCTTCATGAGCAAGGTATCTTAGAGCCCATCCATGTTAAAGAAAATCCATGTGTACAAGGTCTCTGATATATATCTCAAGACTAAAAATCCAAAAAAATTGGTACAACCTTTGTACATCCTAATTGAGCCTCTTCCAAAAGAATAATAGGCTCTTCCCATCTCTCCACCAAACCATTTGTTTCCATCCCTCCTCCTACCTTATATCAACTCAAAACAACCATCCATATTCCTCCTCCATCCTCCAAATCCATTTCGGGTCCTTATGTCCCTCCATCCACCATCACCCATCCTTCATATACTATGTCTATTTTGGGTTCCTATGTCCCTCCATCCACTATAACACAACCTCCATATACTAAGACCATTTTAGTATTTTCTATCCATCAATCACCTATCCATACCACCCATCATAAGCATCCCACTCTCATTTTCCCTAATCAAGATTGCAAAAGGCACATACTACACATCCCCCATCCACACATCATCTCCAAAATCATGCCTGTACCATTCCATTCATATTTCCTCCATCTCATCCATCTCCTCATGCCAAACCCATTTCTATTAGAAGCACTTTGGATGCCAAAGTACAAATTCATAAGTCCAAACATCCACATGAATCTAAATCTCCCTATGTCCCATTAAAAGGACATTCTAAAGAAAAGAAAAATCCAATCCAAAATCCAAATCAATCCCAAAGGCCACAAAGTCCCATTAAAGAAAAAATCAACACCATGTGGATCCCAAAGAAGAAAGATGCAATGCATTCAAATGAAAAAGAAAAGCGACATCCAAAGTTTCTAATCCAAAAACAAATCATTTGCATCCTCCATCTCCTAAATCTATTTTGGGTCATTATGTCCCAAAATTCAATATCCCAACCCCTCCACCATACCAACATTCTCCATCCAGTAATCCTCCTATCATTCCACATCCATCACCATATATGCAAATTTTGGCCTTGAAAACATTCCCCCATCACACATTTATTCCATCATTCCATCCATACACTTTCCCACATCCCATCCATTATTCCACATATCCCCCCCATCCAATCCCTTTAATCCACTCCCTTGCATAATCGATCCATCTTAATGAGGTTGTACCAACATCCAATAGTCACTTCACACATGGGGTCTTATTACCTCGTATAAAACTTGATGCTTGAGTCCATCTATCCCCTTATCACATGGCTTCCAAATCTATTTATCCAAATCCCTATCCTCATCCATATCCATCCACATACTATCCAAAAAATCCAAAAAATCTAAAAAAAAAAGAAAAAAGTAAAGAGAAAAAATCATCCAATGGTTAAAACTTGGCAAATAAGTGCCTTGGATAAGTACCATGATGAAAACCTAGAAAATATGCATCATGTGTAAATCCTCCATCTAGTTTACTTCCAAACTTGGGGTCAACTTCATCCCATTCATCCATATCCTTCATCCCGCCTCTCTTAAACATCCTACCCATCATATCCCATTTATCCCAATCCCTCCATCCTCATATTGATCTTGATATAGACAGGGGAGAAAATATGTATACATGCTTTGGACACCTCACAGAATACATTCCCCTCATCCATACACTCTCATATTCCTTATCCTCCCCATACACCTTTCTTATCCATACATCCTATCCACATCCAACTATCTTCCTTGTCCACCCATCATGTTGCAATCCATCTCCTTTCCTTATCTACCCATGCTCCTATCTTCCATACCTCTTGCCTTATCACACTTGACATATCTAGAGTGGGGCATCTTCTTCTTTGTGACATATTCCTTGGAGACATTATTCATCCGCCCTATCGTCTCTCCCATATCCCTATCATTACCTCCCCATCCTCCTTCCATTAATCCTTCCAAAACCTTCATCCTTTCATACCATGATCCTTCCATATCCCCATCCTTGTCTTTCTATCATGTAATATTATCATCCTTCTATCTTCCTCATACTTATCTCCCCATCCATCCATCCAAAAAATTCTTTCCATCTCCCCATATATGGGTATGTGTAGGATCATCATGGAAAAAATAGGCCCTTAAGTGGCAATAAAAATTCAGCAAATCAGAGTTAGGGAACTTGACATAAAAATTTGAATAAGTTATCTATATTATTTCAAAAATATGTAAGAATAGAATTTGTAGAAAATTGAATGTAGTTTCTAAAATACTAGGTCAATTTAAAAAAAATAAAAATCTATTTGGTGAAAATTTGAAATTTCAATGCAGTAGTACTTAAATTTCAAGGAAAAAATAAGAAGTATGTGTCTGTCTAACCACCATAACCAGAATAAAATTATAATATTTTTTTATAAGATTTTAGATATAAGTATAGGACTCATGTTCAGATGTGATGCATATTATTTTATATTTTTTTTCCAAATAAATAATTAATTATTATTTTTTTATTACAACTTAAAAAAAATATAAAAACTTTTATATCTGACCACCTTAACTTGTTCAAAACTTCATGAAATTCAATTATTTTTTTTAATCCTATAGTATACAAAGCATATAATGTGACACATGTTTCAGATTCAAAAAATGTGGTACCATTTGAAAGCTATAGATGTTTTTCAATCAACCTATCAATCAGGACTTTAGTTGTAATTCAAAAAGAAAATGAATAATAATTATTTATTAAGTTCAAAGTAAAGAATAATTTATATTGGTGGAAATCTGAGAATATCCTTTCAAAATCCTTTTCGTTTCATCAATTTTGGGTAAAAAAAAAGTCATCAGCCACATGGGCCATTATATCACTTACATATCGCCACTTTTTGGCCCATCATGATCCGACACATACCCATATCCATTTGGAAACCCCTTCCATCTTCCAAATCCTCATATTTCCATCCATACATCTCGTAATCCCTTCCATCTCCCTATCCATCCATCCAAAAATCATTTTCATCTCCCCATCCTTATCTTCCTATCCATTATGTTGAGAAGTTGTTGACTTGGCATTGTTGCCATTGACGTGAAAACTTGGGAGCCAGAAGGTTGTGCTTTGAATGATATACAAAAATGATCCATCCTATCATATGTTATGATGTTGTGTAGTGTGGATGTTATCCCTAATCCAGATATGGCAGTACTTCTTTTTGGGACATCTTCAAAAGACATTTAATTCAAAATAATGAAGACTAATCCTTTGATATTGGTTGTTGTGCCTAAAGCTTATTCCGAGTATCCTTTCTATTTGTACATTCATGTAGCATGTTACAAGTTTTGGTATGTCTAATTGCATTCCTCTAGTTTGTATTGAAATTGATGTTGATCAAGATTTGGTCTTGGTTGTGGTGTTCTTATCAGCTCTGAAATATATCTCGTGTAATTCAAAGTTCACTATATTTTGGTAATTATGCTAGGTGATGAAATTATCTTATGTATGACCTATTTATGGGTCATGTGGTAACGTGGTAAGAAGATCTTTATGTCCAACCTATCATTTGGGTTCAGTGATATCATGTCAAGCCATGTTTTGCTAGACCAACTCATTTTGTTCTTTGGGTATATATATATATGTAGGACATCTCTTTTGTACCAATAAGCAGTGTGGTGTGTGTGAACAAAGAAAAGAGTGTGAAGGATTATGCAATAAGAAACAGAGAAGGAAGCAGAAGGAAAGTGTCTGGAAGATGTAATTTTTCTTGTAGAGGTTGTGCAAGGAAGATGGGAAGAAGATTCTTGACCAGATCTACTACAAACATACATTATTCTCTTAACCAGAATTGACTTCATGCATGTGTAGATGCAACTTCATTAGTTCATGTTTTTTCTACTTTTTAATCATATGTTTTTGTATTAATTGGGTAGTGAACCCACCGAAAGTGAGCCTTACCAACAGTGAGCATTCTTGGTAGTGAGCCCTTTGTAAAAATCACCTTAACCAGTGTCACCTTAATCGGTGCTCTATAATTGAGAATCAGCATTTTTCGTGGTTTTTCCCATCTTAGGTTTCAATGTAAATTTTGGTGTTCATTTTGCATGGTGTTGTTGAGCACTTGCATGTTCATATCTATTTTAATTAATATCTGATTGATTTAAGATTTCTTTGGATTAACTAAAATAAGGAAAAGTGTTTTGTGATAACTGATTCACTCCCCCTCTCAGTTATCCAGACTATTCAATAATTGGTATCAGAGCCCGGTCCCTTGAAAATAGAGCTTAACTGCTTGAGGGAGATCTTGGTAGTTTGAATAGATGGTAGGAGATTATTACTTTGATGAAGAACTGAAGACAATGTTAGATGATATGGAAAGAATGAAATTTAAAAATGAGGAACTGAAAGAAAACATCAAGGAGGCAAATGCTTTTATCTCAAAGCTAAGGGAGAAAATCTAAAAATTCAAAGCAAGACACAAAGAGGTTAGTGAGGAATTAAAGGAGTCAAAGGAAAGTGTTGTGATATAAAGCTACGGTTGGATGAATGCAAGAATAATGAAGAAATATAAAAGATACCATCAAGTATAAAATGGAAGAATGGAAGAATATTGAAGAAAATCTCAAAGATACCATCAAACAAAAATTAGAAGAAAATGAGAAATTACATCAAGAGTTAAGAAGGCTGAAATCACAAGCAAGAGTATGTGAAAGTATCATAATGATGGATCAAATTTTGTCCCTATAGAAATGTCACAAGGATAAGGAAGAACTTGGCTTCTTAGGTGAAAGCTCAAATCAGAATACTAAGGGTAAAGACAAAGCAATTGAAGCTGAAGAAAGATCTATTGTAGCAAGCAAGGTTTGAAACTCTAGAACATCTACAAAAAAACCTTTGGTCGGGCAACCAAATGCTCAAAGGTATTTATCATTTAATGGTCATTATTTCCTATGCAAAAAAATTATTCATAAGGCTGTATAGTGTAGAAGCAAGAAGGAACCAAGTATTCAATGCTTTAATTATCACAAGTTTGGTCACAAAGCAAGTCATTGTAGAAGTCAATTATCTAACCCAGCTAGAAGGAATGGAATGAATAATCTCTTTCATGGTTATTTCTACTTATGCCATGGTTATGGTCACAAAGCTAATCAATGCAAATCTAGGGTTCACTCAATTAAGACAGGGAAAATATGTTACAAGTGCAATCAATCCAGACATTATGCTAACACATGTAGATATGTTGCTCCAGAAAAGTCTGAAAACAAAAAGAAGGTTGCAAAATCAGATGAATCTAAGAAGAAGACCATCATGGCTTGGAAGAAAAAGGAAACAAGCATGGGGAGCCCTTATATGGTACCAAATATTGGTACAATCTCTTTTTGAATCTGAGCCAACTGCCTTGTCTCAAAGGGAGTTTTGCAATGCATATCTTGTTGGTTTCCCCTCTCTGAAGTAATGTTGATGTGTTTTCAGCATGACTAATTTTGATTTGGTTGATGATGCATGATGAAGCTTAATTCAGCTGATTGAAAAGAGAAGTACAATTTTTGGCATCATCGATTTACATTTTTGCAGTAAAATCATCATGAGAAATTAAGGATAAAAGATGGAGTTTCAAATCATTTCTCATAGTTTGCAAAGAAAAAGAAGAGGTATTCGTTGAGCAATAAAAGATTGAAGAATCTATGCATGACGATGGAATCCAATGGCAATATTCCACTAAGGCTAAAGGGATTAGAGAGACGAATTTGATCATCAAAAGATGAAGGAAATGGAACTATGGTTGAAGACTGATGAATTGTAGAATGTAAGTGCCTTGGGTAGGGATCTATGGAGAGAATTACTTTGGATTTCCAATAAAAAATCTATCTTGTTCCTATTGAGTCCATTCAAGGATGTCAACATTATTTTGGACAAACCCTATTTGATCACTAAGGAAGCCATTGAAGCTATCACTGGATTATGCAGAGTTGGTGACCTCCCTAGGAAGAAAATGGTAAAATACAGAGGCGTTGAGGAACTTACTGGTATCAACAAAGACCCCCAAGCTCTACTAATAAATACCATTTTCGATCCTATAGTAAGGCATGTTGCTTATGGCATCTCATACAAAATCTACTTCTGAAATCATGAAGGTTCTACTTCTACTATTGCTATGTATCTTGCACATAATATGGTAAAGTAAAATCAACAGCTTGACCTGTGTATCCTGATAATGGAAAACCTAATTGAGAATGTTAGAATGTCTTTGGTTGAGAGTTATCCCTTCTAGTTTGGGTCTCTACTCGTGTTTAGTATTCTAATTTATGAATTTGCTACCATTAAAGGAGAATTTCAAATGGTAGTCCGACATCCCTGTCGAAAACAAGTTTACAAATATTTGGAATATTTGGAAGATAAAGAAAATGAATGCAAAGTTTATTTCTGATCCTTGCAGATGGATCTATGATCTGGTATGATAGTGTCTAGTGCTATGCCTATTAGTCAGTTTTAGGATGGGTCCTCCTCCGGTAAAAGGGAGTTAGAGGTTATCATTGGCGGTTCCCCTCCAAAACCTAAAAGGAGGAAAATTAACTCAAAAGTTATCATCACTATCTTAGAAGAGAAGGAGAAGGAAGAAGAGTCTCTACCTAATTCAGATGAAGATCATTCAATATTAGATGTGGGTGATATGAAAAATATTGGTGAAATGTGGTATGCCTTCTCTCTAGTTAGTAGGCATAGAATTGAAGATGCCTTGGTTGATTATCTGCTCAAAAAGGGTATTACTATTTTTGCTTTTTTTGACTCGTTACTAGATGATTTGGTACAAGTTGTTGAAGAAAGGTTGTTGCAGGAAGGGTCTGAAGGACATACAATCCAAGATATTATTAAAATAAGGTGTGTCATAACCAAACAAAATTTATCCAAACACATTGGTGAGACAAGAGAATTCATTAAGGAGACTTTTGACATCTACAAATACTATCTTCGGTGGCCTGCTGATGTTGATAATTTTAGAAGCAAAATTGAAGCTATTGAATCTAAATTGAATGATATTGGGAAGTTCTTTGATTTCTTCAAAGATAAAGATGGAAAATAAAGAATAATATTTGGTGAGTTGCAAGATGAATTATTGTCTACTCAAAGACAAAGGAAAGATTTGGTTAAAACTTTTTGGTTGGTCAAAGAAATTGTTGAGGTCAAATTGGATCATCTCTCTGAGATACTTTTTGATGCAGAGGATTGTGAACAATAGTGCTTGTCTCTAGACCAGTCATATTCATTTGGGATGTTGGTTCTATAGGATAGTATGTGTGCTAAAATGGTTTCTGCAGTGCAATATTGAAGGAGGATTCTTCCAATTGTGAGAGAAAGGTAAAAGAAAAAAATTCGTGTGAAAAGTGATATTTTTACTTGATTTCTTGAATATTCTAATTTTGGCCCTTTACCTTTGATGGAAAAAAGGGGGAGAAAATGAAGAGAAGAAAAACAAAAAGAGGAATTGAATTGCTTGACAAAGGGGGAGAGCTTGGAGATTTTGCAACTTGGAGTTTTTGTCGTTTTTTGTATTTTTGAGTTTTCATTTTTTTGCCATCAATGCCAAAGGGGGAAATTGTTGAGAAATTGTTGACTTGGAATTGTTGTCATTGATGTCAAAACCTGGGATCTAGAAGGTTGTGTTCCAGATGATATACATAAATTATCTATCCTATCATATGCTATAATGTTGTGTAGTGTGGATGTTATCCTTGATCTGGATATGGCAATACTTCTCTTTGGGACATCAATGGAAGATGTTTAATGCAGAATAATGAAGACTAATCATTTGATATTGGTTGATGTGCCTAAAGCTTATTCCAGGTATCCTTGCTATCTAGACATTCATGTAGCATGTTACAAGTTTTGGTATGTCTAATTGCATTCCTCCAGTTGGTACTAAAATTGATGTTGATCAATATTTGGTCTTGGTTGTGACATTCCTATCAGCTCTGAAATATATCTCATGTAATTCAAAGTTTCCTATATTTTGGTAATTATGCTAGGTGATGAACTTTTCTTATGTATGACCTATTTATGGGTCTCTTGGTAACGTGGTAAGAAGATATTTATGTGCGACCTATCCTTTGGGTCCAGTGCTAGCATGTCAAGCCTTATTGAATATTTCAAGGTTGTTCTTCAAGCTGACATGTTTTTCTAGATCGACTCATTTTGTTCTCTAGGTATATATATATGTAGAACATCTCTTTTGTACTGAACAAGTAGTGTGGTGTGTGTGAATAGAGAAAAGAGTGCAAAGGATTATGCGATAAGAAATAGAGAAGAAAGTGGAAGGTAAGTGTCAAGAAGAAGTAATATGTATTGTAGAGGTTGTGCAAGGAAGGTGGATAGAAGATTCTTGACTAGATCTACTGTAGAGAGACATTGTTCTCTTAACCGGAACTGACTTGGTGCAGGGGCACCAAATTCATATTTTGCAAGTTTGATCAAATAAGGTCTTTGATAGGTTGGTCTTAGGGTGTTTGGAGTCTTTTGGGTTCAATAAGGTCATAATAGACCATTGGAATTGTGATTTGAGTCTTTAGGATTTCATTTTACAAAAAATGCTAATCTTGTAAAAAGTTGTAAAAAGTGCAAAAATGCAAAATAGGAGAAGCTCAACGGTCATGGAAGTTGAAAGTCAGTTTGAGGGAATTGTGTTAATTTATTTTTGTTGTGTAAGGTTTAAATATAGTGTGTGTGGGTCAAATTTTGGTGCTGGAGTTTGTATTGAAGTTGAATTAATAGCAAAGAACTCTATTTTCTCAAAAATTACTGGTAAATTATTGTTCCAGGCCATTGCACGGTCTCGTACAACCTATTTTTGATCCAATTTTCATTTAAGTTGATAGATATATGAAGTAACAAGAGATTGGTTTTGATTTTATTCCATTTCATAGTGTTTGAAGGATTTTATTAACAATCTTCTAGAAACGGGTCTGTGATACCCTGTTAGAGGGCTTGAAGACATTTAAAATGTGTTAAACACCCATTCCACATTTAGATTTCCCTATAACTTGGTGAAATGGGTTCCCTAGGTTAGTTTTTATATCTTAATGGAGGTTTTAAGAGTAGGGAAAGTGTTTGGTTAAAATTTGCATGCTACCCTAGTTGTGTTTTAATTATTTTTGGTTCAAAGTTGATGGCTAAATGATGGAGTTTGCATAAAATGCAATGTTAAAGGGTTGGAGATGATTTAGTAATCATGTGTAGGTATATTTTGAGGTTTTTGAGGTAGTAGTAAGGTGAGGCAGGGCCTGGGGTAATGATTTTCAATAAACCCTCATGTTTCAAGCATGGAATTGGCCTAAAGCAAGGGTTTGATGTCTGGGCAATCTAATAGTTGTTTCTCTTGTTAGAAATTATTCATTCTGTGTTTTTGAAGCTTTTTCAAGGTTAGGGAATTAGGTTTTGTAGTCAGAGAAAATATTTCATTGTGGATGCTTTATAAAAGTGGCCTATGAGCGTAGTGTAGCATCATTGTTTTCGAGGTGTTGGTCCAAAGTGACCTAATGTGATTTTGAGATACATTTTGTAAGAAGGTAAAGGGTATTTGAAATGACCTTTGTTTTGTGGGTTTGAGGAGTTTTCTGAGAGAAATGCACAAATTTCTCTATTTGGATGGCTACAAGAGAAATATGAAAGAATTGAGGAATATGGGCGAGTCTAGGTTTTGGTGATTGAAAGAGAGTTCCCAATACTGTGAATTGTGTTTGTTTATAGTTTTCCTTCATGCTCTGCATCAATTGGTATCAGAGCATAGGTATTATATATTTTGAAGGTGAAAAGAGTGGAGATTGAAGAAGGAAAGTGGGAAGTTGAAGAGACAAGATGCCTCCTAAAGGTAGTACAGTTCTTGCAAGAGAGATTAAGTTGTTGGAGTCCCAAGAAGCAATCTTATCTAGGTTTGCAACATTAGAGACAAGGAAAAGAAGAGGAAATTCCATTGAGGATGATAGTGACCAAGATGAAGAAGAAGATGGTGAGAATGAAAACCCTCCAGGTAGAGTCCAATATGATGAGTTGGACCCTAAAGATAAAATTATGGTGAAGATGCTCAAGGCTGTTAGAGGAGATGCTTCTGGTGAGAAAATAGATGTGCCAACGTACAATGGAAAATTTGTTGCTGAAGAGGTATTGGTTTGGATAGATGCAATTGATAACTACTTTTAATACAAGGAGGTTTTTGATGATCAAAAGGTAAAGTTTGCGAAGACAAAGCTAAAAGGTCCTGCTCTTACATAGTGGAATTATGTTCAAGAGGAAAGAGTGAAGAAAGGGAAAACAAAAATAATTTCATGGGATAGGATGGTGTCAAAGGTAAAATCCAATTTTTGCCAAGTGATCATGAAATTTAAACTTTCAAGAAGTTGCAAGGCTTAAGGAAGAAAGAAAGGGATGCCATGGACTACACTAAAGAGTTTCACAAGTTGAGTATTAGGGTTGGTCATGTTGAAGATGAAAATGAGAAGATAGCAAGGTATATGGTTGGTTTGGGATTTCAAATTCAAGATTAATTGAGTTTGGCTACTCCAAGGATAGTTGAAGAATGCTTCCAGATTGTTGCTAAGAAGAGAAACTAAAAATGAAAAGAAAGAACAAAGACCAAGTGATTGATCAAAGAGGTGAATTTAGAGGTTTCAAAGGGATATTTGGGTGAGGTAGAGGTTCAAGTAAATTTTTAGGAAGGTGTTATCATTGTAATCAGTTTGTTCATCCAACATTTAAGTGTCCTAAGAAACAAGGTTCTACTTCAAGTGGTGGTGATAAAAGAGTTCAATTGGTGCAAGAGGATGATTGTGAAAGTGTTCATTCTTCTAATCAACTTTCTGCTCCAAAAGTTGGGGAATCCTTGATGGTGAGAAGAATACTCCTCAAAGCATCCAAGGGGAAAGAATCATCACAAAGAAGGGCACTATTTAGGACAACTTGTAAATGCAAAGAAAAGGTATGTAAGGTAGTGGTAGATTTAGGGAGTACTGATAACATGGTGTCAAATGAAATGGTAGATAAATTGAAGCTAGAGAAAATTCCTCATGAAACACCCTACAAAGTTTCTTGGTTGAATGATGATCAATCAATTTTGGTTAATGAACAAGATTTGGTTAAGTTTAACATTGATGGATATAAGGATAGCATTATTTATGATGTTTTTCCAATGAGTTGTTGCCATTTGTTACTTGGGAGACCATGGCAGTTTGATAGACATTTTATTTATGATGGGAGAGATAATACATATCAGATTGAAAAGGATGGAAGTATTTTTACACTAACACCGTTGCAAGAGGATGCTAAAGCATAGGGTAAGGCAACAAAAGTGATCATGATGGGAAAGAAGGAGTTTGTAAAACTTGTGGAAGACAAGCAAGAGGAGTTTGCAGCCACTCCAAAAGAAGAAGATGTGAAGATAGTAAGTGTGAAGGATGACTCAGTATTGGAAAGAAAAGGTGAAGAGTTGTTCACAAGAACAGGTCAAGAGAAGGTCAAGGATGAATTCCTTGTGAAGACTCAAAATAGGCTAGGAAAGCATGAAGAGATTGTGATAGGGGCAATACTTTGTCCTTTGGTTGCAAAAGAGGATAGTAGGCAGTTAGATTTTGTTAATACAAAGGTGTGTAAGTTTGATAATACAGAGATCCTAAGGGCAGAGGGTCTGAAGGAAAAGATGAAGGTAAAAGGTGAAGTGAGTCAAGGTGAATGGCGAAGGAAAATGAGTGAGTTCCAAGTATGTTTCAAGATTTAATGAGAGGATAGTTCAAGACAAGAGTGAAAAAGGTTTGTTTGTAGGTGTGTATTCAAGCTCAACATTAGTTTCAAATGAGAGGAAGGTAAGAGGACATATAATAGGTTAGTTCGTGAAGATGAAGCGATTCCTAGGTGGCAAGGAGCCTACAAATGCAAAGGACAATGCAACTCTAGAGTACCTGGTTCAATGGATAGGTTTACCAGAAAAAGGATCATTTGAAGATCAAAGAGATGATGTGAAGAAGCATGTTTTTATGCAACTCACTCCTCAAAGGGACTTGAGAACTTTTTCAAGCCGGGTGTATGGTGTAGGGGCACCAAGTTCATCTTTTACATGTTTGATCAAATAAGGTCTTTGATTGGTTGGTATTAGGGTTTTTGGAGTCTTTTGGGTTCAAAAAGGTCATAATAGACCATTTCAATCATGATTTGAGTCTTTAGGAGTTCATTTTGCAAAAAATGCTAAAATCTTGTAAAAAGCTATATTGAAAAAGTTGTAAAAAGTACAAAAATGCAAAATAGGAGAAGCTCAACGGTCATGGAAGTTGAAAGTCAATTTGAGGGCATTTTTTTAGTTGCTTTTGATTTTTTAAGGTTTAAATATATTGTGTGTGGGTTGAATTTTGGTGTTGGAGTTTGTATTGAAGTTGAATTAATAGCAAAGAACTCAATTTTCTTAGAAATTATTGGTAAATTGTTATTGTAGGCCATTGTATGGCCCCGTACAATATGTTTTTGATCCAATTTTCATTTTAGTTGATAGATATATGAAGTAACAAGATATTGGTTTTGATTTTATTCCATTTCATAGTCTTTGAAGGGTTTTATTGGCAATATTTTGGAAACGGGTTTGTGATACCTTGTTAGAGGGCTTGAAGTCATTTAAAATGTATTACACCCATTCCACTGTTAGATTTACCTATAACTTAATGGAATGAGTGCCCTAGGTTATTTTTGGATGTTAATGGAGGTTTTGAGAGCAAGGAAGGTGTTTGGTTAAAATTTGCATGCTACCTAGTTGTGTTTTCATTGATTTTTTGTTCAAAGTTTATGGCTAAATGATGGAGTTTGCATAAAATGCAATGTTAAAGGGTTAGAGATGATTTAGTAAGCATTTAAAATTATATTTTGAGGTGTTTGAGGTAGTGGTAAGGTGAGGCAGGGCCTGGGGTAATGATTTTCAATAAACCCTCATGTTTCAAGCATGGAATTGGCTTAAAGCAAGGGTTTGATGTCTGGGAAATCTAATAATTGTTTCTCTTGTTAGGAATTGTTGATTCAATTTTTTTGAAGCCTATTCAAGTTCATGGAGTGAGGTTTTGTGGTTAGAGAAAATATTTCATGGTGGATGCTTTGTAAAAGTGGCCTAATTGGCCTATGAGGGTAGCATAACATCATTGTTTTGGAGATGTTGGTCCAAAGTGACCTAATATGTTTTTGAGATATGTTTTCTAAGAAGTTAAAGGGAATTTGAAATGACATTTTTTTTGTGGGTTTGAGGATTTTTCTAAGAGATATGCACAAATTTCTTTGTTTGGATGGCTACAAGAGAAATATGAAAGAATTGAGGAACAAGGGTGGGTTTGGGTTTTGATGATTGAAAGAGGGTTCAAAATACTTTGAATTATATTTTTGTATAGTTTTCCTCCTTGCTTTGCATCATGAATTCGTGCATATGTAGATGCAACTTCATCAATTCATGTTTTGTCTATTTTGTAGTTAGATGTTTTTTTATTAATCAAACAGTGACCCCACTAGTAGTGAGCATTATTGGTAGTGAGCCCTTTGTAAAAATCACCTTAACGAGTGTCACCATAATTGATGCTCTATAATTGAGAATTAGCATTCTCCATGGTTTTTCCTATCTTGGGTTTCCACATAAATTTTGGTGTTCATCAAGTGCATGGTGTTGTTGAGTGCTTGCATGTTCAAATCTATTTTAATTAATATATGATTGATTTAAGATTTCTCCGGATTAAGTAAAGTAAGGAAAATTATTTTGTGATAACTGATTCACCCCCTCTTAGTCATTTGGACTATTCAACACATTCATCCTATCATTCTCTACATATTTATCTCTTCTTCCACCCATCCTATCATTTTTTGATCTCCCCATATTTATCTATCCATACATTTATATATATCCTCATTCTATCTCATCATTCCTTATCATTGGTATCTAGCTATAGGCTAGCCCCATGCAACCCAATGCCATCTATTTCATTATCATCACTCCCACCTTTTTCACACATCTTTCTAAGCTCCTATCAATTTTCATCACTTATCTATCCATCATATCATCCTCCCACTTAATATTTTGATGATTTGGATAACTATCCCATCCTTGAGCTTCACATCATCCACATTCGACACATGAATCATCCTATCCAAAAGGTTTTTATTTTTCCATCATATCGGCTCCATCATTGTATCTATTTATCATGGTCATCTCATCTCCTTTATCCATTGAATGTTTTTTTATCAAACTGTTTTACCTCTATGCTTTCACATAGGTAAGGCCATCATCGATGAGCCCTCGAGGCTTTGATCCATCCTTGTGTGTCCATAACCATCTTGTAGCTATCTAGTCATGGCTTTTGTCCACCCATTTGATTCTTCATTGTCCTCTTTTCTCCTTTATCCATTATCTGTCTTCAATATATTTATCAAACTACGAGGTCTCTATGCTTTCATGTAGGCAAGGCTAATCTTTGATCAACCCCTAAGACCCTAGGTCTGTCCTTAGGATATTTCTTGGTTTTGTGTCATGTCATCAAGTGTGTCCCCATTCAACTGGTACCTAGCCACAAAATTTGTTAGTCTCCTAAGGTTTAATCCATTTTGACTATCCTGAGTCATTTCGATCAAACAATCTACCCCCATCTATCCTTGGTCTTAGCAGGATGTATCCTTCCTCACATTAGACCATATCAATCCCATCCACTTGTTGGTCCTATGGTAAAGGATATTTTAAATTTATTGTGATCTCTTGGTGATTTTTCATTTTGTTTATCTTTTGAGCTTCTAGACAACTATACCTACTCAAGGTCACCACGATCCATGTCATATCATGGTGCACTTTGACTAGTAGACATAGGGGCATATCTTGATTTTTCTGTGTGATCTTGTCTTCTTGGTTATCCCATTTAGTACCCACCAATATCCTTCTGATTTTGTGTTAGGTTGGGGAATCCTTTGTGTTTGTGGTTTTCCAACATTGGCCCTACCAAATCCCCCATGACTTTGGGATGTTGGACTAACCCTTTATTTGTTGTTTCAGTCCCATGCATGTGATACAAAGTCACCTTGGTTCCTCATACCCTAGTGCATAGTATCTCATGCTATATCAAATAGAGTACTCATTACATGGCAACATAATGCATAACAATTAAATTGCTCAAGATTTGGTCACTCTCCTTTCATCTCCCCCATTTCCCATCCTATCATATATCATTTCCCTCTATCATATTCATCCCCATTCCTATCATTGTCATTCCTCATCATTGGATCTTGGTTGTGCGAATGAAATCTCCCCATCTATTTCCCTATAATTCATTCATCCTTCCATATTTTTCCTCATCCCTTTATCATTTCAATTGTTTGGAATAATATATATTTGTTATTCTAAGCACATTTTCATCCTTCCTCATCATTTTATCATCTCTTCAATATTCTTAGGATAATATAGATTTTTTATTCTCAGCATCTTTTCCTCCACCATCTTCATTAATTTCAAAATATCAAATTTCAATCCAATCCTAACCCATTCAATCTAGCACAAATAATCTAATCACATCCTTGGTCTTGTTCCTAGTCTTGCTACAAGCCTTGATCCAATAATAATCATCATTGGGATGTATCCTTCCCTATCCTTTTGTTGTTTCAGGATATATAGTTCCCTCATCAACAACACTCTCATCATCATCATCGAGATGTATCCTTCCTTATCCTTGTGTTGTCTCAGGATATATTGTTCCCTCATCAACAACACTCCATCCATCATCAATCGATCTTGGATTGTAGCTTTACTGGGGAAACATCATAGTTTTCCTTGAACCCATTTGTGCTTGCTTTCTTATCATCTTCTCCTTCCAATATTTTTTCCTCCTCCATCCCATATTCTATCCATCACTTTGCATTATTTTCCCCATCTACCCTTGCATCATCTCATCTATTTCAAGAGCACGCTTGTGTTCTCTTGAACCCGCATGTCCTCTCGAGGGGGCATCCTCAATCCCTAATCTTCGCTCCCATAATCTTTCCTCCTAGTCACCCCTTTGAAGGACTAGGGAATCTTTCACAATTTAACCATCTTCTTATAGGTTATATGGTTTAATCTTATTTGAAATGATGCTACTTTGTAACAACATCTCAAAGAGGGGAAAAATGTAGACACCTAAATTTGGCCACTTACATTTGGTCAAATTTATTCTTTTTCATCTAAATATCCTCTTATCTACATTAATTAAATAATATTAATATTATTTAATTAATACCCCTAAAGTACTCTAAATCCCTAAGGTATTTAATTAAACAATTAAATACTTTATCCCCCTTTATCATTCTACCCTAAATTAAATAAATATATCAATTTATTTAATTTATTTGTCAAACCTTATAGGGATTAAATCTAAATATTTAATTCCCTCTCCCCTTTCTCTCTCCTCCCATCACATCCTTCATAATGTTTCACCTAATCCTAATCCTAATCCCCATCTAACCTACACTCTAAGCAATTTCATACACTTAATCCACGATTAAGTGAGTTAACCCTCCCCATCACATCAAGCACATGGGCTTGGTACCATGTCACATGGGTCTTGTCCCATCATGGTACCCTTGTCCTTCTCAAATCATCCCATTGTGCCACTTAACACAATCTCATGAGTTGAGATATCATCTCTCATCTCAACCCTTGATCCCAAGATCTAATCCTAGCCATTCATCCATTATCCTCCAATCCTATTTATCCCAACACTTAGCCATTTCATCTCTCTCACCCATTTTTTACTGGAGTGTTGTTATGCTACCAAAATTTTGAGTGAAAACATAAATAATCACACATTGTGGGAACATCTACACAAAGGGAGGCTTGATATGCTAGTTTGAGCTCCTTATCGCTCGATCTTGAATTTTGTTCTTGTTTTTAGTCCTTTTCTTGATTTTATTGCATTTTTAGTAGATTAAAACACTGCACACAACTACTACTTATAATTATAAAAAATATTGTCAAATAATTAATAAAAACATTATTTATAAGACCTAGACCACTTGCAAAATATTTGGAATTTTCAACTATAACCTATTATTTATATTTAAATATTAATGGGAAAGACAAAACATGGTTGGGTTGTTAGGAGACTACCTTATCTAGTTTTTTGGGTGGAATTTTTAACCTCAATGTATAGCCATGAAGTTTTTGAGTTTGCTTCATAGGTGAAGGTGTTAGTGGTGAAAGTAAGATTTGGAAAGGATAGACCTTATGGAGAAATCTAGAAAGCTAGGTGACCTATATCTAGGTGTGGTGGAGAGGACAAGAGAGTTGTTGGTTGTCACTAGAATACTTTGGAGGAAAATGAGAGACATAATAGATTGATAAGTAGAATTGAATGAGGTAGAGGGTGGATCTCAAGAGGTAGGTCATTGGGAAATAATGTAGGTGGAATTTTCTTGGTAATGGAGGAAGATAAATAGACAAATGATTACGGGAAGAGTGATAGAGAGGATAAGATGAAAATTGGTGGAATTTGGAAGAAATTTCAATAATATAGGTACATGGGGAATTATTAAGTATAATTTTAAAGAAAAAGTTACAATAATACAAATGAGTATGGAGTAGAATTTTTGAGATAAGGAAGAGTGATGGAGAGGATGAGATGAAAAAATGGTATAATTTGGAAGAAGTTTTAGTAATATAGCTACATGGGGAATGACTAAGTAATATTTTGAAGCAAAATTTATAACAATTGAAACCAAAATAGAGTAGAATGTTTGAGACTGAGAGAGAGAAAGCTTGTTAACATTTCTAACCCTATGAAATGAGGGTGGTAGAATTTTTACATGATGCCCAAGGATAAATATTTGGAGAAAATGTAGTATGGAAATAAAGGTTTTAGGTTGATTCCTTAAATATAACATTTTTAAAACTAGTATTTTTAAATTTGAAGTTAAAACTAGTATTTTTCTGTAAAAGTGTCTAGGACAATAGTTTTTGGATTTGTTAACATTTCTAACCCTATGAAATGAGGGTGGTAGTGGTTTTACATGATGCCCAAGGATAAATACTTTTAGAAAATATAGGGAAATAAAGGTTATAGATTCAATCCTTAAATATAACATCATAATTTTTAAATTTGAAGTTAAAACTAGTATTTTTATGTAAAAGTGTCTAGGAAAAATAGTTTTTGGATGAAAAAGTGTCTTTTAAGAGTTTCAGAATGCTTCAACATATAAACTATTTATGCATTTTTACATCAACATCTTAGGTCATGCTTCATGATCCACCATTGTGATGAAGAGAATAAATGAATGATAAAGTGCAAACAAATTCTCAACTAATTAGTAGGGGAGATAGGAGGTTGGATTGGAAAATAAATGACCATAAAATGGTGAAGAGCAAATAGAGGATAAAAGAATAGAAATTAATATCTATAATGATTAATGACATTATTGATTAATTAGTAAAGAACATCTTGAGCAAATCACGAAGCTCTTAGACGATGATTGGGGTTCCTTAGACTTCACACCTCCCTTAATGGGAGAATACAAGATCAGAAACATAGACCCTAACAAGGGAAACATAGTCTTGTCACCACAAGACTCGGTAGATCCTTTGAAAGCATCCACCTCAACTACTTTAGACAAATAACCCAACAACGAACAATCACCCGATCCAAAAGCAATGAAAAAGATTTACCGAAAAGGTTGTGAGCCTATGAAACAACTTGGATATAGTGGAAAAGGATGTGGTGCTAACGAACAAGTTATCTGCACCCCTATTGAGCCTAACACACAAACAAATAATCATAGTCTTGGTTATTTTCCTTTAATTGAAATCACCAAGCCTTTACCTCACCCCAATACTATCCCACATCACCCTTCTAACCCAACCTTCAAAAGTGATCCTTTGAAACCAACAAAGGATTCTTTGCTTAATGCCAATGTCATCTTGCAACCCACTATTGATTTGGATTTTACACACTCCTCCAAAGCAGTATACAAAATCTCACAATCTATAGCACCTTTCATAAGTATGACATCCTATACTAAGCAAGACACTTATTTGTTGCAAACTAAAGGAACACCTTCTCCGCTTGATCAAGAGGGAATCTTGTTGAGGCTCCTCTAAGATCACTTGATCTCCCTTCCACCACAAACTCAAAAGAAATGTTACCATAAACATTCCTTTTACCACCAAGTTCATGGTCATCACACTAATGAGTGTAAGGCATTTAGTAGTAAAATTTAACATCTTAAGGAGTTTGGTACTCTCCCTTATGTGGGGGAACCTCATTCCTCTAATAGATACTAATTTTAACTCTACCTTGCATTTTATTCAATCCTTTCAGCTCACTCTTGTCCTGCACTAAGTGGGGGCAAAGGGTTAGTTATCCTTTTCCCTCATATTTCAATTCTTGTTGTCTCTTTTGGCTACTCATTAAACTTTCATGAATATATAAGAGCAAGCTTGGGATGTGGACGACATGTCTTAAGTTGACTCGCATGTGACATACTATCCCTTTTCATGACGTAACTTATCAGAAACATATGACTTGGAATAGGGCTTTCCGAACAAGCTCTCATGTCCTCTTATTCTTCTAATTTAAAGAGCTTGCTCATAGTAATGGTGTTAAAAACCACTCTAAAGTGGGGGCATACATCGACACTCACATTTCATTTGTGCGATTTTATTTTTCTTGCAATTCCCTCTCTTGGAAACATTAGGTACAATGTTGCCCATGATGATACATTGCACTTGTCCTCTCTTACAAACAAGATGAGACCATTTTCACTTTTCCTCTCTTGGAGACATTACAAATTATGTTCCTTAAGATGATACATTGCATGAACTAAGAAAAATCCCTTTGAACATTCCTTATACATTTCATTACAAAAATAATTTTATTTCTTGGTGCCTTATTAAAGTTATCAGGAGGTATAACTCTGGTATAGTTTGAGTGGGAAGCCCAAGCAACATGAATTTCCCAATAGACACCTATGAGTGTGTGAGTACATACCATCTGTGTGTATGTTTCTCACCTTTTGGGCCTTCTCACCCAAAAGACAACCAAAAGTCTCATCGCCCTAGAGTGAGTACACTTCTTTTTGGACAAACAACCTAGATCTAATCCACAACTAGCTGGACAAACTGTCGAAGCTTGATCCAACTTTTTACTTTCCTTCTTCTTCTTCCTTCTAGTTCTTGTCATTTCATGATCATGTATCTCATCTTTCTGCAAAGCATTCACTCTTGAATTTGTCCTCTTGCACCAATGTCATTTTGACTTAGAATCTTGAATCTTGGGGGCTTGACTACCTCCTTTATCTTTCTCAT
The DNA here is from genome assembly GCA_007115665.2 of Sequoiadendron giganteum. Taxonomy (NCBI): domain Eukaryota; kingdom Viridiplantae; phylum Streptophyta; class Pinopsida; order Cupressales; family Cupressaceae; genus Sequoiadendron; species Sequoiadendron giganteum. Next base: position 167,645,861 of record CM021105.1, read on the forward strand.
TCTTCACCATCTACACCACTTGGCTACTTTAGTGTGAGTTTGAAGCAAGTTCATCCTCTCACTAAAGTGGGGGATAAATGTGTTTCCAAAAAAGTGTAGCCTTGATACTTTTCACTCATTTGCGCCCTTTCTTGTGGTTTGGCCTAGTTTTTCTTAGATTCTAAGGTGTCTTGCAAAGGTGTTATGAAGTGTTGTAACACATTTCCTCACTTTTCTAGGACCCTTTCATCACAATTCACCTAAATAACCCCATTCCAAGCCTTAGTAAAAAGTGTTGTAAGGTGTTGTAACTAATCCTCACACTTTCTTAGGCTTGTCATCTCTAAATTAACCCTTTCTTATGGTATAATGACCCCTTAATGCACTTATAGGTCCAACTTTAGTGGGTTTCAGAAGATAATCCCAACAAAGATCATTAACCACATGTTAATTCCTAACATTCAATCAAAATTTCCCAGGTGGACTAAGTCACCACCTTCGGTGATTTAGTCCCATGTAGCATAAAAATCAAAATTAAATCAAAATTCTTGTGGGATTTTGTCTCCTAAACCCTAAGGTCATCCTGTGTTGTGTTATTTTCAGGAAAATTAGGGCACAACATGTATAAATAAGGGTTTTTCTCATCTTTTTCACCCTAATTCTTTTATTCTCTTCACACACCTTATTATTCTCAACCATTCATCTCTCCTTCTTCTCAAGCAAGCTAGGGTTTGAGTATTCCAAGTCAAGAAGACATCTTTTTTGAAGCATTCAAGGGTAGATTGTTGCAACAACTCAAGATATCTCATTGTGGCAAGGTGCTAACTTCATTATTTCATGTTCATACTTCATTACATTTTCTATTCATTTTGGTTTAGTTACCTAAAAGGGGTTTAACCAAGGCAAACCCCCATGCCTAACAATCAACATTTTCTCCTCTCCTTATGTGTTTGCAGATTTAGGTACATTGAAGATCATTGAAGGTATTGAAGAATTTTTGAAGACCTCCCCTCACTTTCAAAGTCAAAACATACACTAAAATCCACTCTTTGGCCTAGGAATCAGAGTTTCAGAAGCAGACATCTGTCAAGAACCAAAGTGTAGACCGAGGGCTTCCATTTCCACTTTCTAATTTCCAAAAATTCAGAAGTGGACTAAGTCACCAATAGTGGTGACCTAGTCCCACTAAACCTGCCTTTCAGTGATTTTTGCATATTCAGACACCCATTTGACAAAAATGAGCTTCAAACCAATTCTCCCAGATCTGGGATTAAGTTGCCCAGATTGGCACAAGTGTCCTAGTTGGCTTTTCCAACATTTTCATCAACATTCTAGACCTCCATCTCATCCCTTTTCAACCTCCAGGTGCACCTCTTCAATATTATTCATTTATGTAATAGTTTGTTTATGTTTCTTAGGTCATTTTGTACATTTTTGCATACAACATTGTGTTTTCCAGCACTTTGTATTTCATTCATTATTTCCCTTTCAGTTTGCTGCATTTAGATCATAGTACTTAGAAACATTTCAATCACACACACCCACACACATCACAAAACCCTAATGTTTGAATGAACTCACCAAGAACACCTTAGTGCGAAAGAGAGCATTATTCCCCAGCCTAGTTCCTAGGTGAAAAACCCTAGGAACCTATTGGGGAGTCCTCTTTCCCTATTTTAATTTTGGTGGTTCAATTAGTTAGTCATATTTTTATATAAAATTAAAGTAAAATATGGTCAATATTAAAAAAATGCTCTAATTAGAATTTAAATTAATAATATTAATATTAATATTCTTATTATTAGTAAACAAATAAATAGAAATAGTAAATAGTATTGGTATAGTAATAATCATAAAAATAAAGTAGAACAGTCTTAGATAATAATTAGTAAAAAATAAATATTAAAACTTACAACTCTATTTATCTATTTATATATCTATCTATAAAATATAACTCTTCGTGTATATACTCCTAGATGCTCAAGGAATCTCATGCCTATGCCCTACCTTTCAATTCTTAACTGGATTTCCTAGCCCTCTCATTGTTGTCCTTGCTTGGCTACCTTTTACATGGATTTGATCCAACTTACTATGATCATTTTAAAGGTCTAGTGGCTATAAATTGATCCATCACTAGTTTTTTTATTTCTATACTTGAATAAAATATTGTTGTCTCCCCTTCATTTGATGGCCTCTTCATTCATGTCCTTGGTTTGAAATTTTTTGAATGTTTTTTCTCATATATACTCATGAATATTAAGAATGTCTTTCTATTAATGGATTTTTCTATTGAATCCTATCTTCCACCTCATAGAAAGCTCTCTCCATTTCCCTACACCACATGCTCCCTTATTTTGCATCTAGGGTAGAGGTAGTTGAGAGTGATGCATATTTTTTCGAGAAGGTCCTATTTTTTTTGTTTTAAATTTTGAATGTGTATTTTCCTCTTGATGATTAATAAGTGGTTGTATGAGTAGTTGAAACCTCTTATTATAGGTGATATGAAGACCTATTCCTATACTGGATTATTTTTCATTATTGCCTTTGAATCTTCTTTAGATAGAGTATGTTGAACATAGGTTGTCATTGATGTCAAAGGTGTTCATTGAAATCAAAGGAAGATGGTCAGGATATCAATGAGAATTGAATGTAATTGTATTATCATATCATTTTGATTCATTGTGGAAGTATATATTACTATCTATAAATTGATAAAAAAAATTGAGGATTGTTTGTAGTATCATACTACATATATTCATGTCAACAAAAGTGATTTTGAAGTTTGATTTAAATTTTTTTAGTTTAGTTTATCAATGTAGAGAGATTTATCTAAAATACATTTATGTTTAGTATTCCTTCCTAAAGAAGATTTTGGCTCTGTCGTTTGAATAGAGAGTATATCTATACATGTTCTATCATATTCCATAGTTTCTAGAATGGAGGTGCATCAGGTGGAAATTTTGAAGTGACTGAAGGTTCTTTGTGTTTGTCAACATGTTGGTGTTGTAGAACTATGTGGCAATGGCTAGTAGCATGCAATATTCAAAGTTAGAATGTGGTGATAAATAGGACCAAGTTAAGGCTCTTGTGGAAGTGTATGACATCATGTCCTTTTGGAAAAAACTTATTTGATTTAGGACCGACCTATTATGCATTTTGTGATTTTAATTTAGGTCCACCTTATATCATCATATTTAATTACAGATCACTGGACAACATGGAGTGTTGTTAATGTAATGTCTTGTATATAATCATAATACGTTTGTGCAAATACATAATGTGAAGTATAAGAATAATTGAGGAGAAGGAAGTGAGTGAATATACAAGGATGTGAATCTATGTGATAGAGTGTTATTGAATGTGAAGCATATCAATCATTGTGTGTCATCATCAAAAAATATTAAGGAGTACAGTAGAGTGTCTGAATCAAGTTTAGACTTTGTGTAAGCTATGTAATTGGTATTGAAGATCTACAAGCTTTATTTTTGTAATCCAATAGAACTAGTGTTCTACTCATTGAGTTTGTGCTCAGATATTTATACCTAAGATTGGTGCCTACATATATAATTGGGGATTGGTGTCTCTAGTAGGTTGGTGCCTACTTCGTATTGTAAATTCCCTTATTATATTCCTATTGGTTTTGGATAGTAAATCCTAGCAGCTTTTCTCACTGTGGTTTTTCCCATCTTGGGTTTCCATTATATCTAGTGTTCTCATGTGAAAATGTGTGTGCTTATGTGGTTGTTTGATTATCAATATCTATTTTGATTCAAGTTTTATAGTTTCTATAATTGTTGAATTGAAGAGTTTTAAATTGATTTGATCTACAGATTCACCCTCATGCCCCTTCTCAGTAGATTGTGTGCTCTTCACAACAGTGGTGCTCCATGATTAGGTTTAGATGTGGGATCAAAAATCTCTCATTCTCAAACCTTAGTTTTCTTCATTCAACTGTACCATTAAAATATTTAATATTTTTTAGTTTGGTTATACTAACCAACCTCCCAATCTAGTTATAGATTGATTTGTATTTTGAAGTCATTCATAAAGAACTAGCTTAGCTTTTGGTGGTGGATCTTACTACTTCAATATTATTATATGAATTACACTTGCATCTTGGTTAATATAGAAATTTCCAAGGATCTTATAGAAAAATATACCCTCAATATGGAATACAATACTTGTGTTCAGCTTATTTATTAAGAAGGTTTGTTTTTCAATGTCAATGGTGCTTTGAAATTAGGAACCTAGCTTAAGATTTTACTCACTTCAAATATAAGGCTTATGGTAGTTCTTCTTGGTGGAGGAATTATCTCCCTCACCATCTTATCGTTAATGGATCCCTTACTCATGACATTCCTTTGACGTATCCTTTTAAGTTAATGGAAATTTTCCCTATTCTGGCTTTATCAAATGCTTTAGAGGTTTCATTTATTCCTATTGGACTCAAGGGAAAACTGAGAGGGGGGGTGAATCGGTGTTCTCCAATTTTTTGATCTTTATTAATTTGATATTGAAACCATTTCAACATTAGACCAAAGGAAAGATGTAAACACACAAATTAATCATCCACAACATCATAACACAAGGATTTTTATGTGGAAACCCTGTTAGGGGAAAAACCACGATGGAGGTCAATCCACAATTTGAGTACTCAAATATAAGTTTTACAGAATGGGAATGCACTTGCATTCAAGTTCATTGCTCAAAATAGGAAGGCTCGCTACCTTACAAAATGTTTAGATTAAATCCATCTGAAGGGTTGAACTAAAGTAATAGCATCTACTCATGCCCAGTTATAGTTCTGGTTCAACTCATAGATCAGATTTTGGACCTTATGTCTGATTTTGCACTTCGCTATGCTCTGCTATGCTATTCACATCACAAATCCATACATAAGTAAATTCGCACCACTATCCTTTTGAATTTCACACCACACACTAGCATACTTTGCATACCATACGTTGTCTCTGTCCAAATGATACAACTGATCTCTTATATATATATCCACAACCAAAGATTTGATCATCCATAAGTCAGCTTTAACAAAACATAGAATACTTTTCAATGGTTAGCTAAATCCATAACTAATTATTAATTCACACCACCCATAGTTTTCCATAGAATAATAAGAACCTAGATAAACATGTTTGAGCACAAAAAAATTTAAGCAATTACTCCTTAAACATCCATAATGGCTATATCCACCAAGTCATCCTTCTAGCCTTGATAAACAGAAAATTAGTACACTGGATGTCCAAGATCGTACACCAGTGAATGTGCACCCAGATAATTCTTGGATAAAGTAGTATGAACATAAAAATATATTTCTCTGAGATCCATAGCCAAAAATGATAATCTGGTGAAGTATACAGATCAATAGATTTAACTTTAATCGGATACCCTGTTCTTCACTCCCACTTTCGATAATAGCTAGTTCTTTACTCTATCTATCTGTATGGACCAATACTAAACTATGGATTAGATTAATTGCTTAGGTTTCCATCAATGACAACACTAGAAGCAATATGCCAACAATCTCTCCCTTTGGCTTTGATGGCAACACTTAGTGAAAAATGACTAAGTGTCAAAACCACTATGAGTACGCTGCCAAACTTCAAATCTTCAAAACATACCTCCCCCTGAAATTGATAAGGCATTTTCACTACTCTCTCTCCCCCTTTGAAATCAATGAAAAACACATATTCAATCTCACCCTTTGAAATATAACCAAAACTACAAAAATAATTCAAAATTTTGAAATATAACAACTGTTACTTGAGTCAGAAGATTATCTTGTGATTTTCTTTCATCTCCAGGAGGAATTTCTTCCAAGCTTCTATTGCAATTCCAATGATTATGATCATGTTGTTATTCTTATATGTCTTGTTGACAATCTTGATGAGAGATTCTGGAATTGTGATTGCATTCTCTAATTTTTCTCCTTTCTTCAGTATCTCAATCATTTGTTCCAATTTGCATTCAGTTAAGTCCTTTACTTTCCAAAAAATGTCTGCAAGCTTGTTTTTAGTGAATTGAATTTTTGCATGCTTAGACTATAATTCTTGAATCATTTTCTTGATTGTACCATCATGATCCTAAAACAAATCAAAACTTTGTCTAATCCCATTTAACTCTGTTTCAATTTGTTCTAATTTTTCTTTGTATTTTCCAACTGCATGAGGCCAATGGATGCAGTAGTTATAGATGTTATCTGCTACACTTATGCATTGCCTCGGTTCATTCATTTTCCTTTTCAACTTTGTAAGAGATATTCTGAACCGCTTCTTCATATGTAAGATTACTTCTTCTTCTTTTTGAGACTTAGAGTCCATCGTTTCCTTGATGCATTCAATCATCTCTTTAGGTAGCAAATTCTGCAAACTCTCTAATTTGATCTATTTTTGTACAACATGAGAACTTACTACACTCAAAATCATATCCTAATCATATGAGGGCCTGATAGACCATAACATAGCATTTTTTTGCATTCCACTTTCCTCATGAGCAAGTTGCAGTATTTTTTCTTTTGTTAAGTCATCTTCTTCTTCACTTGCTTCTGTCATTTCCTTTTCTTGTTCTAGTTCAGATGATTCCAGTTCTTTTCCTTGTGTATCCTCTGTTTCCTTATTGGATTCCTCATTTGGTATATCCACAATCTCCTGTTCTTTTCCTTCAAATTTTGAGATCTTGCATGTTGGAGGAGTACAAACAATAGTTTCTCTTTTCTCTTTTCTTCTTTCTCTCCATCTCATCGGAAGAGGAACCAACTTCAAGTGCCCTTACCAGAAGAGAAATACCACCTGATCCAAACTTTCCTAGAAAACTCTTAAAGAAATTTTTGAATTCTTGATCACAGTTAACCAAACTCTTAGAGTGTGTGTAGATTTTCTTGCACACTGGTTCATTTTCTTTCCACATCACATTATTGTTCATCGGTAAGAAATTCAGAAAATACATTACTAGACATACAAATAGAGTACCAAACCTAAAGTGGTAACCTGTCATCTTTAAAAATTGAACATTCTCCATCAATTGATCCTTTAGTAGTCCGCACAGGTCAAAGTCCTGACCTTCCTTTATCATTTTCAGAGAGATGTAAACAACACCTACCGATGCACCTTCTTTGTTTCTAAAAAATATTTTATAGGATACTCTGTGCATAATGTACCTTGTTACTAAATGTCTGATTGTCAAAATTATCAATGCCCTTTGATCTCCAATAACTCCAATTAGGGTTTCAACTTCTTTATTCTGGATAGACTTCTTTCTCAGTATATCCCCAATTTTGCATATTCTGACTAAATTTTCAATTACTTCTTTCGAAATGAGGTAGGTTTTGTCTAGAATTAGAGTATCATCATTCAATTTTCTCAAAATAAACTTAATGATTTATGCGTTCTTGAAATAGGGAAACACATTCCAAATGTCCAATTTTTTGTGTTTAGATTCTTTCAGCCACTTCAATTCATCGAGCGACAACAACTTCCTTACGATTCTAATCTTCTCACTATTATATTCATCTAGATTGATTGTTCGTTTGATTTTTTCCATTTTGCGTACCAAACAAGTTCTTCTACCAAGCACCAAATTAAATGAAAATCCCTCAAACAACTGAAATACTTGATGGATTTAGAGATTTGCCGTTGAATTATCTTCACTCCTTCAAAATTTTGTTGCAGAGTGATCTCCTTCTTCTTGTCTTCGATTCAAAGTGACAAATGAGCGTTTCAACTTTCCTTTTATAGCTCCCACACTTGTAATAAGTGTATTTTCCCTAGCTGTTTTGAATACCCTATTTTCTGAAACAACGTGAGAAAAATTCTTTTGCGCATCTTCAATTGTTTAAATTTTCTTGTGAGTGTTTTCCAAAGCCTCTGTAGATCATTGATACAACTTTTAACAATATTTCACATTCCGGTACTAGATTATGAATAGGGGAAAATGGATTTTATTGAAAGACTCCCCCCATGCCAATGGCCTAAAATCAATTTGCAGAGGAATTATCAGAAGAAGGTTCCAGTGCAAAACCATTTCCAGTATTAGACTCATTCTTCCTTACCCATGTCTTCTTCATCTGATCTATTATTTCATCCACAGTCACTTTACCTTTTCCTTTATCATCTTTCTGTGAGTTTATACCTTTGTATACCAGACCTCTTCTACCCACATTTTTGTTTCTATAGAATCTTGCAATGTGATTGTATCTATTGCAACTGTTGCAATTGTAGCACACAATATTTCCTTGTCCAGACCAATCAGTCCATTGATTTCTTCTCTATCTGCATTAGTTAGAAAAATACCCAAATCTTCCATAGGTGTAACATTCAACATTCCTTCTACTGACAAAGTTGTTTGACATAGTTCTACATTTGATTGATTTATGACCAAACTTATTGTAGCTGAAACACTGACCAGAGAATGTTGAATCACTTGATTTCATTTTACTTCTACATTAAGTAGCCATATTACCAAATTTATTGCAAGAAAAACAATATCCATTAAATTTTTGAGCATTAGGTTGTCTTACCAGATACCTTCCACCTTTGTTCATCTGATTTCCTTGCCTAAAATTTCTTTGTCCAGATCCATAACTTTCTTCTTTCTCATATCGAAGACCTCACTTGTCTTTATCATTCCTCTATCCTTGAGTCAGCTCAACAAGCTTAACGAAATTGATCTTAAACTTCTCCTTGTATTCATTTGCTGTAGTAAGTTCATCCCTAAGAATACTAATCTATTTTTCAAGTTCTTCTTCATTGTTTCTGGATTACTGCAATTCATTTTCTAACTAAATGAATTCTCCATTTATTATTTTGCATTCATCAAATATTTCTTTTAAGGACTAACCAATATTCTCCACATTCTTCTTCCTTTCTTTAATTTCCTTAGTCAACTTCATCACCATAGATTCCATTTCATGCTTTAGGGTAGCATTGGCTCTAACAAGATTTTCATATTCTTGAGTTATTTCCTTCAAGGTTTGATTCAGGTGAGCATCATCCATGTTATCGCTCTCTTTCTGTTTAATCTGATCACAAAGATCCTTCCTCTTTTCCCTGGATTTTACAATCTAATCCTTTAATGACTGAATGAATTTCTTAGCATCCTTCAGATTTGCTTTCAAGTCTTGGACTTCTGCTTTAGACTAACCAAGATCATCAAGTTCCACTACAAGCTATTATTGAAGAATACCAGAGTCCATTACATTCCAACATCCACCTCAAGTTGCCAAAATTCCTCTGAGGAACTAGGCTCTGATACCAATTGTTGGACTCAAGGGAACAATGAGAGGGGGGGTGAATTAGTGTTCTGCAATTTTATGATCTTTTTTAATCTGATATTTAAACCATTTCAACATTAGACAAAAGGAAAGATTCAAACACACAAAGTAATCATCCACAACATCATAACACAAGGATTTTTATGTGGAAACCCTGTTAGGGGAAAAACCACGATGGAGGTCAATCCACAATTTGAGTACTCAAATATAAGTTTTACAAAATGGGAATGCACTTGCATTTAGGCTCACTGCCTAGAGTTCACTGCTCAAAATAGGAAGGTTCACTACCTTACAAAATTTTCAAATTAAATCCATCTGAAGGGTTGAACTGAAGTAATAGCATCTACTCATGGCTAATTACAGTCAGTTTCGGTTCAGCTCATAGATCATATTCTAGACCTTCTGTCTGATTCTACACTTCACTTTGCTCTGCTTTGCTATTCACATCACAAATCTATACATAAGTAAATTCACACCACTATCCTTTTGAATTTTGCACCACACACTAACATACTTCGCATACCATACATTTTTTTTGTCCAAATGATACAACTGATCTCTTATATGTATATCCACAACCAAAGATTTGATCATCCATAAGTTGGCTTTAACAAAACATAGAATACTTTTCAACTACTAATTCTTAATGTGCACCACCCATAGTCAACCATAGCATAATAAGGACCTAGATAAACACATTCGAGCACAAAAACATTCAAGCAATTACTCCTTAAACATCTGCAATGACTATATCCACCAAGTCGGCCTTCTAGCCCTGATAAACAAAAAATTAGTACACCGGATCTCCTAGATCACACACCAGTGAATGCACACCCTGATAATTCTTGGATAAGGTAGTACGCACATCAAAATAACTTTCTCAGAGATCCACAACCAAAAACAATAATCCAGTGAAGTATACAGATCGACAAATTTAACTTTAATCGGATACCCTGTTCTTCACTCTCACTTCTGGTAATAGCTAGTTCTTTACTCTGTTTGCCGGTATGGACCAATACTAAACTATAGACCAGATTAATGGATTAGGTTGCCATCAATGACAACACTAGAAGCCATATTCCAGTAATTCCTTCTATGCCTTTTTAGGTTGCACAATATAGGCTTATTTAGGATGCTATTGTAGAGATGTTTCTCTACACATTGAGAACTTGCTTTCTTTATGTTTCTCTGCATTTTGTGTTGTTTTAGGCTTTGTAGCTCTGTGACCTTTTTCTCTCACTTTCGATTGTTCCTTTTGCATATCAACATCAGGAATTTCCACATGTCAATATGGTGCACATTCAGGTTTGGTCACAACCTTTCTCTCTTCCAAGGGCATACGATGGTGCCACATGGTGGGTGTGTGGTATTTTTTGTGGCACCCTTTCTCTTTGAAGACTTTTTGAGTGAATAATTTCATGTGTCAACACCATGGGGATTTCTATAATTTACATGATAGATGACCCCAACGACCCATGCCCATGTTCCATATGTCTTTCACAAACATTTTTTAAGTAAAACCATATTGCATCGAAAGAGCAGCAAAGAGTGCCACTTGTTAGCTAGATAGGATCCCGAGTAAGTTTTGAGCCTGGTATGAATGGATTAAAGGGCACACCAATGGTAATTGTGAGGGAAAAATAATATCAGAGGATGTTGAAATGATAAGTTCCATTAATGTTCAAGGAATTCATTTACCTAGGTTTTGTGGTTGCTAGGAGGTTCTTAATTAAGCATTGCACCTCTTTGTTCTAGAGGATTTGCTAGAACACATTCATTACTAGAGGCAAATAGGGTCCATCTCATAAGAATTTACATAGGAGAAGTGTTGAAAAGAACAGTATCAAGAAACTTTACTTTTGTTTCAATCGGTGCTCACCAAATCAAACTTTTTTGTGTTACAGACCTATTAGTTAGAAATCTAATCTTTGAATGGGATCCTCAGCCGATGGTTTAATGTCATCATTTTCTTTTTTTCTTTTTTTTCATGGTGGGAGAGTGATTTTTTCTTGTTTTTTTCCCTTATTCTATAAAAGGGAATTATGAGTCTCTCCATAAGGTGGAATACATATAGACTGATTAGAGAATTAGTCTGCTACTACTAGAGTTCTAGCAGTGATTGTTCATTATTTTTGTAAGAAATACTTAGAAGATCAGTTTCAAGTGAATTATGTCTTTCCAACATCTAACCTTAGCAATTTGTATCATTTTGAATCAGTAATAGAAGTAGGACATATCAAAATTGTGCATTTTACTTTCTATTCATATCAGTTTTATGTTCTGTCATTGATGTGTGGATATGATCTTAACAATTGATCTTTTGATTCTTTTGACTTTTATGAGGTTTGATAAAGATTTATAGTTAATTGAATCATGTTATGTACTCTTTCATTACTACAGTGATTAATGTTAAGTAGCGCACTAGGCCTATGGGTGAACATTCTTTATGGGAATTCAAGGCATTAGTAGGTGTTTTTAGGTGTATCATACTCTATTGAACCTTAGTGGGTGCTTCCCATGAGAAGATTTGGATGTTTTATTTGTGCTTATCTAAGCCTTAGGTAGTTTATTTCTCTTCTCAACAATGAAGGGTTTGTGGCACTCTATGTTCATTATTTAAGAGTTGATACTCCAATAGGAAGATTTGAAATGTTGTAAAAGCTTTGGCATATCACCTTAGATAGATTTGGTTTATGCATTCTTTCTTCCCCTTTTCTCCCTAAAACAAGAACAAAGATTCAAATTCTAAAATCTCGAAGCTTTTTTAGTGAAGTGCTATTGGTCCCTCATTCACTAGACTTCACATAAAGTTATTTTTGAGAAGCCGCTAGATTTTAGGATCAACAACTACCAACTTATTAAATTTGAAATATATTTATATTTGAATTCATGTATCATCCCTTCCAGATGGCCAAAATATTTTCCCTCCTACTTATTTGGAGCATATTGTGGGAAAACTTACTATGGATTCTCGTTCTACTACTTCTTTTCCTTTGGAGGTGCACAACAATGCTTTATGGGTGATGGTGCAAAAGAGGAGGAAAGAACCTACCAAAAATTTATTACTTCACTATAATCATAGGGGAGAAAATGGACTCAAATCATGTTTAGGGACTATTTAATCTTGGTTATCCTTAGTCCCTTAGAGTTGTTTGTTTAATATAATTTAGCTGGACTATGACAATTAAATATATTTTAGCCTTGATTTTTAGAATTATTCCTTGTTACGCCTCATGTTTTTCTAACCTATAGTTTTATAAGGGTTTAGGAACTTTCAAACACCCCTATTATCTAGTTCAAGTCTTTTATTAAAAATGTTTATTTGTAATAATATATATTTTATGTATAATAATCAAATTAATATTAATAATAATTATGATTGGCATTGTTATAGTAATGCATAGAATAGATAAAAAAAGGAAAAAGGAGATAGATAATAATAATTAAATAGGAATATATTAAAAATTGTAACTTTATTTACCTATCTATCCATATATTAGTAACTATTGATTTGCATTAAGTTATAATAATACTAAGGTTAGTATAGAATTTTTAAATTGAAACTAGGTGTGCATTTATTCTACATCAAAATTTTAGATCATACTCCATGATCCATCATTCTTCTCTCTACATGTACAACATCCTAATGATGGATCATGGAGTATGACCCAAAACGTTGATGTAAAATAATTGCACATAGTTTTAATCCATAAATTTTGCACTAATTTATCATGGATTGTGGAAACTTCATGCTATTAATACTAAGGTTGGTAATTTTTATATTAATTATAATTAAAAAATAATTAATTTTATTAAGGGTAAAATAAGTGTTTAAAAGGATACCAAACCTTATAAAAAAACCATAACTTATATAATAATTAGGACTAGAACTAGAAAAATAAACTATAAACATAAACAATGCTAAGGTTGTAGCCGACAAACAACATAGATGAGATGATAAAATATCTTCCTTATTAAAGGCAATAGATGCAAGTTATTAATACACTAAAAGATGGCAATAATTCAAGACCAAAGAGGACCAAGACTTATTCCAAAATTGATACTTAGCTCCTTCACCCCTGTATGTTGAGTATGGAGTAAAAAATTATGGGGGTATAATTTTTTGCAAGATCTTTCTTCCTCTTTTATATTATGGTCCAAGAGACATCATCCATCTCAATAGTAAGTATATGACCCAAAAATTCAATTATGAAACTAAAAGATAAAAGAAATAATAAAAAGGAATCACAACCAAAAGATCACATCAATAAAGAAAATAAAGAAAACTATATCAAAATGAATGCAAACCTACACACACAACAACACACAATTTACCCTAGCATAGCTCCATTATTCTCCTCTATTCACCTTGGAGAATGGTGTTCTACTATTTGCTCTCAAATTTTTAGTAGCACAATAACATAAAGCATTGTAGAAATTTGAGTATAATTTCTTTGCATGATCTAAGATGAAGAATGAATGATAGGATGGTTCAATTTATAGATTTTTGGTGATATTGATCAACGATCCAAATCTAAGGATAGATTGAGAAGATCAATGGTTCAGGATTGATGAGAGGAATTGATGGTCAGGTAATTGACTGCATGATTTCAAGTAATTGATCATATGGATCAATTAAGAGGAATGATTGGAGAGTGAATTGAATTGATTACTCAATGAACTCGAAGTGAGTGGGAGGGAAGTGGATTTGATTGATGAGTGGACTGAGAGTAAGTCTCAATAATTTGGTGAGGTGTAATTGCATGGGTAATTAATAAACAATTTATTTAATTATTTATTAATTACATATGCAAGGTGGATAAATAAATAAAATAAATTATTTTATTTATTTTAGTGGAAATGAATAAATTAAATAATTGATAATAATGATTTAATTTAGAGAAGTTGGAAATTAACTTAGAAATAATAAAAAATGTTTAATTAATGGATCAATGATTAGTAAATTAATCAAATAACCAAAATTATTTAATTAATATCTATGAAAATTGGTGAAATGAGGTAATTTAAATAAATAATTAATGTGAAACGGATTGATGGTAAAGGTAATGATGGAAAAAAGATGATGTTTTAGAAGAAATATGTTAGTCAGATTTAGGTGAATAAATTTTGCCCCCCTTTGAGACAATGCATTAGTATAGTGTTGTTTCAAAGAAAATATGAAATAATTGTGATGGCATGCCCTAGTTGAATGAAGAAACAAAGAAATGAAGGTAGGACACCCCCTTGGGATTTTGACAAAAGAATGAAATTGTTAGGTCAAACTATTGAAAAGGGATGGAGAGATGTGATAGAGATGAAAATGGAAAGAGTAGGATAAGAAATATTTGGATGAGGGGGAAGTTGGGATGAGATGAGTCAAGAGATTGTGGGTTAATATGGCAGAAGATATTTATGAGATGATTAATGTTGATCGATATCATAAAATTGGATAGATAATGAATGAGATGAAATGGATATAAGTTAGGCAAATGAAATGACAAGTTTGTGGAGGAATTTTGGGAAGGATATGGGTTAGTATGGTATAAGAAAATGTAGGATTAGGATGAGGAATTAGGGCATAAGTGACAAGGGAATGGGTGTAAATGGAGTAGTAAATAACACATTTGAAGGTAGGCATGTGCAATTGTGGCCTAAGTGTGTACAATTTTAGGTGAGCATAATTGTTCCTTAAGTGGGCACAATTGTCTAATAGACGAGTGCAATTGTGCCTTAAGTAGGTGCAATTTCTTGATAGATGGGTGTAATTGTGCCTTAAGTGGATGCAATTGCATGATATATGGGTGCAATTGTGCCTTAAGTGGGTGAAATCATATGATAGATGGGATCAATTGTGCCCTATGTGGGCATAATTGCAT
Organism: Sequoiadendron giganteum; assembly: GCA_007115665.2. Classification (NCBI taxonomy): domain Eukaryota; kingdom Viridiplantae; phylum Streptophyta; class Pinopsida; order Cupressales; family Cupressaceae; genus Sequoiadendron; species Sequoiadendron giganteum. Next base: position 167,660,999 of record CM021105.1, read on the forward strand.
GTTTGGATGAGGAAATGGTTGTTTGTTGATTGGCATCACACATTAGAATGTATGAGAAATAGAGTGATGTAGATGGATATGATAAATGATGGATATTGTTCTTTCTATTTTGTACTATTTTATCATCATAGAGCTTATTGTGGCAAATGGATATATGTACACCAAGCTGAGACAAACCATGGTGACTATGGTATCCTTTACATGAACAGTGACACTGCAAACAAGAAGGAAATATTTTCCTCATTCGTACTAGACATAATAGAACCTTGTCTAAATATGTGAGGAAAATGATCTCAAAGCATGATATCCCTAGTACAAAAAGGTATTCATTGACCTTATTTGCAAAGGAAGTTTGTTAATGCTAAAATCCAAATTCCAACATGCACAAGGAACATACATGCCCCAATAACACAATGAGAACATTCCACAAACATGACATACAAAAATAATGACCTTGTCCCATTCTTGCTTGTCTAATAATTTGAAGATATCCTCAAGGAACATTGGAATAGGAAATTTTGATAAGTCAAGCAATAAAAAGACACACTAACCAAACAAATCAATAACCAGTATATTTTCTTGCCAAGAGATATCTGCTCAAGATGGATAAATACCCATTATATGAAGGATGCATCTATTAAGGAATGATAGGTTGGATAAGATGTTTAAAGATGATTTGCCAATAGATTAGTAGATTGTAGATAGTTTAATATGAGTATTTAATTGTAATTTTTTCATGAATGCTCAATATCTTTAGGTATTGTATAATTCGTTCTTTCTTGAATGTCTTGTCTAGGCAATAGAAAATTATTATGGATATGGTAGACGATATTATATTTTTGGATTTTTGTTAGATTTTTTTATATTTTTGTAGTTCTTTGTAATATTTGAAGCACTACACCAAAGTAAAGAAAATAATTAGTAGAGGAGGATATTGAAGCACTTTACAAATGTGTGTGGAGAGGAAGAAAAAGACAAGAATAAGGCCCACAAAGAGGCTTCCTCAATAGAGGAGGAGGAATAAGAGGCCAAAAAATCCTCCACGACAATACTAGAGACTCTTCTAAATAAAGATACTCTATATAGCATAATTTTCACACCAAGGGTCTTGGAACATAAGGTAGAACTCTATGAAGAGATGGGTGATCCGAATAAAACCATTGTTGAAGCAACTATTATCCAGTACATGGTTCCCTTTGCAAAAACATTGGAGAGCATGATTGATCAATTCCCACCATAATTGGCCTTTGTATTAGGACAAAGAAGAGAAACTAGAAGAAGAAGCATTAGTAGAGATAAGCCTTGCAGACACTATTACACAAAAGAATAAATTAAGACAAGTGTAGATGAGGTAAATTTAGTCAAAACAATGGGTAGATAAGCTAATGATGAAGAAACTAGAGATTATAAGACAAATACAATAAGAAATCAAAGATGCCACCAAAAAGGCATATATGAAAGTACATGACTTGAAGAAACATATCAAGAGATCCCTTCCCCCCAAATAGATGCAATCGTATTTATTTTGTGGTCACGTGACAATCTTGGAGAGTCTCAAGAAAGGTTGGGACATGAGCTTGATCTTGTTGAAAAACAATTTTGCAAATTTGTTCAAGTTTATGTAAGTTGTAAAAGTTTGTTTGTACATATGCAATTTGTTCATAGCAGTTTTTGTTTGATTTTCGGTATGCAGATTCCTACCTTTTCCATTGATGTCAAATGGGGAGAATGGGCCAGTGAAAATTTCCTTAATCATCTCAGGGGGAGCTGTGTTTTGAAATTTTGAAGATTGGCAGTGTAATTCATTTGACACTTAGTCATTTTTCGTTAAGTATTTCCATCAATGCCAAAGGGGGAGATTGTTGGCAAGAGACACTAAAAATGTCATTAGGTGTTGTCATTGATGGAAAACCTAGTCAGTGATTTTATCCACACATCATCATTTGATCATACCAGAAGACAGACTGAAGTTTTGAGATTAACTATCAAGCGAGAATAGAGCATCTGCCAGAACTATGTTGATCGATTCATATTTGAATTTTTTGTTATCATTTCTGGTTGTGTATCTTAGGGAAGGTTGTTTGGTATATTTTCTTTATTACTCTTGAATCTTAGAGCCTCATATCGACCCGTGTGCGATTTAGAAGATCCGATTGATTAATTCTCTATTTTAACAGTGCAGAAGCCGACTTGGTGGATATAGCCATTGCAAAAATTTGAGGAGTAATTGTTTAAGTGTTTTTGTGTTTGAATATGTTGATTTTGGTCATCACTATGATGTAGCTGACTTTGGTTGGTGCGCATTAATAATTACCCATGGATTGAGCCGACAGTTTGTAAATGTTTTCATATTTTGTTGGAGTCGATATATGAGCGATTAAATATTTAATTGTGGATATATATAAGTGATCAATTATATCATTTTGAAGAATATGTGAAGTGATTTGGTGTGAGTTGGGAATATCATAATGGTTATAGAGCGATAATGCATAGTTTCACTTGTGCATAAAAGGATTTGTGTTGTGAATTAAAGCAGAGCAAAGAAGAAGAGCATAATCAAATACAAGGTGAATAATTCGATTGTTGAGCCTAACTAGAACTGTAATCAAGCATTTGTAGATGTGAATCTCTTAGTTCAAATCTCTCAGATGGATTTAATTTGAATCTTTTGTAAGACGGTGAGTCTTCATCTTTGAGCAATGAGCTCTAGGTAGTGCACTTGAATGCAAGTGCATTCCCATATTGTAAACACTTATTTCTAAGTATACTCATATTGTGGATTGGCCTTCCATCGTGGTTTTTCCCTTAATAGGGTTTCCATGTAAAAATATTTGTTTCATGGTGTTGTGGTTGTTTGCTTTATGTTCTTGCATAATTATTTTGGATGAATGTTATAAGGACTTTAAGGATCATATTAATAAAGTTATTTTTTGTTGAGCACTAATTCACCCCCCCTCTCAATGTACCTCGATTCCAACAGAAAGGTATTCATTGACCTTATATGCAAAGGAAGTTTTTCAATGCTAAAATCCATTCTAACTCGCACAAGGAACATACATGCCCAAATAACACAATAAGAGCATTCCACAAACATGACATACAAAATAATTACCTTGCCCCATTCTTGCTCATCTAATCATTTGAATATATTCTCGAGGAACATTGGAATAGGAAAATATGATAAATCAAGCAATAAAAAGACTCACTAACCAAACAAATCAACAACCGGTATATTTTCTTGCCAAGAGATATGTGCTCAAGATGGATAAATACCCATTGTATGAAGGATGCATCTATAAAGGCATGATAGGTTGGATAAGATTTTTAAAAATGATTTGGAAATAGATCAATAGATTGTAGATAGTTTAATAGGAGTATTTAATTGTGATTGTTTCATGAATTCTCAATATATTTGGGTATTTCATAGTTTGTTCTTTCTTGAATGTCTTGTCTAGGCAATGGAAAATTATTATGGATATGGTAGATGATATTATATTTTTGGATTTTTGTTGGATTTTTTTATGTTTTTGGATTTCTTTGTAATATTTGAAGCATTACCCCAAAGTAAAGCAAACAATCAATAGAGGAGGATATTTAAGCACTTTACAAATGTGTGTGGAGAGAAAGAAAAGACAAGAAGAAGGCCCACAAAGAAGCTTTCTTGATAGAGGAGGAATAAGAGGTCAAAAATTCCTCCACAACAAGACTAGAGAGTCCTCTAAATAAAGATACTCTATATAGCATAATTTTCACACCAAGTGTCTCGGAACATATGATAGAACTCTATGAAGATATGGGTGATCCGAATAGAACAATCATTGAAGCAACCATTATCCAGTACATGGTTTCCTTTGCAAAAATATTGGAGAACATGATTGATCAATTCCCACCATAATTGGCCTTTGCATTAGGACAAAGCAGAGAAACTAAAAGAAGCATTAGTAGAGATAATCCTTGTAGGAACTATTAACAAAAGGAGAAATTAACACAAGTATAGGTGGGGTAAATTTAGTCAAAACAATTGGTAGATAAGCTAATGATGAAGAAACTAGAGATTATAAAACAAATACAATAAGAAATCAAAAATGCCACCAAAAAGGCATATATGAAATTACATGACTTGAAGAAACATATCAAGAGATCCCTTTCCCCCCAAATATAAACATATATTTTTTGTTCAAGAAGCTCTTTCTCAACCACCACCATCTTCTCACCAGCCCTCCTCATCTACTATAGCATCACCAATATATTCCATCAAGGAATTTCTAGCATAGTAGAAGTAGATTTAACTTGTGGTCACTCCACAACTTCTCCAACTTCCATTAATAGGATCTCAAGTGGGTATTCCTAATGTCTCTCCTTTATAGAAGTTTCAGCTCGGGGATATCTTTCATCAAACAACTAGGGAAGATATATTAAAACAACATGTAGACAACACATATATTAGTTAGAGGGAGTTATAACTAATATTTAGAATATGTTTCCACATGTCTTGGGAGGCTATTCTTATCCATTGTGAGTACAAACCAAAATTCTATTAGATAGGATAATCCAAGATATGCAACAACAAACATCCAACCTCTACCAAATGTTAACCCCAGAGCTTCAAAAAACAAAAATGGATGAGGAAAGAAAGAAATGTACCATTGCCCACACAACACTAGAATCAAACATTAGCACATTCAATAATATAGTGAGTGGGATCAACACACTACCAATTTTTCCTTCAATGGCTCAATCTCACAAATAACATCAAAGGATAAATGTACCAAATTTAACAACAAATTCTTCAAGTAGGGACATCATACGATGCTATGAAGGATATCAATGGAAAGATAAGATCCCACCTAGAAGCACTTCATGTCTAGTTGTAGCAAGTGCAAGAATAAAAAGATCAATTGAAGAACTAATTCAAATAATTAAGAGAGGTTGTAAGCTTATGACTGATACATTTAATATGCCTAATAAGGGATACACAAAAATCAGCACAACATATTCAAATCCACATAAGCTTGTTGGAAGTAGAAAATCTCTTAACATAAATCAATGTCTAGAATCACCTCCTCTAGTTGTCCAAAGTTCAGTCGGATAGTACCTTCACTCACCTTAAGGATATCTACAAAAATATCCTTCCAACTAATTGAGGCACTTTAAATATCTTAAGAATATGATATAGTTTTGAAATGGGGCATGATGTTGGAAAGGAAAACAACATAACAAAGACATTGAGAAGATAATCCTATCAAACACCAATACAAAAGGGTTGTAGAGCTCTAAGATGACAAGACATTTATAAGAAAAGATGTGCTTTATAAGGAACATGCCCCAATAGATCAATATGTATGTATAAGGTATAATAGAATGTAATAGTATTATGAGTAAGAGTAGAAGGAATAGTAGAGAACAAGGGAAACATCTAATAGAATATAGAAGAATAGATAAGGAGGAGATTATATCCAAATAGATGCATGAATGCATATTGTATAAATAAATTCAATGGAATGATGGGAATGTAATAAAAGATATATCAATATACAAAAAATATCAAAAGTGAAGTATGATGTTATGGACAATTCTTTATCTTTTGTTTATGATTTATTCTAATAACTTTTCTAATTCAAAACTATAGCTTAATCTCTAATTCCTCTCCTACTACTAAGTCTAGGATATAAATACAACACATAGAGAATACTTGGGGCACAAAACTATGGTCCGTGATCCCCCAATTTTCTTGCTAACAATATCAATGGAGGGCATGTGAGCTTGGATGGAGAGTTAAGAAGTCCATAATTTTTTTGTGTAAGTTTAAGATCAAAAGTTCCATACTGTGCAATCTTTGTCTTGCATTTCTTTTATGGATTCACTATGCAAGCACATGACATATCACATCTTTTGATAGACTACTAATTAATATCTCTATTTGCATTTCTACTTCCTAATTTTTTTATTATTAATGCCCCCTCCAAATACACTTCCAATTCTAAAATATCCCTTTTTTAATCATGCATTTGAAATACCCAATTTTCTATGACATTTGTAAAACCCCTTTTTATTTCTACCTTCTTTGTGGTCAAATTTAGTATCTAATTCTTTTTTCATCTAATCTTGTTGAGACTTAATACCTAAACACACTTGAATTACTACTATGATAGCAACATATCAACTTTCCCACTTTAAATATAACATGGTGTAGGTGGTGGCTCCCCGAAAATGACAAAAGTGTGTGTGTTGATGTTGTGTGGTAGGTGAAATATATATCCTATCAAGTTACCCTCCCACTAGGCCTTTCACACCATTATTAAACATAAAAAAATTAATATATGATTAATTTCACTCTTGAATAGAGCTTAAACTATGGCCATATTGTTTGTGTGCATTATCTAGATTGGGGTTGTGAATATTATCTATGAGGGATACATGCGAAAAAGAAAGAATTGACAAGCCAAGAGTTCATTCTAGGAAGTTTTAATGTTTCACATCTAGGGGAAACATCACTTAAATGTAATGATCTCTAAGTGGACCATTTTTTCTCATGAAAGCTAGATTCTTGTGAACCAATATGCATAAAATATAGATCAATAAAGATTAAATCAAAACTACATTATTAAATCCTAATAAAACACCGAATTTTTCGCTAATCACTAATGATTAAAGAACTTATTTTTGGTTATGCACTCCCATCTCTATGAAATACTCGAACTCCCAGCTCCCTCACCTTTCTCATTTGAAATTTGTACAATACCTTATTAAAAATGCCCAAAATACTAAGATATTATGTATTATACATTTATATACGTATTATAATGTTTAATTGAAGATAGCAATTCCACATTTTTAATTATATTTACAACTACATTTAAATGCTGGAGTTATATTAGCAATTACTATTGAATAACTTTATTAAAGTATTAATTAATATATGCAAAGTTTTGCAAATTATAAAGAATCAGCTTTTTCTCAAAATACCGTAAGACTTACGTTTTGAATTGATGGTTACAACATCCATCGGCAATTCGCTGGCCTGATATGACCAGTCAGAAATTTTCACTGGGAGGGCCGGGAACCAATACAGCATTATTAACAGAGATAAGCTGGTGGCTAGAATCAAACAAAAACAAGACTTGATTTTAGTGGTAATTTGCTGGGTATTCTCCTAATTTTCCATTTCCATTCAGACCGAGGAAAACGATGGAAGTCCATCAAACACAAAATATGGAACTAAGCAGAGCGCTCTCAGTCAAACAAACAAGATGGGACCAAGCGTGGAAAGCAGTAGAATACCCAGCAAATTACAACTGTAATCCATTCTGTATACCTACCTAATTATTATGGAATCTGAACCAGAACGTGGCAGGAATTATCATCTGTCAAACAAAAACAAGACTTACAGCGTGCAGACCCTTTCAGATATTCTAGACTATCGCCTTTGGCATAGTACAGATGTATTTCTTCAAAACTGGTAGGTAAGTCAAGTCTTTTGGGTTAGTTGAGATGGGCATTTTGTTTTTCTTGAAGGTAGGTAGGCTATATGCTCAAATTTAGAAGGCTCTCTCACTGATAATGGTGTACTATTCGGTTATTGAATTATTATTCTTGCGGATGCTAATAAAGCGCCTGCCACGATGTTTCGCTCATTTTGATAATTTTTCATGTCCACCAAAACTTACGAACCATAGCGCTTTCATTACCCACTTGCCGTCTTCAATAAATTCAACACCACGGGATACATGTTTGGATAGAAATGTCCCTCAAACGTATCTGTTTGGGAAGAGTCTTCAATCTACATTTCTTCTATAATTCATCTTTCTGAACAGGCAATTATTTTTCTATAATTTGTTGATTGATGTTGATTTATTTTAATTTTTCTGTGAAGACTTTTTCAAGATGTGGACTTCACTTGATTATTCAGGATGCTTTTCAACATGAGAAAGGAAGCCGTGATTATCTTCTTTGTTCATGATTGTAAACTTAATTTAACTTATATAACAATCATTACAAAAATAAATTGATACTGTTTTACACCTTCATTAGTATGGTATACGTTTTGGACAAAAGTGTCTCTATTACATCTATAATACGTTCAATAAAAGGAAGGAAGAATCTTCAATCTAATGAGGGACATTCCTTGTTTAATTCATTTTCTAATAACTATTTTTTCATTTGTTTCGTTGGTTGATGTAGATTTCTTTTAATTCTTTTGTTAGAACCCAAGACTTTATTGTCTATCGATTGCCTTCTTTGCTAAGAGATGTGGACTTCACTTGATTGGTATTCTGAAAGGCAAAATTTTCAACATAGACTTCACTTCATTTAACTTACATAATACTCCTCACATGTTTGTATGTTGGAGAAATAACTCAACACTATTATTTTCCTTGATTAGCATGGTGTAATGTATGTTTGGATAAAAATGACCATCTAATGTCCATAACCGGCTCAATGAATAGAGTGAAGAATATTCAATCTAATGAGGGCAAGACTTCCCTAAAGTTTTGATGTTATTATTATTATTTAATTATTTAGTTTACAATATTTTCCTCTTTTGAAATAGGATGATTATTTATAATTATAATAATTTTCATTTAGTTTTTATTTATTCTAGGATATATATGACACAATCTTGTGTATAATTGGGCTCATTCATCTAGCTTTTTCTAGTCCCCCTTTATACACATTCCCACAAATTTTGCCCAAAACTTATCCTTCTACTCACATATATTGATACAATCATCTTAATATTATATTTATTATACATATCCATGCACCTACCCTAATATAGTTGTTATCAACCTAGACCTAGTTGTTTGCCCACATAAGATCATTTATGTGGTCACTAAATTGACCCCTACCTTTTCAAATTCTAGCCAACTATGACCCATTATTTTTTGTATTAAGATGACTAAGTACATAATTTTATATTATTTTAATATTATGTGATGGGGTTTAAAGGCATTTGTTAGCATTCATTTTACAAATTTGGAATCAACAAGTCCTCTCTCACTCTAAAGCATTAAAGGAGTAATGAACAGAAAAATATTTGGATTTAATATCCTAAACAAAGGAACAAATATACATGCATAATTCTAAGGCACTTGATTTTTTTCTAAATAGTCTTAGATATATTTTCATGGGTTGACCTAGGAGAAGAAATCTCCTTAAAACATCATGACCAGCCTTACAAGGTTTTGTTAAATATTGTTAAACTTCATATTAGTGAAAAAGGAAAGTACACATAAGTGAACTAAAGTAGAAGAGTAGAGGCACAAATTACTTAAGGTTGATTTAAAACTAAAAGGATGAATCTAATACCACAAACTACATACTGACAAATTTGATCCTAAAGTAAGCACATTTTTACTACTAAATTTGAGGCATTTTAGTGATAGAGAGATCACTCTTTCAAGGAAAAATAAATCTAATTTATAGGATCTTCATTAAAGGCATACATTCTTTAGATAACAAGCTAGAATCCCTAAAGACTCAAGATAAAGACTCAAGATTGAACATAATTATGGTTTAGTTGTATTACCTTTAAATATTTCTTATATTAATCCACTAAATTCCAAATCGATCGTTATAACTTTTAGGTGGCATGATAAAAATTTATCATTATGTTCTACTAGGTTAGTCAAATGATAGTAGGTAATTGGTTGGAATGTAATCATAATGCACATTCAATAAATTCCAATAGGAAGTTGAAATTGGAAGGCCTAAATATATGCTTCTAATATTTATATTTTTTTTTATGGGGCCAAAATTTCTTATGATGGCAATGCAACCACTAGCTATTTCTTAAAAGAATAGTAATCAATTTGAAACTTTTGTGATGATTGTGGATTGTTTTGGATCAACATTGTTCTACCTATACAAAATTTTCATTATGTGTAAAGTATTAGGTCTAAAACTTTGTTATTTTCCCAATAACAAGTCATGTTTCTTACTTTGTCTTTTTTTCTTTGTCTTGTGTATGATTGTCATTGTGAATGGTTGGTCTAGACCTATCCCAACATGATCAAACAAACCAATGTTAGTTAATAAATAAATCTAAAACAAACATTCCCCATGCAATTCATTCAAACGCAAAGAACAAGAAATAAAGTGAAATAAACCAAATAAAAGCTATTAAATCTTATTCAAAACATCCAAACTAGCATCCCATGGGGGAATTGGTGCTTCTTTGATGTGGAAAGAATCCATTTCCCAATTCCTTGAAAAACTTTTGATGAAGATTGTTGATGATTGTGCTCCTTTGATGAAAATTTGATCATAACCTAGCTAAGATTGATGAAATGCTATGAAAACTTGGATGAAAATGGATGAACTTGCCTAAAATATGTAGATAATAACTTTTCCTAAAGGCGTGGATCCCAAAATCAATAGAGGAGCTCTCCATTTATAGGAAAGAAGGATGGTGGAATAAGAAACATGAAGGATGTGGGATTAAAGATGAACCAATAATGATGTGTCACTTGTCAACATGCTATTGAAGGGAGGTTGTGCACATTTTGGTCAATGTGCAAATAAATGCAATTAGGTGGAAATTTTAAATTTGAAAGATGGCTTGTGGAAGAAGATGTGGAAGAGGAGTTAATGCCACTTGGCTCAAGAAAAAGGACTTGTAAGAGACTTAAATGCCTTGTTGGAGGACAAGTCCTTTTGAGAGGGAGATTTCAAATTGGAGGAATATTCCAATGAGATGTGCTTTTGAATGAAAATAGAAGAATTTATAAATCAATTAAATTGATTTACATGTGCAAGTTGCAAAATCTAGAGGATTTAATGGATTAGAATTAGAGTTAATTAGGATTTAATTAAATTAGGTAGATATTAGTTGATTCGACATTTGAATTAGATTTTTAGATTTATTTAAATCAAATGAGAGGAATAATAGACATTAGATTTAATTAAATAAAGTTTGATTTATTTAATTAGAAGAGATTATATTATATTTAATCAAATAAGAGTGATTTATTTAATCAAAAGAGGAATATGATTTAACCAAATAAAATGATTTATTTAATTAAAAGAAGAGTGTTAGGATTAAATAAAATTGATTTATTTAATCAAAAGGGGAATTATGATGAATTGATTAAATAAGGATTATTTAATTAACTGGTTAGTAAAGAAGTGATTCAGGAGGAAATGATGTTAGTGAATCAAGATCAAGTGTATGATATCAATCAGAATAATTTGAATGTCTACATTTTTCCCCTCTTTGAAGCAATGTACCTGTTGCATTGGTTCAAAGAATAACCTTGTCGAGATCAAAATTTAAAAAAAAATCTATTTTTTTTGGATGCCCCACTGCTACCCCAGGGAAAGAATTATGCTGGTATATTGCCCCCTCGAGAGATCGGGCAAAAATTTGGATTTTTAGGGGAGATCTCGAAAAAAGATGACAAGTTGTCTGACAGGTCCAGAAAGGCTCCAGGATGTTGAAAATGTGCCAAAACACAAGAAAAAGACCTGAAACGAGCTTCAATTGGGCAAAAATAGGATTGGGGGTGAAAAACCCAAGTTTCATAGCCAAAATAAGGGAAAAAACCCTAGTTTTCATGCTTAAATAGACTTGGAGGGGTCACTTTCCCATTCATTTTTGCATTCACAACTTGAAATTTTCAATGTTTTGAGCTCTAACCCTCCTACAAGGTGGCACAAAAAGTGCTTTTGTGACACATTTCTGAGCGAGTTTGAGTCTACCAAAGACCTCTAGGCATAGGACCAATGGTATATGATCCTAACCTGACCTTTAATTTTGTCTTTTTAGTGCATTTATTGCATTTTGAAAGGTCAAAACCCTCAGCGTCTCTATATAGTGACACTAAAGGTGCTAAATCGATGATGCTAGGGGTAAAATAGAATCTCTACTTCTTATTGAGACACCTCATTGCAATTTAGAATTAGGGTTCCAAAATTCAAAGGGTGACGCCAGTGCAAATGACGACGTCGTGGTCTAGTTAGGTTTTTAGGGTTTTGGGTCAAATAGGGTTGCATATTCAAATAGCGATGTCGTGGCTCAGTTTGCACTTTGGCGGGCTCTAGCATCATTGTTTGGAGCTTTCAAAGAGCAACGCCTTTGTAACTAGCGATGCATTTGTTGTTTTGGTGTCAGGATCTAGTCTTTTTATGAAACTTGACTTTGTGGCTTCATGGGTGCATTAGGATAGAGAGATTGTGCATTCACGTGAGCATCAACCATTGGTATTGAGCAGATTGATCAGATTGCATGAGTTTCTTTAGGAGCACCTTGGCGCAATCAACCTTTGGTACGGGGTGATACCGCAATACTGGTTTACAATTTTTGACCAAACTGGACATTGAACTGAATTTTTTTAACATGAAATCTTCACTTTCGAGCACCTATAGCTGCTAAACCATAAGAAATTTTAAGATGATTCAAACTAGTGATTTGTGAAATTTTGTCTTTATATTTTAAATATATTTTTTAAATTTTTTTGGAATTAGATTACATTTCTTTTTCCATCTCCTTCGAAAACTAGTTTTTAACAGTAAACACCATCTTAAAGAGTGGTGTTCACCGTACATACAACATAAAAAAAAATTATGAAAGATAAAATTCAAATTGTTTCAAATTTATATTTGTAACTATGATATCTAGAAGTTTCATTTGGTTTCATAGTGTTTTATTGGATATTTTTTTGTTAATTAAGTTTTGAAGTCAAACCAATTACAATTTAGACATAGGCAAACTGTATACAGCATAACTTTTTTTGTATGTATCAAAAGTCAATTTTATTTTATTTTCTAGATCAAGGACATCAATACCTAGCACAAACATATTTTTTTAGATTTTTTTTGGTAATCTTCTATTTTTCCACATGTGTAGAATAGAGAGCTTGATTTTCGGTGAAAAACCTACATTCACAACAAATAAAAAATAAATATATAATAAAATTAAATATATTTAAAATTATACTTTTTAGAAAGCTTATAATAAGGACTACATACTTACAAAAAATAAATTTTAAATGAATTCAATTGATCCCCCCAAAAGTAAGTCAAAAGTGGTTTTTTATCAACATTTGATAGGTGTAAAGGAGACTCTGTTATAGGTATCATTTAAAACTAGTGGGGTTCTATCCAAGGGGATTTTATCTAAGGTGGTTTGATCAAACCCTCTTCAATTGGAATCCTTTAAATTAAACTTTTCAAGGCTTAAATCATTATATTTTCTAAAAATATGTGATTTCAGCAAAAATCAGGATGTCCTAAAAAGTGTAAACCACTATTGTGGGATCACCCTACGGTGCTTATGCACCCACCGTGAGGACCCACCTAGCTATACTAACTACATTGGCAGAGAGGTGGCATAGTGAGACTTCATTGTTTCATCTTCCCATCGGCGAGGTGACTATCACATTGGAGGACGTGTGGCAGATCCTTCAATT
>CM021105.1:167674507-167690722 GCA_007115665.2 Sequoiadendron giganteum
AAGGGTTTGAAATTTTGAGAATTTGTTGAATGTTTATTTTTCAATGTTTTAGATCCAAGCAAAGTGTTTTGATTCTAAAATGATGCACAACCCTAGGATAGAAAGAGACAATATTTGTTGAATTCCCACTTGGATAAATCTAGGTGTTCTTATTCAAATTAGATGATTAGAATCTTAACCACATTGGCTCCCCTCCATGGCACACACTTCTCGATTCAGCCAAGCTTCAGTTCTCATGAATCTCCCATGACAAAATTTTCATCTCTAGTTTGAACCACAAGTATGTGGGAGGGCTTCAGAACGACTGTTCTTGCACCAACAAATAGATAGGGATTTGGCTTACTAAAAAAAAGGTTCTAGAATAGTAATTTTGTTTGTGGGGGATCATCCATACGACAAGAGACCATTAATTCCCTTCTTATCAGAACAACCCTCATAATACTTGAACTTTCCTCAAGTACCCACACTTATATACCATGTGGAAGTCGCTTGGCTTTAGCGTGTTCCTGATTGGGTCATTCCTTGGGGTGATTAATTTTTCCCACCAGGAAATCCCTCTAAAGGTGAAAAATAGTGAGTAATCACATCCATATTTTGATCAATATTTGTTTGCATGAACAAAGAGAGAACACACGTGATATACCTAACTCGCACTAGAAAGATTTGTCCAATTTTAAGAAACCCAATTGAAGTGTGGAGGCAATCTTTTATACAACTTAATATCACCAAAATACTTTTGATTCTCAAAATCATCGTGAAGCGTGAGAGAAGTGCATACGCCTTTAAATGATATTGATTTGTAAAAGAGATTACAAAACACAAAAGACACATATTCATTTTAAACCTAGAAAGAATTAATGGATTCTTTTTATAGCACCAAGATGAAGTGTGAATTTTGTTTGTTCAATTTTTAAATCCAAAACCAACTCTAGTAAGGTCCTAAGGTTGTTTTTAACCCTTTTCTTGTTCTTTTTAAAACCCAAACGAAAATTATTTAAGTCCTAAAAAATTGAAGATAAAAATGTCCTTAAAATGGGATTATAATTGCTCTCAAAGTGTTTAGAAAAACTTGTTACAATTATGTGATAATTCCATACTAAAACTTCTCCTTGTTTCCTCCTTCCCTCCTTGATCACCTCAACCTACAAAAGTCGGTTAATCTATAGAAAATAGATCCACAAAACAGGCTAAAGGTCAAAGGTGATCAAATATTAAAAGCATATGTTAAAATAACTTGAAAATTGACCTTTTACCCAAATCCAGTGTCATAATCTGTGAAGGCATTGTTGTTTGGAGAAGTTTAGTGGTGCTCTGGTGAAGTCAATGTCACTCAATGGAGAAAAAAAGACCGCAATTGCATCACTATTTCACCAAGCATCACTCTTTGGAGTTTGACTCACAGGCCCAGGTGGAAAATGACTGAAGTGTTTCCCTTTGAAGCAGACACAATGTCGCTCTATAGTGATTTTTTTCTTTTGTAGCATCGTTGTTTCCTGTAGACACAAAAATCAGAAAAAAAAATAGTAGAATTTTGACAAAAAATGTGTTAATTTTTCAAGATTCACCCTCCTTCTAGCACCAAAATGTGAATGGTTGGTCTAGACCTATCCCAACATGATCAAACAAACCAATTTTAGTTAGTAAACAAATCTAAAACAAACATTTCCCATGTAATTCATTCAAATGCAAAGAACAAGAAATAAAGTGAAATAAACCAAATAAAATCTATTAAATCTTATTTAAAATATCCAAACCAGCATCCCATGGGGGAATTGGTGCTTATTTGATGTGGAAAGAAGCCCTTTCTCAATTCCTTGCAAAGCTTTTGATGAAGATTGTTGATGATTGTGCTCCTTTGATGAAAATTTCACCATAACCTAGCTAAGATTGATGAAAGGATATGGAAACTGGCTGAAAATGGATGAACTTGCCTAAAATTTGTAGATAATGACTTTGCCTAAAGTTGTGGATCCAAAAAGCAATAGAGGAACTCTCCATTTATAGGAAATAAGGATGGAGGAATGAGAAACATGAAGGATGTGGGATTAAAGATGAACCAATAACAATGTGCCACTTGTCAACACACTATTGAAGGGAGGTTGTGCACATTTTGGTCGATGTGCAAATAAATGCATTTAGGTGGAAATTTTAAATTTGAAAGATGGCTTGTGGAAGAGGATGTGGAAGAGGAGTTAATGCCACTTGGCTCAAGAAAAAGGACTTGTAAGAGACTTAAATGCCTTGCTGGAGGACAAGTCCTTTTGGGAGAGAGATTTCAAATTGGAGGAATATTCCAATGAAATGCCCTTTTGAATGAAAATAGAAAAAAATATAAATCAATTAAATTGATTTACATGTGCAAGTTTCAAAATCTAGAGGATTTGATGGATTAGAGCTAGAGTTAAGTAGGATTTAATTAACTTAGGTGGATATTAGTTGATTTGATATTTGACTTAGATTTTTAGATTTATTTAAATCAAACGAGAGGAATAATGGACATTCAATTTAATTAAATAAAGTTTGATTTATTGAATTAAAAGAGATGATGTTAGATTTAATAAAAAATGAGTGATTTATTTAATCAAAAGAGGGAATATGATTTAACCAAATAAAATGATTTATTTAATTAAAAGAAGAGTGTTAGGATTAAATAAAATTGATTTATTTAATCAAAAAGGAATGTTAGGATTAATTAAATAAAATGATTTATTTAATTAAAAGGGGAATTAGGATGAATTAATTAAAGAAGGATTATTTAATTAACTAGTTAGTAAAGAAGTGATTCAGGAGGAAATGATGTTAGTGAATCAGGATTAGGTGTATGATATCAATTAGGATAATTTGAATGTCTACAATCATATTTGTTGTTATTTTATGTATCTTTGTACCTTTAAATTTATTCTTAGTTCCATGTGAAGAAAATGTGAATAAGAAAGATCATTTTTGTGAAAGAGATTTTACAAGTTAGGAGATTAGGTGTGAACATATAAGTGTAAAAGGAGTGTCAAAGAACACATTCAAAATTCCATTGTTAGGGGCACAAATATGTGATGGAAATCATTTTTTTTATTTTAAAGTTCAAAATTGAACCATGGGGTTCCCCTAATAAGGTATAATGAGGTTAATTTTATGAGGAACAATTTTACAATATGAAGTGTACAATCGATGATGTAAAATGAAGTATAATTTTAAAGGATAAAATTTTCATATATAGATGTGCACATGTGTGAAGAAAATAAACTTTCAAATCAAGGATTTAAATCACACCATTGAGGTACACTTGTATTAAGGAAATATATTAGAGTGAGATTATCAAATCACATTATCATGGGAACACCTATATAATAAGAAAAAGATAACTTTTCAAAGATAGTTATCCTATTGTCAAGTGTGCACCACTCTAAAGTAAATTTCACTTCCAATGTTAAAAATAGATTTGCACATGTACCTTTATAAAGGAAAAAAGAACATGCTTTTAAAATATGCTTTCCCATTGGAGGGTGCATACCTATATAAAGAAGATTGAGTTTGAGTTTTTAAAATAAAACTTTACTTTATCAAGTGTACAACTCATGTAGACTAACTAAGTTTTCCCAAAAACTATGAATAATTATAGAAGAGTGCACCTAGTCTTAGAATATTATGTCCTTTCAACACCCTTCGAAGAAAAGAGAGAATTTATTTATGGGTTTTTATTATTCAAAGAATAAATTTAGTTTTAAATACAACGTTTGAAGTAGGAAAAAATATGTAGGAATGCATACACACATATAGGACTAGAGTATCAAAAATGGAAGTCACATCGGTTTATGTGGGATCTCTACATTCTATTGTTTTTACAGGAAATATTCACTCAAAACAATAACAACAATGAGAAAAAATATTTGGTAAGTCACAATAATAAAATATAAAAAGAGAAGACCATGAAAAAACAAAAACAATAATAAAAAATATAGTTTTCATTGAACTCCATATTTAATTAGCAAGGTTACTTTAACAATCAATAGGATATAATACATAAATCAAAGTGATTAAATTTTAAAATATTGTTATTAACTATCAATTATTTTAGTCATCTACAATAGATTTCTCATCAAAAGTTCAATTAGATATCACAGTGCATTAGTAGGGCATTTGTTTCAAGTTGAATTTATTCCTTCAATAAATGTTTATTCTACCATAAAAATATACAATTCCTAGGATTTAATCACCATTCCAATGATGATGCATATGATTCAAAACTAAGGATATCAATCTCTAATATCCATATGTTGTTAGATTTCTTAGGAAAATGGTGATGTACACATTTTACAAGAACTGAGTATTTTAATATGTAAAATAAATATTTATTTGTGGTGAATCTTTAGGAGATGTGTTTAGCAACATCAAATATTTATTTGGGTTCACTTGTAAAATTGTATGTAAAATTAGTTATATATTTTATGGGTGGGTTGCACATGGGAAAATCATTTAATATTGGAAAAGATAGTACCTAAAAGTAAATTTTAGGGTCAATAGTTTTTTTCACTCATATTTTTGAGGCACATGGTTTTACCTTACCACTTGGTTGTTCAATGTGAGCTTTAATCTATATTTAAGCAAGCATATGCTTAGCGATTAGGGTTGGTTTGTTAGCTAGTTGGTTTTGGGGATTTCCTATCATTTATATTGATCTCTCTTGTTGAGTTCATGTGTGAATCATGGCATCGGATGTGTGGTTGCATGCTTGGATACATGAAGGATGGATTAGAGGAGCTTTGTGTTGCAAGATTATTCATGGATACTTTGTAAGTGTATTATGATATTTGCATTACTAAATAATACATTGAGTATGAATTCTTTTGGAGATATCTAGGTTTATCACTCTTGAGGACTTTCCTAGGGTATATCTTGCGTAATCATGTGGTATGTATTTGATATTTTCATTTATGGTTATTATTTATTCTTGTACACATGATTTTCTGTCATGGGGTTATGTACGAAATGGTTTGATCAAATTAGTAATTTTCCTAACAAGATTAAAGTGAGATTATTTTATATTAAGGATGGTGTTAAAAAATAGGGTACAAAGTAATACAATTAAAACTTGTTCACTTAGTATGTAAATTTGAAAGTTTCATGTGATTAACCATTAGATAAGTGTGAGAAAATTTAATTTAGAAAATTAGAAATTATTAAATTATTAAATAAAAATCACAATGTACCAAAGGTATATGGAGAAACCCTTTCAAGAAAAAAGATCCAACATCAAAGAGAAGACAAGTCTATACTTATCCAATGATAATTTTACATCAATAAATTCATCTACCTCCCTTCAATTTAAAATAATTATAGTAGTGTGAGGGTACTTGCAAATGAACATGTGAAAATTTCATCCCATTCCTCTAATGTATAGAGAAAATGAAAATAAGAGACCCCAAGTTACTTACAAAATATTGTCCATGCAAAACCATATTTAGCTATCCAATGCCCCATTCATGAAAAGCACCTTTATAATACAATGTAATAATCTCCCATCATTTTTTGGAAGAATAAGGAGTTTTTCGTTGATGCATTTGTTGGCAACATGATCATGTGGGATGAGCACAAGTTGTACAGATATGTAGCTCAATGTTTTCATTGATGTCAACATTGTATTATGGTATGAAGACCATTGTGTAGATCAATCTGTATAGCTTGAGAATGTTTGAGGATTCTTATCAAGTACAATTTTGCAAGAAGGTTTGATCCGGTGAAGTCAGATGACATGAAAACTGACTAAGTGTCAATATAGGTATTTTGTGTATAGGACATCCAATTTTTGGGTCTGCATTGGTCCGTTGTATAAGTTCTTACTCTACACTTTTGATATAATTTTTTTGAATGATAGAGGAATCTAATTCTATAATTTCATATTGTTTTTGGCATCTGGTGAAGAAGTTATGAGTGACAAAAGTTTGTTCTAGCAATAGCAGAGGTTTCTAGTTCGGTGCATATATTTTGTTGGATTTGCACCTCTCCATGGATTGGGATTTGGATTTTTCATATTTGTGGATATGTTGACAGGTGTCAATAGAGTGTGTATTCCAAATGGCATATAGTTTGGAGGTCCGCATATCCGAATGTGGTTGTATAGTTGGAAAATTTTGTTATTAGATTATTACCGATGCCAACCTAATGAGTTGTGTGTATTGTGTAGTTTGAATATGTATTGATCCATTATGTGGGTGTTGTTATGGGTCCATGATGACCTATTTTGAGTTGGTATGTTTTTTGGACATTGGTGCAAAGCATGTATGTATGTATATTGAGCTGACAAGGTATAATTGGTATGATACATCTAATTAGGTCGACCTAATTGATGTTGTAAGTGTCTATGGATAAAGTAGATATATATGTAAGTTATTTTTCAGTGTCTTGGAGATAGAGATGTGATGTGATGTATAGCTGATGTGAATTATGTAAGTATAAGGAAAATGCAGATCAAATCAGAGTGTTATTGTAGATCAATATGAAGTGTGTGAACTTAGTATTTTTAACTTTAATGGAATTGTAATTCATGCATATTTTAGATGCAACTATAGCAGTTCAAATATTGGCAGTGTGCCACGATCTATTTTATCTTTTCTTCTTTCAGTGGGAAGTGATTCCACTTGGATAGTGAGTCCACCTATAGTGAGAACTTCTGTAATATACTATAACTAGTTATAATATATTTTGAGCTAATCCTCACCATAGTTTTTTCCATTTTTGGTTTTCCACATAAAAAAATTAGTGGTCATGTGTTATGTGCTTTGATGGTTGCTTTCATATGTTCCTTTCTTATTGTAAATTGAATATGCTATGTAGAATGAATGTTTAAATTTTTAAGTGGCTTTAAAGAATACGGATTCACCCCCCTCTCCATATTTTTGGTGTTCAAGAACTGGTATCAGAGCTTGGTTACTTGGAAGGAGATTAACCGCTTAGGGAAGATCTTGGAGGTTGAACACATAGTTGTTAGAAGATTTCCTACTCCTTTGGAAGAGATGCCTATTGTTGGATTTATAGAAGAAGAGTGCATGGTTGACATGAATGGAGAACTCAAAATAGCTCTTGAAGATCTAGAAAGAACTGAAGGTGAAAATAAAGATTTGAAAGAAAGTGTCAAACAAGCAGATGAGTGTATCAAAAAATTAAGAGACCAAATCAAGAAGTTCAAAGAAATACATAAGGAAGTCAATGGATAATTGAAGCAGAAAAATGAAATAATTACTAGTCTGAAAATGAAAGTTGAAGAAGGAAAAAGAATTAAAGAATATCTGAATGCGAAAGTGAAAAGAAAATCTGAAGAATGTACAAATCTTGAAGAAAAAGTTGTGACCTTGAGATCAGATCTTGAGAAAGAAAGGAGTCATGAAGAAAAATTCAAGACGATCTCTACAAAGCTTAATGAAATGATTGCAAATTAGAAAGGATCTAAAGACAAAGGTGATTTGGATTTGAGATAGGAGAAAGCTCAAAGATGGATCAAACTCCAAATTATCTTGAAGAGAATACTAAAGATGAGAATAGAAATGGCAAGAAGATCTCGAATCAAAAGAATCAAGTCAAAATCCACCTATCAAACAACCAAATACACAAAGGTACCCATCTTTTAATGGTTTTTATTATTCTTGCAATAAATTTTGACATAAGGCTATGGAATGTAGAAGCAAAATGAATCAAAATGTTCAATATTTTAATGGTTTTTTTCATTCTTGCAATAAAAATAATAGGTGTGCACTTGACTTTTTCATGTGTTTTTGCAAAAAACACAAAGGCCGCACTTGAATTTTTCAGGTGCAATTGCTCCTAACAGGGCTGCTTTTTCTTAAAATTTTCACTTTTTCTCTATCAATTTTTATCCAAAATCTTCAAGTCAATTTTATTTTTCTAACATTAACAATCATTTGATTGGGATGTTTGATAGGTGCTAATGTTGTTTATGCAGGATTTGTAGAAGTATAACATGTATTTATCCAAAAACAATTAACATTTTTAGTGCAGAGAAGGTGAACGATCGAAGATTTTAATATTTTCAAAGCTTTCTAGCTTTGAAAATTCTTTCAATTTGGTACATAAAAGAACCACACAAACAAACATTTCAATTTTGGTGCATCTAAAATAAATTTTTCAAAGATTTCATAAGTTACAGAATTTTAATTTGGTGCAGTAAAAATAACCCCACAAATGAACACTTTCAATTTAGTGCTCTAAAATGAACCTTTTTCAAAGCTTTCATAAGTTAGAAAATTTCAATTTGGTGCAATAAAAAGAACCCCACAAACGAACACTTTTAATTTAGTGTTGTAAAAAAAACATGTTTGATGTTTTTTTACCAAAATGCTTTTATTTTGTTGGCGAATGCACAATTTCTTTTGTTGACCATTAAGACAAGGTTTAGAATGAACACTTTGGTTGGTACTTGAAAATGAACAAATCAAATTCTTGTTTTGCACATTGCGATATTCTTGTCTGAAATCCAGAACATTTCATTTGGTGAACATAAAAAGAACCACTTCTATCTTGTATACACCTTATTTCATTTTTTGGATAGCATCGCTCAAGGGGCTTAAAAAGAACATTGCAATGAAGTGTATGCCATGTATTTCATGTTTGGAAAACTAGGTGTCTATCCTCTCCCCTCATGCCTTTTTGGTGATCTTGGGTGATGAAAACCATCTTGGGTTTAGCACATGTGTTTAAATTTCAAAGCATCCCTTTAGAGGGCCTACCTTTTGAGACACATCCCATGTTGGAGAACTCAAAGGTGACCCAATCGATACTCTTTTTTGGTCTGACATATAAATTATTGTGGGTGTGAGGAAATTTCATCACCCACCTGGTGTGGATTCTCTATACCGACGAATGTCTCCCTCGGTATTTGTGTGATATGTAAAAACCCACAAGGGTTGGGAGGCCTCTTAATTGAGTGAATCATCGCATGTATAGACACCATTTATCCCAAAACATGACTAAGAACCAATATTTTTAGAAGCCACTCCTTTTATCCAAAACATTCTTTGAAGTGGTGCATCAAAACTTTGATTCTGAGAAGTTAATTACCAAGTCTAACTTATGGTTGAGCTTAAAAACCTCTCCGAGACATGAGGTAAGACCATCCAGGAGGAAGTTTCTAACCCTAGGGTGTACTCTGTCTTCACAAAAAATTGCCAAATCTATTCGATTACTTTGAAACATCAAAATTTTTGCTTGAATTAAAAATGAACACATCAAAACAAGCACTCAACATGTTTATCAAAATCACAAACCCTTTGACTTAGTGTATGATTTTAAGAGAAGCCCTATATTTACACTCCTTAAGGATCTCCTTAAAGGTTTCTAGATATTCAGGCTTTAATTTTAGGCTACATTGGGTCAAAGTAAATATTGGAAACTATGGATTGGGTGTCGTGATTTCATGGCTTCAATCCATAGACATGAAGGTCACACAAGTGTATGCTTTTTTGAGTCACTCAAATACTATTGTACCACTTCTCATACTCCAACCACGGATAAATTGGAGAAAAAAAAACCCAAACTTGCAAAAATTTGGAGAAAATTTGCTCAAACTGGAAACAAATTTCACAGAGGCCTCTTTTACACAAAATTCTACCACAGTTGACCCATTTTTTGTCATAGTTGCCAAAAATCCAACACTTTTTCTCTATGTCTACAAGCATTCACTAGTAAACATTCACCACAGTTGTACCCCTTTGTGTAGTTGAATCTAAAATCTGTGCATCTACAAAATTTTAATGCTTTTACCATATAATTCTTGTGCAGTTGACATTATTTCTACCTCATTCGACCCAAAAACCAACATTTTTTATAGAATTTACACTTTTCCTCTCACTGATTACATAGTCTTGGAAATATAGAGATCGCTTTTGCAATTCATTTTCACACTTATCCTAAAATTTTCTATAGTGGACAAGATTCCTATCACATTTTCCAAGTTGGCCATTATTGTTGGCTTTCTTTGCCGCTTTTGACAAATTGGAATGCATTTGCACTTCATCATTGACATAGTTGCACCCCTCTACCGCAATTGACATTGAAATTTGCACACTTGCAAAATTTTAACACTTTTTCTCTAAACTCTACCATAGTTGCCCAAAATTATACCGTAGTTGACCCAAAGTTTATTGTAGTTGCCTTATTTTCTAGTGAAAATTAGAAATAGATCTGAAAATTGGTTAAAGATTTTACCATTAGGAAACCAAACACCCCATATCACTTTTCATATGTCATTTCACCAAAAAAAATCTCACTCATGGGGACATCAATCTATTACCCGAATCACTCTTATCAAGGGTCACAACAACATCAAGGATTTCAAAATCACCATCAAGATCAAAATCTACAATGTCAACTTTCCCTAAATGCACTTGAAAACAAAATTGGAAAACTTTATAAAAAAATCTTTGGACACCATCAAAAGAGAGTCACAATATCAACAACATCTTGAAAATCCTAAAAAAATAGATTCATATCATCAACAACATGTTCAACATCAAGACACCTCATACCAACAACCCCCATCCTATGATCCTTCATACAATGCACAATATCAACAAGGGTTACAACAAAAAAATCAGGATCCTAATGTTATGAAAAATTGATATGGATCTTCCTTCATTCAAAACCCCCAATACTAAACAAACACACATTGTCAAACATCTCAATATCCACATTAACAAAAATTTCAACATCATCAAAACATTGATTTATATCAGCAACAAAGTCTATTTCCACAACATCAAGTGAATCAACAACATTAATTTTCATAACAAAATCCACAACACCAAGGTGTACCTCAAATGCAATATCAAGATGTACCTCAATCACAGTATCAAGGAGTTCCATAACACCAAGATGTACCTCAAATGCAGTATCAAGGAGTTTCATAACATCAAGACACACCTCAAACTCAAGATCAAAGGATTCCTCAAGTTCAATATCAAGGTGCACCCCACCCTCAAGGTACCTACAACACACAAAAAGGACTTAACCCTCCTTATACACAACATGGCTATAAGGGTCTGCACCTTCACAAAACTCGACCTATGATCAAACAAATTTCATCAGGAAACAAGGTTATACCATCCTTCCAAACCAAACGAACACACCTACTAACGATATAACCTTGTATTTACAAAATAAAAATCAACTCGATTACCAAAACAATCAAGAGAGGCCACAAAGGAAATATTACCAACCAAGAAGGAAATTCGGCCCTTTGGGAGAGACTTTAGAGGTAATCATGTACAAACTAGTACAATAGGACCTTATCAAAATCAACAACAATCCAACTTATGGTGAACCAAACTTTAAACCCCCTTGGTATAATGAGTATGAATGATGTGAGTTCTACAAAATCAAGGGTCACACAATGAACAAATGCATAAAACTCCAAAATATCATCCAAGACCTTATTGATAAAAAAGAAATAGCTATTGAAGACAACATTCAAGGTTCAAACACTATGGAAAACATTAACAATATCTCAACCCCAAAGTTGAAAACAAAGATCAAGAGCCATCTACCAATGACAACACCAACAATATCTATTTCTCAAATGTTGTAGATAATTATCAAAAGCCATCTATTGATGATAACATTGACAAATCTCAAAAGTTGAAAATAAAGATCAAGAGCCATCTACCAATGACAAAATCAACAATATATCTACCCCAAATGTTGCAAATAATAATCAAGAGCCATCTATCAATGATAACATTGGCAATGTCTCAAAATTTGAAAACAATGATCAAGATCTCTCTACCATTGATCATTTTGACAATGTCGCTACATTATCCAATGAGAAAAAGGACATGAATCAAGAAGTTATTCCCAAGCATGATCGAAATCAATCATAAAATTCTAGCAATGATCGAGTCCAACATATGTTGACATCATCCAACCTCATGGTAGTATATATTGATGAAGAAGACACTCTTAATCTAAAACTTATACCCAATGCAAGAAATCTAAGCCAACATCTATCACCCATATGTCCATATTTCGAAGAAATCTAAGGATCCCTTACAAAAAATCCATTCTTTGAAATTGATCCATATCAAGAGCATGAACCAAAGTATATTGAATATAACACCACACAAAGTCAAGATCAAGAATCCCTATCATCAAAATACTATGATGATTTGGAAAGTATCTTCCAAAACATCCAATGTTTTCCAAAAGAAGAAAAAATCCATATACCAATTACACATACATCTACCCATGAGATGCCTAATCCTAATAGACATGTAAATGATCTTCATCCAAAAAAAGAGTCTCATACTCTTTGATATCATTACCAAGGAACAAGAGTCACCTACTCTTAACATCTCTACACATGATCAAGGCATAGAAGAATCTATAGACATATTAGAAATTTATCATGAGGAAGACCCTTACAATAGTCAAAGAATCACTCCTAAGCAGCAGAGCACTAGGTACACAATAGTCAAAGAAGCACCAATATATTTTGAAGGTCCATCAAAATCTAATATTTCACAAGATCAAGTTGAAGATATCAATCATGAAATTATCCCACATATGAAGGATCATATCACTTATAAACTTGGATCACTTACCTTTGTCAACGCAAGCTATCTTATCAATGAAGAAGTTATCACCTTTGAAGATCCACAACAAAGCAAAGAAGGATTAGTACATTGTTTCCAAGGTAAATCATATCCTATTGCAAAAAAAAATCAATAGATGAATTATCAAGGAAGAGGATTAGGCCTACATGAACAGGGTATCCTAGAACCAATGCAAATTATTAGCAATCCTAAGGAACAAGGTCTTGGTTATTCAACAATTAAGGAATCTAAAAATATCAATGATACCTTTATAATAATTGGGGACACTTTATCCAATGCAAGCATCAACATAGAGAGCACGAAGAGTCCTTATGATGAAATTGTTACCAACACTACAACTAGCCATAT
This sequence comes from Sequoiadendron giganteum, assembly GCA_007115665.2. Lineage (NCBI taxonomy): Eukaryota > Viridiplantae > Streptophyta > Pinopsida > Cupressales > Cupressaceae > Sequoiadendron > Sequoiadendron giganteum. The sequence continues at coordinate 167,687,470 of CM021105.1, forward strand.
CATGAATCGTCATCGACATATTTTTCCACCCTCTAATTGGGACCAAGAACAAGGGAAAAAGCTATATCAAAGAAAGGAACAATTCATTGAAGAAAAATAATTGATAAAACAAAATGGACAAGAAAAATTCAAATGGATATGAAAGAAAAAGAAAGAAAATCATCCCTATCAAACTCCATCAATCAAAGAAACTATGGGGAAAAATCAAAAAGGGAAGTTCATCCATCAAAGATATCCAACGATGCAAAAGAAAGCTTCAAGAGTGACCTAAGGTATACCAAGAAGTTGGTCCCAATTGAATCTCCATATCCACCCTTCATTGCTCATCATCCCCAGTCTAGAGAGTCAGAGATTCCAAACTATCAACCAATGCATCTAAATCTCATATCCCTCAACATACTCCACCATCAAATTTGGCATACATGATATCAAACCCTTGCATTAACCATGTTTTGGTAGCAACTCTTTATCATAAGGATTCCAAGGGAACCTTATCACGATGTGTGCATCAAGGTAACATTGACTCTGGTATTGACAAAGAAGACAAAAATTATTAGGAGTTACATTCAAGTGCTCATATTTTTAAAAAACAACTCCTTCAAGTGGGATATTTTTGGAACATCATGACAACAACAACACCAATATTCGTACTAGCAATATCTACATCAGTACCACCAGATGGTTCAACATGAGCAAAAAAAATTCACCATGATGAAAACCTAGTAAACAGGAATCTTTTGTAACATTGGAAAAATCAAGAAAAAAAATCAAGAAAATAGTCAAGAGAAAAATTGTCCTCTAGTGAAAACCACTATAGTGGTGCTTTGGACAAATACCATGATGAAAACCTAGCCTAAAGGCATCATGTGTAGAATTGAGAATCTACGTGCACCATCTTAGGTGGAATCATCTCAACTTATCCATAATAAATCCAATCCATTTTTATCCAAATCCAACTTATCTTGATCTTGACAAATGTTTGGTGTACACTGTACACTTGCTTATGGAAAACATCTTGACATGGGTCGCTATCATTGATTCTATCATATCCAACATTATCTAAGCCATGAGACATTTTCCAAAGGGGATAATCTATCTGAACATGTTATCCTATCACAATATAATACATCACCTGCATTGCTAGATAGTTGGGGCAAGTACTTACATCTTGCTTTAGAATAAATCTTGATCTATGTCTTCTAGCTCACAGTGTGATTTAGGAATCGTCCCAACAACAAGGTGTACCACTAATGCACTACCAGGGTAACCTTCAAAACAATTAATCCCAACAACAAGGTATACCATCAATGCACTACCAGGCTGAACTTTAAAACAATTCATCCCAACAACAAGGTGTACCACCAATGCACTACCTGGGTAACCTTCAAAACTATCAAAAACTCAAAAAACATCTAGAAAACAACAAAAATCAAAAACATCTAGAAAACAAAAAATCAAAACAACTTTTGATTACTCCTTCACTCAAAATTCTATGATATCAACATAACCTCATGACTAGTTCAAGTAGATTTCTTGCAACATATCATCTAGAAACAGGAGTGGAATATCAATCCAAGTTATCAACAATGTTTGAATTCCAAAAACATGCTATGCTTTGAGTCAACACCAGTTGAACCACATGGTCGCTATGTGTACAACATAGGAAAGGCTTATCACCCCTCGAGGCCTTAGGTCAATCCACTTAGGTATCTATCATGCTTTCATTCAAATTAGCTACAAAATTCAAAATTCAAAAATAGTCAAAATATTCAAATATCTTGAAAACACCAAAAACAACATCAAATAACATTAAAAAGCACAAAAACATTTGAAAAGGCTCAAAAATCTTATCTTCGTCATCACCTATCTGCAATAAAACATCATCCATAATAAACCAATCATCATCCTCACCCTTTGACAAAATAGACAAATAAACAAAGCAACATCAAAAGCTAGAACTTTCAAGAAAACAATCACAAAGATTTGATCACAAACAAACTAGAACATTGTCGAAGTATTAACTACTATCTTTTGACAATTCGCCAATAACATCCTGAGATATGTCTTAACAGATCCATTCCTACAATAGACATGATCAACAACAGATAATAGCCCCAACCCAAACAGTTATGGCAAGTGATACAAAAACATTGTTTTATCTTTTTATAATCTTATTTTTCTAATTTATTTTATTGACTCATTCCCAAGATCTCTTGAGGATGTCCATAAGGATTTAGAGATGAAGGAATGGGGGAAATTGAGCATCATTTCAGTTGACTTCTTGTAAGATATTTTTGTAATACTGCTATGACGAATACTTTATTTGTATAATGTATGGAATTTGTTTTGAGACAATTCTTGTAGCAGTTGCATGTTAGGTATTCCACACCTCTCAATGTAAGTGGTCCAAAATGTCAACACAACTCAACCATATACTCTAACAATATTTTTTCGTATGTCTAGTATGAGCAAGAGTATTCTTTCTATTTTGAGTCAAGGTCCAGGCAATGGATACAATGCCACCTTGGTCATCAATACCCTAGTGCATAATGTCTATTTGCTACATCAAAAAGGATTGTTAAAAATGTGAAGTCTCTATAAGAAACAAAAGAAAAACTCATCAAAGACTAAAAACATCAATTTTCTTCTAAATCTTACTAACATTTACTTCTAGTCATCATGTCTTCTATTAGTCCTTGCACTAGAAAAATCATCACATCATCTTATCAAAAAAATTGGTTCATTATCCAAAATTTTCACCAAATTTCCTAAGGGGGCACCATGCTATCTCCCCTGGGGCATACCGGGGCACAATAGGGCATATAAAAATTTTCAAATCTTGATCTTAACATTAAAATCTTTGAAGCAAAGCAACCAATACTTTATCTCAAAGAGGGGCAAAATGTAGACACCTAAAATTTTCCTAGCCTATAACCTAGCATTTTATCATCGAATATCACTGCATCTCACATCAAACACATCAAAAACCTTAACTTTTTCTATTAATTGAATAATATGAATAATATGACATTATCATTCTCCCACCTTTATTTTTTTTTAATTTTTTTTTCTTACATTCAATATATATTTGCATTCATTTCTTATATATCTATTTTTTGCTTCATTATTCTTTTTGGTATTTGGTTTTGTTGTTTGTGTTTTTATGGTTTTGTAGTTTTATCTTCTCATAATTTAGTTTTGTTGTTTGCGTTTGTGTCTTTTGTTTGCGTTCTTGTGTTGTTCTATTTGCTTC
>CM021105.1:167692409-167823525 GCA_007115665.2 Sequoiadendron giganteum
CCACCATGAGAATGTTCCTTTTGGTGACCTAATTGAAATTGTGTTCGGATGACTTAGGAGTTTATGGAAGCATGAAATGGAATTGTGTTTGGCCAACTTGGGAAGATTATGAAGGTATAGCATGGTATAATTAAAATTTGATTATGTTCGATGAAAGAAAGTGTGGTGAATGCAAATATGAAAATCCAGACATTGTGTGAAAGTATACCAGAGACAACAGACAATGAGTTTCTTCTAGTGTGACTATTGGTGACAGTTATTTCTGTGGTGGATTCCCTTTTCATCATTCTTTTGGCAGTGAGCCATTTTCTGAAGGTAGTGAGCCTTTTTATCTTTGGTTGTAAAATGGTCAAGCAATGAGCCCATCAATAGTGAGCCTTACCTACAGTGAGTACTTTGGCAGTGAGCCTTTGTAAAAATCACCTTAATTGGTGTCACCTTAGTGGTGTTTTATAATTGAGAATTAGCATTCTCTATGGTTTTTCCCATCTTGGGTTTCCATGTAAATTCCAATGTTCCTTGTGCATGGTGTTGTTAAGTGCTTTCATGTTCATATATGTTTAATAGCTATTTGATTGATTTGAGTTTGCTCCAAATTAATTAAGGATAAGAAAATTGTTTTATAATAATTGATTCACCCTCATCTTAGTTATCTAGACTATGTTATAATTGGTATCAGAGATTTGGTTCCTCGAAGGAGACCTTAACCACTTGGGGTAGATTTGATGGTGCACAAACTAAAAATTATGGTGTTTGATGGATCTAACTACAGTTTTTGGAAAGTGCAAATGAGAGGTTACCTAATTTCTCTAGGGTACAAAACTTGGAAAGATGTCGAGACAAAATATGTTGAATCAGAAAATGGTCCTTCTAGTGCGGATGAGATTTCAAATGATGAAGAGAATGAGAAGGCAAGGTATGCAATCTTTAGTGCTTTGTCTAAGACTGAGTTAACAAAATTTATTTCATTGGAAACTACTTATCATTTTTGGGAAAAGTTGAAAGAAATCTATGAAGGAAATGAAAGAGTCAAATTATAATTTAGAAGTTGGCAGCTAAGCACATATCTGAAAATTTGAGGATGGAAGAAGGTGAGGATATAGCAAGCTATTTTCAGAGAGTTGACAGTGCAGTAAATGAAGTCAAAAATAAAGGAGGCACTTTGACAGATGAAGATGTTATGGAGAATATTTTGATGACCCTACCGGAGAGCTACAGTGACAAGATCTTAGCTATTGAGAAAGTTTATGATCCAAATAAATTCACCAAAGAGAAACTATTTGGCACCTTGACCACATTTGAGATGAGAAAAATTGGAAAAGAAAAGGAGAAATCTGAAACAACCTTCAAAGCCACAAAAACAAAAGATGATTCGAATAGTGAAAGCTCAAATTATTTGGAAGAAAAATTCACAAGAAAACTAAAGAAAGGTATGCTACCTCTTAAATGATTTAGACATGGAAGGATTGGTCATTTAGCAAATAAGTTTCCAAAGAAAAGAACAAGGAAAAAAATTAAAAAGATCAATAAGAAGGCCTATTATGTTAATAAGAATGCCAGTATTTTTTGGCAAGTACATAGGTATGCTACCTCTTAAATGCTTTAGATGTGGAAATATTGGTCATTTAGCAAATAAGTGTCTAGAGAAAAGAACATGGAAAAAAATTAAAAAGATCAATAAGAAGGCCTATTATGTTAATAAGAATGCCAGTATTTCAAATGATAAATCGATTCATGAGGATTGTTTTTTTTTGGTAGAAAAGGATGAACCTAGATTTGATATCTCTAATATCTATCTAGGATCTCATGATAACAATGAAGCTGCATTATCTGTCAAAAGAAATAGAGATGAATGGTTGATTGATAGTGGATGTTCAAATCATATGACTGGTGATAAAAGTAAGTTTGTAAAGCTTGATAAATATGATGGAGGTTTTGTTAGATTTGGAGATGATAAAACATCATAGATTATGGTAATTGATTCTATTACCTTTGATGGAAAACATAACACTGACAATGTTTACTATGTGAAGGGTTTATATCATAATCTTTGGAGTTTTGGATGGATGTGCGAGAATGACTATAATTTTGTATTTCAGGATGATGGATGTGAGATCTAGAAGAGTTCCAAAACTTTTATTACAACACAAAAAAGAACAAGTGGGAATATGTATCAACTAGAAGGAGCTACAAAGAGATGCCTATTTTCTCAGAGCAATGATAGTTGGCTTTGGCACCAAAGGATGGGTCATATCAACTTTGACAACTTGGTAAGGATAAGTTCAACAAGGACAATCAAAGATTTGTCAATACTGATGAAACCAGAAAGCATTATCTGCAAAGGATGTCAAGAAGGAAAACAGACCAAAGGAACATTCTAAGGAAAAGAAGCATCATCTACTGGATTTTTGAACCTTGTACACACTAACCTATGTGTTCCAACCAAAACAAGAATCTTGCAAGGTGAGAAATATCTCATGCTATTAGTAGATGATTATTCCAAACTAACTTGGGTCACATTTTTAAGAGAAAAATCAGAGGCTCTAGAAAAATTCAAGATTTTCAAGGAAAGAGTTGAGAATGAACTTGATAGGAGAATCAAGTGTTTAAGATTTGATAGAGGAGGAGAGTTCACTTCTGATGAATTCAACAAGTTCTATGAGAAACATGGTATTACAAGACAACTATTTGCCCCTAGAACACCACAATAGAATGGTGTAGTTTAAAGAATTAACCAGATAGTTCAAGAAGCAACTAGAACAATGATCATGGAAGTAGGTTTCCCATAGGTCTGTTGGAGAGAAGTGATACACACAACATTGTACACTCTTAACAGATTATTGTTCTAGAGGAAATATGGAAAGACATCATATGAGCTATGGCATGGAAGAGCTCCCATAGTAAAGTACTTCAAAAAAATTGGAAGCAAATGCTACATCCAAAGAGATGAGGACAATCTTGGAAAGTTTGAAAATAGATTTGATGAAGGTATATTTTTAGGTTACTCTACAAGAAGCAAAGTGTATCATTGTTACAATAAGAGACTGAATAAGATAGTTGAAAGTGTGAATGTGAAAGTAGATGAAGATGTTCAAAGAAATCCTAGTAGGCATAATCAGATAACTCGGATGACAAAGAAGAAAAGGATAAGAAAGAAGAAGAAGAGACAAAGGAAGCTCCGACAACTTCAACCAAAACTCCAAGGTATGTACAGAGAAACCATTCAAAAAATCAGATTATTGGAGATAAGAATAAAGGAACCATCACAAGAAGCAAAGCAACCCAAGAGCAAGTGTTACTATGTCTACTCTCAGAAAGTGATCCAAAAACTATGGAAGAAGCATGCAATGATTAGAATTGGGTGAAGGCAATGAAAGAAGAGCTTCACTTCAGACTTGGGAACTTGTGCCCAAACTGGAAAACAAAAATGTAATTGGAACAAAGTGGATATTCCATAACAAGTTGGATGAAAATGGAAAGGTAATGAGAAACAAGGTAAGATTGGTTTGCAAAGGTTACACTCAGATCGAAGGTATTGACTTTGAAGAGATATATGCCCCTATTGCCCAGATGGAAGCGATCCAGATATTCCTAGCTTTTGCATCTTTTAAGGATTTCAAAGTCTATCAAATGGATGTAAAATTTGCATTCTTGAATGGAGAACTAAAGGAAGAATTCTACATTGAGCAACCAGAGGGATTTAAGTCTGGAAATGACCCAAATTTTGTTTGCACATTGAAGAAATCTTTATACAGATTGAAGCGGGCTCTTAGAGCCTGGTATGGTAGATTAGACAAGTACTTGATTGGAAAAGGATTTCAAAAGGGATCTACTGATAGTAATCTATACTACAAAATTCACTCACATCAAATATTGATTGTTGTGGTTTATGTTGATGACATAATTTTTGGAGCAAATGATGATATGTGTAGAAAATTTACAGATGAAATGCAAAAATAATTTGAGATGTCTATGATAGGTGAGTTGAATTTTTTTCCTAGATTGCATGTAAACTAGAACAACAAAGGAATTTGCATTTCCCAATCCAAGTATACCAAAGAATTATTGAAGAATTTTGGGTTGGAGAACTCCAAACCAGTTTGTACACCTATTGTTACCGAGTGTAAGATGAAAAAAGAAAATGATCACCTAAATTTGATGCAAGTATGTGCAGGTCAATTATTGGAGGATTGTTATACTTGACTACTACTAGACCAGACATTATGTATGTTGTTTGTTTAGCAACTAGATTTCAGCAAGAACCAAAGGAATCACATGTTGTTGTAGTAAAAGGATCTTTAGATATTTGAAGGGTACATAAGATATCAGGCTATGGTATCCAAAGGATTTAGATTTCACTTTGATAGCCTATATTGATGTTTATTGGGCCAGGTGTGTTGATACATTGTAGCATCCTCGTGTTGCACTCAAGTATTATGGATGAAACAAACACTGAAGGACATTGGCATATCATTTGATGAATCGATCTAATTAATGTATGATAATACCAGTGCAATAAACATTTCCAAGAATCTGGTACAACACTCTAGAATGAAGTATATATCCATCAAATATCACTTCTTGAGAGAGAAGGTATTGGAGAATGAGGTAAGACTTGAATATGTACCCACAAAAGAGCAAATTGTAGTTATTTTCACAAAACCATTGAGAAAATATACTTTTGAGTATCTCCAGTAGAAGTTAGGAGTTCTACCCCCTCCGGGTCTACAATAATTTGAACCAGGATGTGCATTGGTCCAGGGTATTATATGCTCACTCTTATTTGGATCTGTAAGTGTCAATAAGTAAGAAGTGAAATAACACTTCTTAATGAAACATTATATCAAAGATTCAACAAATAAACTATATTAAAGCAAGAATCTACTTAAAGCGTCTCATTGTTTCCTATCTCCAAAGATTCATTAAATCATAGAGGGCTCTTAGATTTGGTAAGCACTTGTGACTGTTAAAATGCCAATCTAGAGAATGGAAGGATGCTAGATGCAATGATGTGATGATTGATGATATCTAAATTGATAAAAATAAGCTATTGTGATCTAAATTGACATGAAGCTATGATGATGAAGCTACAGTAAAACTACTATGCAGCCATGAGTATGATTCTAAATGATGATATTGCTATTGCTATGATGCTTGATTGCTATTGTTGTAGAGTAATATTGCATAAAGTTCGAATCCATTTCCTGTTGAATAAGGCTATATTTATAGATTCACAGTAGCAGATTTACACAAGGGAAGCACAACAAAGGCTTGGATTCAATCTGGAGAATTGAATGGTGAGAGATTGAGAAGATTGAGAAGATTTTGGGAATGGTTCCTACCCATGAAAACACTAGGCAAGATGATAGGAAGGATCAGAGGAAGAAGATTGAGAGATTGATTTCCAATTTGTCTCCAATTTATCTCCACAGCTTCCCATGAATACTAGTTGAATTAAATTAGACATAAGTTAGACATATGATATATAATTTGGTAGGTGAGTGAATAGAGGAATTTGATTTATGTTTTTATTTAAATATTTTGATTTATTTAAATTAGGCAGAGGGAATGAATAATTTAATAAAACAAACTATGTCAATTGTTTATTAAATTAAAATAGAAGGAAAAATGATAATTAAACAATAAAGTGTTTAACTTTTGTTTAATTAATTTGAATGATGTGATTAAGATAAAATAGAGAAATTTGATAATTAAATAAGACAAAGTATTTAATTTTGTTTAATTAATTAAGATGAAATAATAGTAGAATTAGAAGAATTTAAATAAGAATTTAAACATGAACTATATAAATAAATATTTCTATTTATTCAACAGTAGAGGAATTTAGGGTAATTAATCAAATAAGTCGTATTTAATTAATTAGATTCTCCAGACAATTTTTAGGCGTATACATTTTTCCCCTCTTTGAAGTGATGTATTTACACATTGCTCAAACAAAATTTTGTTGTTGTTGCCAGTATCGACGAAAAATTTTCAGTATGCCCCAGACTTGATTTTTAGGTAATTGATGATAATATGCCCCTCGGGAGATAAATTTATGATTTTTTTTTAAAAAAAATTTGGATTTTTCAGAAATTTTCAATTTTCGGATAATTTTTCGATGATTTCATGAAGATTTGAATAAAATAATTTATCTCCTAATATTTGATGTAAAATTTTTTCCCTTGGATGAATTTCAATTAATCTCCCAATAAAATTAATTAAAAAGTAAAAAAAATTCCACCAAAATCCACTTTTAAAAACCTAATATAAGGTCAAAAAGGTTTTTTTCATACTCATTTGTGCATTTGACCTTTGCAAACTTTGTGAGCGAGTGCAACGTCATCAATGCCCAACCGCTTATGGACCTCCGGTACATACTCCTAAACCTCCTCCTATTTCCTGATTCCTCATTTTTCATGTTTTTTAATGCACTTTTAATTTTTCATAGTTTTAGCGCTTCAAGAATGCGTTGTAGCGCTTTCACACTCTGGTGTAGTGCTTTTAGGCTCTGTTTGAGCGCTTTGCGAATTAGCGCTTCGATTTGATATTGTAGCATTTCAGTAGGCTAGTTTAGCGCTTTGAAATCATTAATGCTTTGATAGGATTTTTTTTAGCGCTTCTAGCGTTTAAATTAGCACTTTTAGAATATTAGCACAATGGTAGATTAGATTAGCGCTTCCAATGATTAATTTAGTGCTTCAAGGATTTTAGCGCTTCAAACAACTATTTTGATGCTTTGAATTTTTGAAATAGCGCTACTGATGTTTTAGCACTTTGAACAACTGTTCTAGCACTTCTGACTGATGAAATAGTGCTTCTGATGTTTTAGCTCTTTGAATGCATGTTTTAGTGCATCTAAGTCAAATTTACAAAAAAAATCAAATTTAAAGCTTGATTTTGTTCAGTCCAATCATGTCAACCCTTTTGTTTGATACGATTTGATGATATAATAACCTTGATGATTTTCAACGTCATGACAAATGATACAGATGATTGATAGATTTTAATTATCCTCATGATAGGTGAGGAATAAAATTAATTTTGATGAACCTCATGATAGGCGAGGTTGATTTTAATAAATTGACCTCATGTTAGGTGAAGTAAAATTTAGATTGATAATGATGACCTCATGATAGATGAGGTTTGATGATGCTTTCTTACGAGTTTTGATCAAAATTCATACCAAGAGTCGATTAGATTTGATAGGATAATGACATGTGATATTTGACATTGTGTACTGATTTAATACATTTCATGATGATAGAAGCCTCTAGATAACCTCTAGATTCAAGAGCGTTTCCCATGGACCTTTGAATTGATTCCATAGCTGACTCCAGATGAGACACAAATTACTGTTTGGTGTGGACTAGCTTCTCTTCTTGACATGCCCCAGATTAGAATTAATCAAGGTCTTCTCATAGCTTTGGTTGAGTGGTGGCATAGTGATCATAACACCTTCCACTTACCCACTGACGAGATGACAGTTACTCTAGAGGATGTCTAGCGTATTTTACGGATTCCATTCATCGAAGAGATCGTCATGTATGATTCACAGGAGGTGGGCAGGACAGACACTCTTCGTAGAGTTTTTCAAGATGATCATATTATTGGGATGTATATTCCATGGCGAGAGATGGTGGATTCCTATTCCACCTTACCTTCAGTTCTAGTAGGATTTATTGGAGGGCTCCTTTGTCCTGATCGCAGGTCAAAGGGACTATCTATCAGATGGGGCCAAGTTCTTGAGAGCATGACTATACACGGGACCCACTATGCATGGGGGATGTGCATGCTAGCACATTTGTATCATGATTTGCATTCAGCTATTTATTTGAGCTGGTGCAATTTATCATTAGGAGCAACCTTGCTTCAGGTGTGGGCATGGGAGCATATTGTTAATTAATAATCTTTATCTTATTGAGCTATCTTGTTGCTCAAGATAAGATTAGGGTTGTGCATGTCTTGCTTTTTGCATCATTTCTTTTTGAAGGCTTTTGTAGTATTTGTAAAACAATCTTTCAATAGTCAATTATTCTGGTTTATGCTTGCACATACTTTTTCTTTGAGGGTTTATAGAACATCTATTATTATTTGTTCTCAATATCTGTTGCATGTGATAGGTGATTGCTTGCAAGTGATTCTTGGGGACTATGAGGTTGAGTTTTATCAACTTCTACATGGTATCAGAGCTCTAGACCTATGGCTTCCTATTCATTATTTGAAGATATTCTCTCACAGCGTCTTTTTTTGTGCAAGGGTTTCAAACCAGGCTGATTTTATGTGCATCTAGGGGCAGGCATTTTTTATGTACATTTTTGGGCCAAACGGACATTGCCATTGCGTTCAGGATGCCCAAAAACCCTAGAAATGCCTTTCGTTTCATCGATTTTGGACCTGTTGAAAAAAAAATGGCAAAATTTTTTTGCTAGGGAAACCGTATGGCCTCCCCAGCACGCGTCTCAAGGCGAAAAATTGTGGAAATAAAAAAAAAATAGAAAAAACCCTAAGGGTTTTGTTCGGCTAGTTATAAACATAGGTGCCGCCCACCCGCTACCTAGCGGCCACCCATGCACCACTCGCGCCCAGCCAAAGCTCGGCCGCCACCGACGACGCCCTCCCTACGCCACTCCACTTGCACTAGTGCCCGAGGGCTTGAAAGTGCCTAGCTACGAGTCACGTGGGTGACCAGGTCCCACTTGCCAGCCCCAGCCAAACTTCCAGCCCCACGTGTGGTCATGTGGGTGACCAAGGGCTTCGACCCAGACCCCTGCCGCCAGCCCCCTAGTCGCCATATGACCAGGGGCTTATTTTTTTTGGCCCCTGAGGGCTCCTAGAGGCCTTATTGAGTAGATTGGAGCACTTTTCCGGAATCGGCTATAACTTTCTCATACGGTGTCCATTTTTTGAAAATGAGATATCATCGGAAATTTGGTTCGACGCTCTTCCCAGTGGTGTAAGTTTGGTTTTTTGGTTTTTCTCTTTTGGTGAATTTTTCGCCTGTCAAAGCCAAAAGTTGTTGTTTTCACTCTAGGAAGCGTAACTTTTGCATCTGGACTTTGTTTTGCAAAAACAAATGGGCGTCAGAAAGCTAATTCAGTGGTCTACACAGATCTCCAACCTGATTTTTTAGAAATTTATACCAGGTATCTGATTTTACTATTTGATCTTAGCCTTTAGTTTTTCAATTATTTTCTTGGGAAGTGTGCTATCAGGATTTTTTTTGAGATCAGCGAGCATTATCTTTGTTATTTGAGAGTATATATTTTTGTTTTCTATCATGGATACACGTAAAATTGCACCCCTTACTCCATTCAACTATTTTGGTTGGAAAAAACAAATGGAGATTCACTTGAAACACAAAGGGTTGTATAGCGTAACCATGGGCACATAAATTGAACCTACAGGTGCTGCTGAAAAGAGAAAGTGGTTTAATAGGTGTGATGAAGTTTATGGTACATTATGTCTATCTCTTTTTTCTGACCTTCTTTTTCGCATTGAGTCTTGCACTACACTCCATGCGGTTTGGACTACTTTGAAGTCTTTGTTTGGGCAGTAGGATACTTTGAGAGGGTTTTAGTTAGAGAATGAGCTTATTGGCTTAAATCCTAGGGATTTTGATAGCATCCAGGATTTTTTCACCAAACTCAAGTCTCTTAGATTGCAGTTGTCATAGTGTGTTGTTCAGAAGGAAGACTCTCAGTTGATATTGTCCATTCTTTCTAAGCTTGGACCAGATTATTCAATTTTTGTTTCTACCTTTCATGCTACTAGGGATGCACTTGGTACTAGATTTACTATGCCTTCTTTTGATGATTTTGCATCTTCTCTCACTTGAGAGTAGGCCAAGTTGGCCAATATGGGAAAATTGAAGCCCTCTTCATCACAGGCATTTATTGCATCATAGGAACCCAGAGATCAAAATGCTTCTACAAGAAAAAGAAAGAAACAAAAACAAAAGGATTCCAAATCTTATGAGCAACAGAAGGAGTCCTCAGATTCATCATCCTCTTCTAAGGGGAAATAAGTTAGGAAGGAGAAGGGCCCATGTGCATATTACAAGAGAGAAGGACATGCAGAACATAATTGCTACAAGAAGGACATTGATGAGTTGAAGAATCTTCTTCAGAAACATCAGATTGATTTGCCTTCTAGGATGTCTACATCATCTCCTTCCCCTCTTTCTTCTTCTTCTTTAGTACAACATGACAGGGGCACAGCTGGTTTACATACTTCATCAGATATGAAGGGGCATGCTCTTTGTACTTATTCGAGTCTTAGATCAAGGAGATGGCTTCTAGATTCAGGAGCATCTCATCATATGGCTTCTACACAGTCTATGTTCACTTCCTTTGAGTCTCACACTATGTATCATATTTTGATGGGAAACAATACATACATGAGTGTTACAGGGAAGGGGTCTATTAGTTTTGGGGACAACACTTTTCAAGATGTCTTGTGTGTTCCTCATTTGATGAACAACCTTCTTTCTATAGATCAGATCACACATGGAGGCAATGGGAGGTATGTGGAGTTCACACCTGATTCAATTATCATCGAAGACTTGGAGAGTAGAGAATTTATTGCTATTGGGGTGGTGGATCACTCATCTCAGTTATATTCCTTTGCAGATTTTGCTACTGATGGTGCTTCTAGTCCTACAGCTGTTCATCACACTTCTAGTGTGAATCATCATTCAGAGGAGACGTTTGCCTACTTGAACATTGGATTTCTCACTTCAGATCCTGCTCTTGAGCCATCCATTCCATCTCCTCCACCTACTGTTGCAATTGTTGATACTTCTATGACTACATATGTGGTTTCTTTTGTTTCAGTGCAGCAGGATCTAGTTGATCATCCATCTTTGGAGGTTTCTATTCAATCTTCACTTGCCTTGACTTCTTCATTTGTTGAGGTCACACCTGCTTCTATGGATACATCTTGGGCTACACCTACTTCACCTTCAGAGATTGCATTCATTCGGCCTCTTCCCTCTCACTTCTTTTAGGAGATGCAGTTTCTTCAGTTCTTTTGGAGCTACTTCATTCTGGGGGGGATCTATGGTCTCTTTCTTCCTCTCTTCTGGGGGGGTTCTTTCATGCATCTTTGTGATGGATGGTGTTCTTGGGGGGCTTATGGAGTCCTCCATCTTTCATCACTTAGTTAGTTTTCATTCTATTTTGGGGAGGAGTTTTGTTCCCATGTGGTTTTCTCCTTTACCCCGTTTGATTTAGTTTGCATTGCATTTGTAAATGGGTTCCTGATCAGGCCTTGTTGTTGGGACTCATATTTGCATAATAATTTTCTTCTCCCTAAGTTGCACTTATGGGGGGTGTTGGTGTAATTATTTATTTAATTACACTTTAGCATAAGTTTACTTAGGCATATTTTATTTCCTAGGTTAATTAATAATCTTTATCTTATTGAGCAATCTTGTTGCTCAAGATAAGATTAGGGTTGTGCATGTCTTGTTTTTTGCATGATTTCCTTTTGAAGGCTTTTGTAGTATTTATAAAATAATCTTTCAATAATCAATTATTCTGGTTTATGCTTGCACATACTTTTGCTCTAAGGGTTTACAGAACATCTATTATTATTTGTTCTAAATATCTGTTGCATGTGATAGGTGATTGCTTGCAGGTGATTCTTGGGGACTGTGAGGTTGAGTTTTATCAACTTCTACAAGGCCTACTACTAGGCTATATGTTTTTAGATATAGATGTGAACTTACCCAAGCCAGGATGGGTAAGTTGGAGTATTGGAGGCATGTTTTGGATGATTTAGAGGTAGTGACATGGTGCCCCTATCTGGATTGTGATCATTGGGATGAGGATGATGTGGAGATAGGTTACCTTTGCAACTTTATGTATTTGATTGGTCAGACCCATTTTGTCCTAGAGAGATTCCTACTGCGGAGGGTCTACAAATAGTATGGTATTGTGTAGTGTATGCCCCAGGGTGTTGCACATTATGCCCAATGATAGAGTGATGTAGTAGATTGGGGGCCACGTTTATCATATGATACCTTAGTAGAGGGATATCATTCCTGACAACCTTTAGCCTAGGACATACGTTGTGATATTACAAAGGCCCCAGTGACAGAAGAGTAAACAGATTTTCTTGCATTACATCCATGCCCTCATATCACTATTCTGGACAAGCCACCGCCACTACCCACAGAGGAGGATGTTGTTGTTGCCCCTGATCGACGATGGAGGTGAGAGGATGATTTTGTAGAGGAGCAGGATGTAGATGTTGAGGTGGAGGAGTAGGTCATAGATGTTGAGGCGGAGGAGGATATTGGTGTGGAAGAGGGTAGTGGTGAGGATAGTGAGGAGAGTAGCAGCGATGAGAGTAGTAGTGATGAGAGCAATAGTGATGAGAGAAGCAGTGATGACAGGGATGATGGAGGGGACAGTGGAAAAGGGGTTGTGGCTAGCAGTATAGGTCCATCCACTAGTATGCCTCATAAGAGGCAAGCAGTGGAGACATCTTCCTCAGAGCATCAGACATAGATTGCCACCCTTCAGGTATAGATTCAGACTTTGCAAGGGTATCTTGTGCAGGCTTAGGGTTTACTTGTGTAGACTCAGACGCAACTATAGACATGGGAACAAACTCATGCGTAGGCCTTAGAATAGGTATAGGGATAGTTGGAAGTTGTGTAGACACAGATTGCCACACTGACAGTGGAGAGGAACCGTGCCAGGCAGATTGTAGAGTAGGCATAGGCGATTGTTGAGACCTTACAACGGATTGATGATGGTACCACCATTGGTGATTATATGAGGGATGTTCTCTATGTTGGCCAAGAGGAAGAGTTTTATAGAGGTCGTTACCATGATGCAATCCCTGTTGAGTGGAGAGTTAGTTATGCATCGTCTAGATCTGGCAGGACCCATTCCTGGACAGTTAGCGAGGGTGTATTTCAGCCTCCACGGAGAGATCCGGGAGATCTTGGTCCACCTGGTGGGGGTGGTGGGGGTACTGGTCCCATGATTCCTACACCATTTGGCAGTAGCACATCCTAGATGTTGTCATGATTTTGGTTGCTTTTGAGACATGATATATACTTCAATCCAGCCAATTTTGATGATATATCTCCCTTATTTTAGACCTCATTATATATTTGACATTTATGTTTTATATGATATGCAGCAAATTATTATTGATCTATGATGGGTTCTATTATGATTCTATGATGGATGCAAAATTATTTTCCATTTTATTCATGCCATGTGATGATTTACTTTATTCTAGATGATCATGTGATATGCAATGGTTTATGATGGTCTATTTATGAATGATGTATGGATGTACGATGTTGATGTATGGATGTATGATTATGTTCTTTTCATATGATAATCATCTTTATACATGAATTTGGATGTAATGATGTGATGCAAGTGGGATGTATGTTCCTATGTTGATATAAATGTGAAAATAGATGATGTATGATATAAATTATGAATTGATAGACATGCAATAATATGATGTAATTATAAAATAATGAATGATGAATGGATGTATGATGTATGATAATCGATGGATGAATAATGTATTTTAGTAATGTATTTGATATTAAAATGTGAATGATAATGCAATGATATGATATGTGAGAAATAATTAGTGGATGAATGAAAAATACAATGATATGATTTAGTGTTGAAATTTTCTTTTAGAACTTTTATATGATATGGAGAAATATGATATGATGAATGAAAAATTATTTTATTAAAATGTATGAATGATGAAAAGATAATGCTTTCTAATGTGAAAAAAATGTTGATGCCACTATATGGTTATGATGATGTTTTTGTTTATGTCAAGTATACTCATTTTTTTATGAGGAATGATAATCATCAATTTGAATTTTCCTCAAACCTTTACAACATATACTTTGCAAATGTAAAAAATATTTATGAATGTAATTTAATTTTATCATGCAAATATATGCAAAAAAAATATTAGCATTTTAACAGTACTTTTTGTGCTTTGTATCATCATAGAGCTTTAAAAATATTGAAAGTGAGTACAAGCATCAAAGGTATATTTTAGACCAATGATGACCTAAGTAATACTCTCATGATTTTTGATATTACCAGCAAACACAAGCATCTATGTATAATTGAAGCGAGATGACTCGAGCATTTCTTGCATAAACAGACAGAGATCAATCATTTTAGTGTGTGAATTCTGAATGTCATTCGTGATACATTCGTAGAGCACATCCCACAACAATTCACACAATAAATAATTTATTCACGAACAATCAGACAAATGAAAAATACCATTCTTCTTCGTAGCTTCTCTAGTTTATTACATCATTGAGTTACTCCAAAGAAATGATAACAAATAATCAGAAATATAACATATCCATATTTTATATAAAGTGTTTCAATCATTATTCAAATTAGATCATCCATCCTGATTTTATGATGTTTTTTTGATCTTCTAAGATTTTGGATCAAACCTAACCTAATGACTTATCCTAGGGGCCTCGGGGGCTAATCAAATATTATCCTTGCCTACGTTATACATGCAAGGACCACGTAGTTCAACTGACGACTCTTTTTTTGACTTTTTGACCTTTTTTTTTTTCAATATGATATGGATGTTCGATGTTATCTCGATGGTGATTGATGTTTCATGTTGGGTTGTGTTCCAATAATTTTTTTTGTTGTGTTTTGTTAAGCTCGTTTGCTTTATTGCCCCCAGTGATGTGTAGATGTTTCCCTCAAGCGAGGGTGAGACATGACTATTTGCAATGATATCATAATGGATGTAAATGATGGTGAAAGTAATGACCATGACATGTAAATAGATGGCGAAAGCTAGTTAAATCACAAATAGCACCTGTTTCCATGTTTTCACTATATGTTTTTATTGCAGTTTTTCATATTTTTATGATCTATTTTCTCATTCTTTTTTTTTTTGTATTTTGTATTTTTCTGTTACCACACTTATTTTCCAGGCTTTCATCAAGGAAACCATCTTTTATAAGTTTAAAATGTGCACTACGTGATTCAGGTGTAGTATCTTCTGAGATGGATACTATTGAGAGGTTCATCAAAAAAATCCCCTTCAAGTGTTGATAGCTGATAACTACCTGATCCATAAACTAATATGATGACAAAGGGATCGAGCCAGTTAGGTTCAAACTTCCCTTTCTTTTCTCTGTCATGTTGATTTCTAGTGTTCTCTTTTAGGACCAAATCACCAACCTAAAATACTCTAGGCTTTACCCTATGATTGTAGCTCCTTGACATTCTTTGTTGGTATGTTGTTAGATGATTGACAGCTTGTTGACGATGCTCATCCATTAGTTCCAGTTCTTGAAGCCTAGCTACTCTATAGTCCTCATCTGAAATGATTCCTTTTAGTGACACACAGAGTGATGGAATCTCTACCTCAATGGGTAATATGGCCTCTGATCCATATACTAAGGCATATGGTGTAGCTCTCGTTGGTGTTTTGATGTTGGTTATGTAGGCACATAGTGCAAGATTAAGCTGAACATGCCAATCACATCCAACATTGTTAGTCGTTTTCTTGATTATTTTCATAATTCTCTTGTTAGAGGCCTTTGCTTGGCCATTCCCTAAGGATAATAGGGTGTTGAAAAATGATGTTGGATATGGAATTTTTCACACAATTCCTGGACATCCTAGTTTTTAAATGGTCATCCATTATCAATGATAATGGACTGAGGTATGCCATACCAATAGATTATGTAGTTCAATATGAATGAAGAGATCTATTTTCCAGTGATAGTTGTGAGAGGAACTGATTCTATCCATTTTGTAAATTATTTTGTCACTATGATTATGAACTTGTGTCCATTGGATGAAGATGGATTTATCTTTCCTACCAAGTCCAGTCCCCATTCACAAAAGGGCCATGTTGATGTGAATGGGTGTAATTCTTGAGCTGGTGTGTGGATCAGATTACTATGAATCTGACACTTTTGGCACTTCTTGACAAATTGATAAGACTCCTCCATACTTGGCCAGTAATACCCTAAACAGAGGAGTTTCTTTACTAGAGTTATACCACTTGAATGAGTTCCAAAAATTCCTTCATGAAGCTCATGTAAGGTTGTCTCATATTTTTTATGTTCTAAACATCAAATAAGAGTACCATCTAGACCTTGACAATAAAGTATGTCAGTGATTAAAGTATGTCAGGCGGATTGGCGGATGAAGTTGCATTTTTGGTTTCTGGAAAGATTAGGGGGAAGGATGTTGTCTTTTAGGTACGCATAGGTTTTTTCATAGATGGAGGATTCAACGGTATCTAAATGGTATATGTTTTTGGATTCTGAACTATTATAAGAAGGATTAGATACTTGTTCTACCATAAACTCATAACTACCATGTTTCTCTTGTAATTGTAAAAGAGAAGAAATTGTCACCATAGCATTTTCTGCTTTATTTTCTGTCCTTGGAATTTTCTCAAATTTGATATTGACAAAGTATTGTTTGAGATCATCTATCAATTGTTTATAGGGCCTCAACTTCTCTTCTTTCATTTGGTATTCATCATTTACTTGATAAATGACTAGTTGAGAATCCCCATATACTTGTAACTTTGTGATTTTCCATTCAATTGCCACTTTGACTCCAATGATTAATGCCGCATACTTTGCCACATTATTGGTACATTGAAACATTAGTCTATAAGATTTTTGGATTGTGTGGCCTTGGGGTGTAATGAACAAAATTCCCACACCAAATCCTCTTTGTGTATATGATCCATCAAAGTAAAGTATCCATTGTTCTAGTGTTACTGTAAGAATGTCTGCATCAGGAAACTGCATTGTCATAGGATGATCATCAGTTAAAGGATCTTTGACTAATTGTTCAGCAATCACTTGACCTTTGATGGCTCTTCTTCCCACATACTAAATATCAAACTCACTTAAAAGCATGACCCATTTGGCCAGTCTACCTGTTAAAGTAGCCTTACTAAGTAGATATTTTAATGGGTCAATTTTTTCTATGAGGCTGATTGTGTGAGTCAACATGTAATGTCACAACTGTTGGGTAGAAAATACCACCACCAAACAAGATTTCTCAATGAAGGTATAATTTATTTCATAGCCATTCAAAGTTTTGTTGATGTAGTAAATGGCTTGTTCCCTTCCTTCATAATCTTCTTATGCCAACAGTGCTCCTAAAGAAATATACATTGTTGCAATGTATAGTATTAAAGGTCTTCCTTCTATAGGTGGCATGAGAATAGGTGGCGACATCAGATATTTCTTTCTTTGGTTTAAATTTGTTTCACACCCTCGATCCCATTTGAACATAACATTCTTATGCAATAGATGATTAAATGGGTAACTTTTGTTTTCCAATTGGGAGATAAATCTCCCGATTGATTGTAGCCTTCCTTGGAGTGACCCTAGTTGACTGATGTTTCTAGGTGGTGGAATTTCCATTATTTCCTTTACCTTTGCTAGATCTACTTCAATACCTTTTTTCTGAGACTATGTATCCTAATATTTTTGTTGATGTAACCCCAAAGACACATTTCTTAGGGTTTAGTCTGACATTGAACTTTTCTAGCCTTGTGAAAAATTTGGCCAGGATATCCAGATGTCCTTCTCTGGAATAAAATTTAGCTAGAATATCATCCACGTAATCCTCCATAAAGGTATTCATCATATCATGGAAGATAGTGGTCATTTCTCTTTGATAAGTTTCCCCTTCATTTTTCATTCCAAAGCGCATGGCATTCCAGCAAAAGGTTCCCCATGGACATGTGAATGCAGTTTTCTCCTGATCTTCTAGTGCAATCTTGATTTGGTTGTAACCGGAGAAACCATCCATTATTCACAACATGGAATGCCCTGTTGTTAAGTCTAAGATGATTTCAATATTAGGCAAGGGGAAATCATCCTTGGGGCATGCCTTATTTAGATCCCTGAAATCTGTACATATCCTAATACTATTATCTGGCTTTAATACAGGTACAATATTTGATATCCATTCGCCATAATCAATAGACCTAATGAATCCTACATCCAATAACTTCTTCAGCTCGGCCTTTACCATTAGTGTAATGTGTGGATGCATCTTTCTTAATTTTTGTTTTAAGGTTTTGATTCTAGTAGGAAAAGACAAATGATGCATTAAATTAATTGGGTATAAACCTAGCATATCGAAGTATGACCAAGCAAATTTAATGCTTCTTTCTTCAAATAATTTGATAAATTCATGTCTTTCTTGTTTTGTCATAGATTCTGCCAGATGTAAAATCTTTGCTCTTTCTTCTATGCCAATGTTTATAGACGGTGTAGGTTCCACAAAAGATTATGATCTTTCATGATAATCTTATGGAAGGGTGTCAAATCTCCCATCTTTTAGTGCCTTAGAGAGGTTTTCACCATCCGATGCATTCTTTATTTTTCCTTTTTTAAAATATAATGCTGCCATAGAATGGTTTTCACCATTAGATCCATTATTCCTATTTTTAGTTTTTGCAACTAGAAGATTTGACACCCTCCTGTCGAATTGTGTTGTTATGATATTTATGGATAGAACTTGTATCAGGTTCGTCACAACAAAGGAAATTTATGATAGCATCATCATTTGTAAATATGGGTACATTTATAGGTTCAATGGGTTCCCAGTTGATAAGTTAGGGATGGACTAAGGGTAGGAAGTCATTAGATTGACTCGGATCAATAGCGGTAAGGGTTCGGATAGTTATTTCATCAGAGTTGTTATTAGGGATGTTGAGGTCAATGATGTTACTTTCCTCAATATTATCTAGTTCACTCGATGTTTGTTCATCCTCACTTGAGTCATCGATATGTTGTGATTCTAATTCGAGTGGTCTAGATCCGGAGCTCTGTCCCTCCTCACATGTAGGTGCATATTGTTTTATGACATCAATTTGGACATCTGTGTAAGATATATCAAAATATAGATCCCATTCATATTCATTAGAATATGTTTCAGAGCTATCTCTTACTTTAAGGATTCTTTCAACTGTCATCTTTGTCATTTCTTGTTTTTCTTCTTTTGAGTAACCCAATCCAGTCTTATCTTTTGAATAAAGAGCAAGAGGTTGAATAGGTTATACGATGCCTTCTTTCCTTTCTCCAACAAGTCCCTGTCCTTCATAACCCATTTTTTCTAAAATAGCCTTTCCTTTGCCATACTTATCTGTCTTGATGTTGATGTTTGTTGATGTCGATGTTTCTTAATCTTTGTACAACCAATCAAGGATAGCTTTGTCTTCTGATTCATCTTCTATATTATTGGCTTTCACAAATCTTTCCTCTAGAACCATGGTAGGTTGTTATGGTTTTCATTTATTCATTGATGGTTTTCCATATGAATTGGAGATGGCATCAATTGTGAAAGATTAAGAGCCTACTCAATAGAATATTGTCCCATGCCCTTGTCCGTCAGCTGCACCTTTTCTTGGAATTTATGTGATAGATAATTTAAGGGATCCTTATTGTCTATTAATGTAGTTTCCACACCAATTGTATCTTTTGATTTATCCTTTTTCTCAACCCACTTGCATGTAATATTTGGATTTTTTTCTTCATTTGATGAATTTGAAATCCATGCTTCCCTATTGTGAGGCACAAAGGAGTCTCGAGAAATTCTGAGTGTGTCACAATGTTGAGGATTGTTATAATCCACTGATATAGTCACCTCTTGTCCATTAACTGGAAATTTCAAACATTGGTGATAGGTCAAAGGTACTACCTACATTTCATGAATCCATAGACGTCTTAAGAGTATATTGTAGGTTAACTCTTTTTCTAGTACCTAGCATGCTATATTTTTCGTCATTGGTCCCACTTGAATGGGCAACACAATCAGTCCTTTAGAAGACCTCTCTTCCTCATCATAAGCCTTTATTGTCATTTTTCTTTGGGCATTAATAGCATTATCTGAATACCCTAGTGCATGAATTAACTTTAAAGTACAAATGTTCAAACCAGCTCCCCCATCTATTGGGACTCTTTTAACACGATGCTTGTTGATCAAAACTACAATATGGAGGGCGGTGTTATGTGGATGATTAAGTGACACATCATCGTGTTCAGAGAATAACAGACAATGTGGCATTGTCAAATGTCCCACCATAGCCTAGAATTGATAAACATCTAGGTTGTTGGGTATTGTGGTGGAAACAAGTGCTTGTTCTAAAACTTCCTTATGTGATGGTGATAGTTTAAGGAGTTCAAGTATTGATATTTACGTTGGTATTTTTTGAAGTTGGTCAAAAATGTTGTATTGACTTGGAGGTGGAGTTGTGTTTTTAGGTGTAACTCCCTTCAAAATTACCTTGGATTTCCCCCTTGTCATTACATTAATCGGTTGATAGTCTCATCTTTCTCTAATTTTTAAAACATTTATCTTATTGTCAGATATTTGTATGCTTGAGATTAGATCTACAGGTATAATGTCATTGGTTTTGTTGTTACCCATGTGATGACCAGTGACAGTATCACTTTCTACTTTGAAAAAACAAAAGATCGTGTTATCATAAACGTGATTGATATTTTTACCTTTATTGTTTGTAGAAGATGATGCTCCCTTGTCGTAATTTGGTAAAGGGTCTTTAAAGGCTGTATGATCGTTGTTATTTTGATGTCCCTCTATGTATATGTTGTTGTTGTCAGTCAAATATTGAACTATATGTTTTAATTCCATACAATCATTTGTCTTGTGTCCCTTATTGTTGCGGAAGTTACAATAATCTATGTCATTTCACCATGGTGGTTTGACTTTTGGATCCCAAAATAGTGCTTCTCGTTTAGTGATAAGACCACTTGTAACAAGTTCCCTTATTATTGATTCCAGTGTTTGGCCTAATGGTGTGAATCTATACCAGTTTGATGATTTTTGATATGTTTGTGGTTTTGAGTCTCCATTGTTTAGATTATTGTTTTGATTGATATTTGACTTGATGTTTTGGTCATTGTTTTGGTTTGTATTTGTAGTAGAGGTTGTCAAGTTAAAAATTGGCTTTGCATTTTGTAAATCATTTGTAGTTTCGTTGATCCCCGTATTTATGTTCTTTTGCCAGAATTTAGGTTTGTCATTGTTGGTATATTGATTTGAGGAGTTGGTGTTGTTTGATTTTTCATTGTAGTGTTTGATCACCCCTCATTTGACCAAAGCTTCTTCGATTTTAAGGCCATTTTCAATCACCTTTTCAAATGTTGGAGGACATTTTAATTCGAGCCTATAGCTCATCTCATCTATCAAATTATCTATGAATAACTCCATTTTTTCTTCCTCGGGTATGGAGAGAGGATACCTAGCAAATAGTCTTCGCCATCATTGTAAAAAGGACAAGAATGTCTCACCTTTTTTTTGCTTCATGTTATAGAGGTCTTCTTTTGTGATGTCATGTTGGATGTTAAAAGAATATTGTGATATGAACCTATTGACGAGCTCTTCAAAAGTTTGTATTCCTGGTTGTAGTTTGGAAAACCATTCCATACATTGACCTCCTAAGCTTCTTGGGAATAACCTCATTAGGTAAGTTTCTTGCGCAAATTCTAAGCTCATGGTCTTGAATTCCCTTATATGGTCGATTAGATTTGTCTTACCATTGTATTTGTCATATTTTGGGAATTCACAGTGTCTAGGGAAAGGTATCATATCTACTATTGGGTCAAAAGGATAAGGACAAATGTCTTGTAATGCATACCTTTTCTTGTTTCCCTTTGTCATGTCCTGTATTTTTTGTTGTAATTTTTGCATTTGACTTGTTAGGGAAACAATCAGATCTACATTTTGTGTGTTTTGTGGTATTTCGGTTTCATTCATTCTAGGTACTTCTTTTAAGCGATCAGCATCAAAATCTTTGGTAATTTTGGCACTTGATTCAGCTAGCATTAGGAGATATTTTTCCATGTCTTGCTCTAAGATCTTTTCCATAAATTTATGGAATTTTGGGTCTTGTTGTGCTTTTTGGAAGTGCTAAAATAGAGTTCATAAGCACTAAAATAGAGTGCAAAAGCGCTATTTTGTGGAAGCACTAAAACAAAGTTCAGAAGTGCTAAAATAGAGCACAAAAGCGCTATTTTGTGGAAGCGCTAAAACAGAGTGTGGAAGCGCTATGATAGTTTTTCGAAGTGTTATTTTGCAAAAGTGCTAAAACAAAGGTCAGAAGCGCTGAAACAGAGGGTGTAAGTGCTACTTTGGATTCAAAAGCACTAAAACAGCCCTTAAATGCGCTAAAATAGACCTCAAAAGCGTTAAAACATAATGTGGAAGCGCTACTTAGGGTTTCAATGATTTTGTCCAATTTTTCTACTTGTGAAGAGATTTTTTTTCAAGAATTTTGATTTTGACAAGATATCTCCACTAGTAATTTTCTGACGTTAGATGATAAGCCTAAAGATTCTCAGTTTCTTTATTACAAAAATTGATCATGCCTGGTGGAGTATTCTATCATTGGTTGTGGGATGGAGGACTAACGAATGGGTCGACTATGATTATAATATTGTGTAAGAGCTCTTCTTTGAAAAAAGGCTTGTGAATAAAGAGGCTCTAAACTGTAACCACCAATATAACCCCTAGCAAAATCATGATACCTATGTATGAAAGTTCTATGATGAAGGAAGATTTTTCTACTCTGATACAAGAAACGTCTTCTTTTCAAAATATTTATGTAACTAAGTGGTTTCTTCGGTTTCTTGACAAACATTTTGGATTTCCAATCTCTAATCATGAATTTTTCTAGGTGGTTTTGCTTGACTCTTTTTGATGTTTTTTTGGATGATTTTTACCTAAATTAAATGATTTGAGAACATGGCAAGAAATTTTAGAATAGTTTTTTTAAATCCTAGAGTCTAAACATATAGTGTATATCCAAGAACCACGAGTGGTCCTTATTGATATCCACTGGTTTTTTTAACAAAGATACACTTTAGATAGAATCACTCTTAAGGTCATCGTTATACTCAACAACCCACATATTAGAATTGTTTTGACTCACATAGCCATGTCACCCCCTAGAGGGTGCCCGTGTTTTTGTCGTTTCCAGGTGCATACTCAAAGTTGGATTTCTCATCCCTTGAGAAAACAGTTCTTAGCAACTATATGGTGAGTGTCTTGGGGGCAGATTCTTCCCTTCCCTTGCACTGTGAGTATTACAATGTTTGGTTACTGACTCAATTGGATACTACACTATGGTTCTTAGATAGGGTTTTCGTTTAAAGAGGCGATATATAAACTTCCTCAAGAGACCTCCCAATCTTTAGAACAAATATTTTGGGGATGGTTACTTTGCACAACTCCAAAAAAAGTGGGTTTCCCCAGATTCGCTTTAAATTTTATAGTGGGGTGGAAAACCTGGCTTTGGTTGTTCCCACTTAGGTCATTCCCGTAGGGTGACTACTTTTTCCCACTACAGCAAGCCTTCTAAAGGATTTATCAAAAGTGTAAAATTGCATGAAAAGGAAAGGGTGAGTTTGGCACTTTGATCACCCAGTTAAGGGGAGAGCATAAATGTATTCACCACACAAGCACAACAAATAATGATTTATTTTAAGCCCAAAAGACAATATACTAAACTAAGTGAAGATATTGCTTCACAAAATCAAGCTAATTTATTAACTAATCCAACAAATTATGATGACTATTCTAGGCTAGGTATATTTAAAATTAAATTTCTATCCTAGGATTGATTCTTTTTAGTCCAAAAGACATAACATTTTGGTCGTGGTCGCGTTAGATCCAGACAAAAAATAAAATACAGAAGCGCTGAAACAAAGTTTCGAAGCACTGAAACAAAAATCAGAAGCGCTATAGTTCAGATTAGAAGTGCTATAAAATTTATTAGAAGCGCCATAAAATTTCGCCGGAGCGCTATAGAAATTTTGAGAATAGAGACTATGTCGAGAATGTCTGGCCAATGCGCTAAAATAGGTCATGGAAGCACTATAGTTTATGTTGAAGCACTCATATAGAGATCAAAAGCGTTATGTTTTTCCTTAGAAGCACTATATTTTTTGTCGAAAGTGCTAGAAAAATTCTTGCTCACGCTAAAATAAACATGCCAGAATCCTATACGACAATTTTCCAAGAAAAATCATGAAAATATGGGGTTCGACCCCATAGTGGGCACCAAATTGTAAGTGTGAATAAGTAACAAGTAAAATAACACTTCTTAATGAAACATTATATCAAAGATTCAACAAATAAACTATGTTAAAGAAATAATCTACTGAAAGCATCTCATTGTTTCCTATCTCCAAAGATTTATTAAATCACAGAGGGCTCTCAAATTTGGTAACCACTTGTGACTATTAAAATTCCAATCTAGAGAATGGAAGGATGCTAGATGCAATGATGTGATGACTGATGATATCTAAATTGATAAAAAGAAGCTACTGTGATCTAAATTGACATGAAGCTATGATGATGAAGCTATAATAAAACTACTATGCAGCCATGATTATGATTCTAAATGATGCTATTGCTATTGCTATGATGCTTGATTTCTACTGTTGTAGAGTAAGATTGCACAAATTTCGAATCCATTTCTTGTTGAATAAGGTTGTATTTATAGATTCACGATAGAAAATTACACAGGGGCAGCACAACAAAGGCTTGGATTCAATCTAGAGAATTGAATGGTGA
Source organism: Sequoiadendron giganteum (assembly GCA_007115665.2). NCBI lineage: Eukaryota > Viridiplantae > Streptophyta > Pinopsida > Cupressales > Cupressaceae > Sequoiadendron > Sequoiadendron giganteum. The sequence goes on from CM021105.1 coordinate 167,717,039, forward strand.
GAGATTGAGAAGATTGAGAAGATTTTGGGAATGGTTCCTACCCATGAAAACACCAGGCAAGATGATAGGAAGGATTAGAGGAAGAAGATTGAGAGATTGATTTCCAATTTGTCTCCACAGCTTCCCGTGAATACCAATTGAATTAAATTAGACATAAATTAGAAATATGATATCTAATTTGGTAGGTGAGTGAATAGAGGAATTTGATTTATGCTTTTATTTAAATTAGGCAGAGGGATTGAATAATTTAATAAAACAAACTTTGTCAATTGTTTATTAAATTAAAATAGAAGGAAAAATGATAATTAAACAATAAAGTGTTTAACTTTTGTTTAATTAATTTGAATGATGTGATTAAGATAAAATAGAGAAATTTTATAATTAAATAAGACAAAGTATTTAATTTTGTTTGTTTAATTAAGATGAAATAATAGTAGAATTAGAAGAATTTAAATGAGAATTTAAACATGAACTATATAAATAAATATTTCTATTTATTCAACAGTAGAGGAATTTAGGATAATTAATCACATAATGCGTATTTAATTAATTAGATTCTCCAGACCATTTTTAGGTGTATACAGGATCAATGTTTGGTGGCTTCCTCATAGGGGGAGTAGAGTAAGTTTCTCAGGGGGAGTATTTTAACTTTGTCCTTGATGTCAAAGGGGGAGAAGAAAAGAGGTTCCTTGATGATGATGATGTTGTTGTTGAGTTCTTTGGTTTGTTGTTGATGAATGTTTCCATCAATGACAAAGGCGGAGATTGTTAGAATGTGATGTTATTGATTGTTGTTATTAATGGTTTTCATCGATGTCAACATATCTTGGTTAATTGATTAAGGTTTGGTTTTGTTGCTCTGGTGATCCGGCTTGGCGTACTCTAGATGTTGTGCTATGATGATCTATCTTCAGTCATCCTTATCTTGGTCCCATACATTTTGCAACATAATGAGATACACTCTCTTAAGTTTGGACCTATCTGGAAAGTGGTTAGCGTGTCCCAAAACATTGCTTGCATTGTAATGTGTATATCCTACTCCTTGGTTTAAGATATCATGGTTAATATGTAGCATGTTGATTTGAGCGAGGAGGTTAAGTGTGGTCCACGTTTCATTCCCTTCCACAGCGGAAATGTTTTTTGTGGTGACCTAATTCAAATTGTGTTCGACTGACTTAGGATTTTATGGAAGCATGAAATGGAATTATGTTTGGACAACTTGGGAAGAGTATGAACGCATGGAATGGTATAAGTAAAAGTTGATTCTATTCAATGAAATTAAGTGTGGTGAATGCAAATCTAAAAATCTAGACATTGTACGAAAGTATACTGAAGACACCAGACAGTGAGTTTCTTCCAGTGTGACTGTTGGTGACAGTTATTTCTATGGTGGATTCCCTTTTCATCATTCTTTTGGTAGTGAGCCTTCCTCTTTTGGTAGTGAGCCTTTTTATCTTTGGTTGTACAATAGTCGAGTAGTGAGCCCATCGACAGTGGGCCTTACCTGTAGTGAGCACTTTGGTAGTGAGCCTTTGTAAAAATCACCTTAACTGGTGTTTTATAATTGATAATTAGCATTCTTCATGGTTTTTCCCATATTGGGTTTCCACGTAAATTCTAGTGTTCCTTGTGCATAGTGTTGTTAAGTGCTTTCATGTTCATATATGTTTAATTGTTATTTGATTGATTTGAGTTTTCTTTGGATTAATTAAGGATATGAAAATTATTTTATAATAACTTATTCACCCCCTCCTAGTTATTCGGACTGTTCTACATTGCATTGATATGAACAACCCAACATCTTCACGAACACACTCTAATATGGGATGGTAAACTTTTCTTTATTTTTGAATTTGTTATGATATCGTAGGATTTCATTGTTTATTTTTAATAGCTTAGAAAACATCATTTCATGAGTAATGAGCATGGATGTTGATTCTTATTTTGGATTAAATTAGGTTCGATTCATTACATTTATCTCATTTGACAACATCAATTTCCCCCTTACATAGAGGTTTTAATCCTTTAATGGCCATTATTATGCATGAAATGGATTCCGGAATAAAGCTAATCAATGCAGATGTAGAATGAATGGAGTTAAACCTATTCAGAAGAATATCATATGTTACAATTATAGTAGACCTAGAGATATCTCTAAGTTTTGCAGAAGAAAAAATATGAAGGATAATCTAGAAAATAAGAGTAATCTAGTACAAAAGGTTGATCTAGTAGAAATGAAGGAAGAGATGGATACGATTTGGAAAAAGAAGGAAGAGACAGAGACTAAGCTTGAGTCTATTTCATCATCTAGTGCATATGTTTCCTTCAGAAATGAAGAAGAGAGCTTTGGCTTAGGGGAGCCTTAAAAATAAGATTCTTTATCACCTCCCAAGAAAATAGTGTTGATGCTTCAACATGTGGATATGATGTGGGTCAATATGCTTAACCTACAAGAGAAAGAAATGGTGGAAAATATCTTGTTGTGAAAGTTTGCAAAGTATTTGAAGTTAACTCTGCATACATTTAGGGTTTGATAGCTTTATCAACTAAAGCATTCAATGTGAAATTAGGTCATAATGGAAGTTTTATAAGTGATTTCACTTAATCAAAAAATAAATTTGCAAACAAGCATTTGAAAAGAATAGAGTAGATGAAGAGAAAAGTGGAGTGATCGATGTGATTAAGATTTTGTGTGAGAAAAACCCTAGCCGAAAATATTTTTAAAAGGTATTTGTAATTTCCATTTTCCCTAAGTTTCTAAAAGCACTTTCAATTTTCTGTGAATATGTATACTCCATAAGTGGTAGAGGTTACAAAGTTCCCTTTCCCTAAATTCAAATAGTATCCTGATAAATCATTGGTGGATGATCCAGATGGTATATTTTCGCACATCCTGTATATGTTTTTCACATGGAAGATGTTAGGGCATAGATTCACATCAAATTGGAAGAATATAATCATACAAAATTGAGTGATGTGTGGTACAAAGAGCTCACCAGATATGAGTTCAAGTTGAAATCAGAATTTGATAGTTTGGTAGAGAAGAAACTTGATGTCTAGAATAGGTTTCTCATATTTTTCTATGTAGATGAGTACTGGGTAAGATACACCCTGAACCGCATTCATGATAAGTTCCTCTAGTTGGATATTCCACATCTGATAAACAGAGAGGTTATAAGGATTGTCACTATTTTGTGCTCAATTGGACTAGCTCCAGTACTTAATTCTATGAAGAATGTGGTTGTGATGGAGAGAACGGGTGCAATGTATGACAAGAGAGACTTGACCATCAAGGACATTAAGAACCCAACAATTAAATACACTTCAATGATGATAGGATACAAACTGTACATATCTAACAAAGAGAATTTTGTATCTGCAACCACCATAAATACAACTTATGAGATAGTTGAGATGGGAGTTGACTATGATCTATATGAACTTCTAAGGTTGCATCTTCTAGAGAACCTACAAAAGACAAAAGACTTTATGTATGCTTTCAAATTTGGAAATTTAGTCATTTGTTTACTATTCTAATTTTTGAAAGAATTCCCCAGAACAAATAATATTATGTGGCCAAAGGATAGACCTATAGCCCACCAGATTAGAGATCATTTGCAAAGGTCAAGAGACTCAAATACATAGAAGAATACCCTCTAGGGGTTCTTAAAAACTTTCCAAGAGAATATGCCGGCAAGAAAAATAATTCAAAAAAATATTGTAGAGAAATAAAAGAATGACATAATTTTCATGGTAAAGAAAGATTTTTGCATAATGCAGGTTGTAGAGCCTAGGATCATGTAGATCCAGGAACTAGGATATGAATTTGAGGAGAATGAATTTGTTGGCTTGGTTGATCTTATGTTGAGAAAACCTAGGAATACCACTCAAGAGAGGTATGACACCTATCAAGAAAATTTGATGTAGGTGCATATGGTGCAAAGGAAATCACTATTGAGAAAATGTGTCTCAACTTCCAGCTTGAAGCCCCTATTTTCATGCCTTGGTGAAAAAACTTGTTGCTTCTGCAGTTTACCACCATACCGTGCCTAGTTTATTCCTACCTTAACCTCTTTACCACAGTGGTCTGCTCCTACCTTGGTGGTACCATGGTGGAGGCCTTGGCAGTTATCTCATTACCACTCCCAGTCTCTTCCTTGGCCGCGGTGGCCGCGGTTGGCATCTTTCGGCATGTCTTGTTGCTCACCACCATACCACGGGCGGTTATGCAATCGACCACAGTGGCCGCAGTTTGTCTGCCAACGGTGGCTCTAGCGGTTATCGTAGCACCGCAAATGGTGAGCTTTCATACTGCGATGGTTGCGGTAAGACCGCCAGCAGTCTAGATGACGGTCACTGCTCTACCGCAGGGTGGCCTAGCAGACCCCGCAGTAGTGCGATTTGACCATCAACACTCTCACAGACCGGTCACCGCCTTATTGTGGTTAGTCCTTGACCGGCCAACGGTAGCGCGGTGCAGACTTAGAGTGAGCTCGGATGGTCATACCGCCATACCGTGAGGTGGATCAAACTAGGTTGTGGTAGCACGGGGAAGGAGAGACAGAGCTCACCGAAGTTGATGGGTGAGCTCGGATGAGCTCACTGCATTACCGCAGGTCGACTCAAATGGTGCACTGGTAGCGCAGGGAAGTCAAGGCAGAGCTTGGAGGAGCTCACCACGTTACCTCAGATGGGTTGTGTCAACTCGGCGGTGGAGTGGTAGAGTCTAAGAGAGCTTGGATGAGCTCGGACCTAGGTTGACTGAGTTGGACTCAGAGTCAAATACGATTACTCAATGCTTGGTGGACGCGTGGCAGGTTGACAGTATGTTGATTTTCCAAAAGCCAAAATGGTAAAAGCAGTAATTGCAAGCTGACTTAGGCTGGCGATCAGGACCTGATTCGGGTGATGGCATTAATGTCTGGGTGGGTTGATGCAGGGAGATCGACATGGATAGATCGATTGTGTGATTGGATGTCTGATTTATGAACCTGATGGTTGGTGATTGGTTGAGAGATTAATTGCAATGTATGACTTTGTAAGTCATGTACAACAATGTAAGATGGAATTTTGAACTGTATGTTAGAATATAACATTGTAACAGTAAGATAAGAACTTGAAGAATTGTTGTGAGCTGATCAAAGAAGACTGAACATTGTATGTAATTGTTTTATTACTGGAATACAATTGTCTTGACTTTGTGTGGTGGGTTTTTTACTTGAAAAATTTTTTCCACGTATATCTTGTGTCAATCTATGAATGCTGAATTTATGTTATCTATTTTACTGGTTGTATTCATCTCAAGTAGTTTTAGAAATTGTTTATGCTCTTCTCCCCTATTGTATTAGTGTTAAGGGAATGTATTCCACACTGTTGGGTCATTAGATCCACCCTCATTTTCCCTTCAAGTGGTGTCAAAGCCTATCCCATTGTGTTATCCTTGAGAGAAAGCTTAGTTTTTTGTGTTAATATTGTTTCAATGGGAGTCTTGCATTGTTAAAACTTGTTTCTGTTTGAGATGGTGAGAACATTAGGTAGAGTAGATATTGAAAAGTTTAATGGCAGAAACTTTGAGTTATGGAAACTCAAAATGGAGGACTTGCTGGTGGATAGAGACCTTTGGTTAGCAGTGTCTGGAACTAAGCCACAAAGTGTGACGCAAGATGTTTGGGATCTTGCTGATAGAAAAGCAAGAGGTCTGATAAGAATGAGTCTAGTCGATTCTATACTCCTAAATGTCCATGAGGAACAGTCTGCAGCTTCTTTGTGGGAGAAGCTTGGTGATATTTATTAGGGAAAGTCTCTAGTAAATAATTTATTCATGAGGAAGAAGTTGTACTCCTTGAAAATGAAAGAAGGTGCATCTATTGCAGACCATCTAAACTCGTTTAATATGAGTGTTACTCAACTAGTGTCTATAGGTGTAAAGACTGAGGAGGAGGATCATTGCATGCTCCTGTTGTGTTCATTACCTGACAGTTGGGATCATCTGGTGATGGCTATTGGAAGCACAACCACTACATTCAAGATGGATGACGTGGTTGCTTCACTTCTGTCTGAAGAAATGTGAAGGAAGTATTTTGAGATGGCCAAAGAGGCTCTTGTTGTTCGAGGTAGACCAAAGGAGAAAGGCAAGAAGAAGGACAAGAAGTTGAAATCCAAATCTGTAGGGAGATCAAAGTCTCTTGGTAAAAAGTTCAAGGTGAGATGCTAGAACTGTGGGCAACCTGGTCATATCCGAAAGGACTGCAAGGAGAAGAAGAAGAAGAAGAATTTTTCTGACAATGAATCTTCTCAAAGTGATGCAGACATCTTCATTGCAGTAGCCTTGAAAACTCAAGCATCAGATGATGTCTGGCTGGTTGACTCAGGTGCATCCTTTCACATGACATCCAATAGAGAATGGTTCTCTAAATATGAGAAGTATGATGGTGGAAAGGTGTACTTGGAAAGTGATTCAACACTGGAGATAGTTGTCAGAGGAAGAGTCAGAATTCAATTTCCTGATGGAAGAGTCAAAGGGATTGGTGATGTACTCCACATTCCAAGTCTGGCTTGAAATCTTCTTTCTGTCAGTAAGTTAAATGATGTTGGTGTAGAAGTTTTGTTCTCTAGTAGGGGATGTAAAATGGCTAGAGGTGTAATGGTGCTAGCTAAGGGTGTTTGTACTGGCACTCTGTACAAGCTAGATGCATGTCTTGTTCTTTGTAACAGTGCCTCTGTAAAGTCCAGAAATGTTGCTCCTGTAGAGAAAGATGAAGACACTTCTATGCTTGCAAATGCTTTGGAGGTAAAACTCCCAACGGAGAAGACTATGCTATGTCATCATAGAATTGGTCACATAGGTGAGAAAGGTTTAAAATCCTTGAAGAATAAAAATTTTGTAGAAGGGCTTGATGATTGTAATATTGAGTTCAATTTTGCAAACATTGTATCTATGGAAAACAACATCGTGTTTCGTTTTACTCTAGTCCTCATAAATCTTCTGGTATACTGGATTATGTTCATTTATATGTATTTGGTCCAGTTAATGTTCCTTTGTTATTGAAGTCTAGATACTATGTCTCTTTTATTGATGACTATTCGAGAAGGGCTTTTGTATACTTTCTTAAAAGTAAATCAGAAACGTTCAGTTAGTTTAAAGAATTTAAATCTTTGGTAGAGAATCAAACTGGAAGGAAAATTAAATGTTTGAGGACAAACAATGGCGGTGAATTTTGTTCTATAGATTTTGAAAGATATTACACTGATCATGGAATTAAAAGGCATAAGACAATGCCTTACACTCCACAGTAGAATGGAGTTGTTGAAAGGTTGAATAGGACGCTAATGGAAAAGGCAAGGAGTATGTTGAGCGGTGCTAGTCTAGAGCAGAAGTTTTGGGCTGAGGTTGTGGCTACAGCATGTTATGTACTAAACTAATCACCTTGCTTTGCTCTTGTTGATAAGACGTCTTTGGAAGCATGGTCTAGTAAGAATCCCTCTCTGAGGCATGTTTGTGTGTTTAGCTATGAAGCATATGTTTATGTGCCAAATCAAAAAAGATCTAAATTTGATAAAAAGGCTATTAAATGTATTCCCATTGGCTATCAAGTTGGTGTGAAAGGATACAAGATTTGGAACCTTGTTACTAAAAGGTTTTGTACAACAGAAGTGTGATATTTCGTGAGCTAAAACCTTCAGTAAGTGATCAATAGCTTGAGACAGATCAGAGTGACAAGAAAAAGGATGCAACTGAGATTCCCCAAACTCCAGAAAGGGAAGAGTTGCTTGGTGTACCTGAGACAGAGGAGAGCTCAAGCAGCTCTAGAAGTTCTGATGATGAAGAACCACAACCTCAACCTGTAAGAAGGTCTACATGAGAAAAATGACAACCTGAAAGGTATGGTTTCTCTTTGTTAAATTTGAACTGTGCCTATGCCTTAATTACTAGCACTAATGAGCCTAGGACTATAAAATAAGCAATCAGTATGACTGATTTGAATTCTTGCTTGGATGCCATGAATTAAGAAATGGATTCATTGAAGAAGAATGAAACCTGGGATTTGGTACCATTGCCAAAAGGGTAAAAGTCTGTTGGTTGTAAGTGGATATTCAAAAAGAAGACAGGCATTGATGGCAGTGTTGAGAAGTATAAGGCACGACTGGTTGCAAAGGGATTTTCCCAAATTGAGGGAATTGATTAAGGAGATATTTTTTCCCCTCTAGCAAAGCTGACATCCATTAGATTTTTGTTGTCATTGGAAGTTGTGTATGAATTTGAAATTGAGCAGATGGATGTGAAGACAACGTTTCTCTATGGTGAGCTAGAAGAAAAAATCTATATGTCCCAGCCTGAGCATTTTGTTGTGAAATGTAAACAAAATCTAGTCTGTAAGTTAAATAAATCTCTATATGGCTTGAAAAAATCAACTAGAATGTGGTACCAAAAATTTGACACATTTGTGTTTTCTATGGGATTTGTAAGATCAAAATCTGATCATTGTGTTTATCATAAATCTGAGAATGATTGTGTGCTTGTTATTACACTATACGTGGATGATATGTTATTCATAGGAAATTGCAAGACTACGATTTCTGATCTTAAATCTCAGTTGTTTGCAAAGTTCAAAATGAAGGATCTTGGTGCAAAAAGGTACATTCTTGGAATGGAGATAACCAAGGACAAAACAACCATAAATCTTTGGGTCAGTCAGAGTAAGTATGTGAAAATAGTTCTAGAGAGGTTTGGTATGATTGACTGCAAGCAGCTAGTTGTTCTAGTCATACAGGGAACAAAGCTATCTATTGAAGACTATCCAAAGTCTACTACTGAGATGGAGGACATGACCAGTGTGCCATATGAAAGTGTTCTTGGGAGCTTAATGTATGCTATGGTCTGTACAAGACTAGACATTTCCTAAGCAATGGGAGTTCTAAGCCGATTTATGGAAAATCGGGGAAGATCACATTGGGATGCTGTGAAGAGAGTGTTCAGGTATTTGAAGGGAACTTCAGACTATGCCCTGTGTTACCATGGAAATTTGGTTGCATCATAGAGGACTCTCAGCATTCATGGGTATGTTGATTTAGATTGGGCAGGGGACATTGACAGCACGCGATCCACCAGTGGATACACTTTCATGCTTAATGGTGGAGCAATCAGCTTGATAAGCAAGCGACAAGTTGTAGTTGCTCTATCCACGACTGAGGCAGAATACATGGTTGTAAATCATGTTTGTAAGGAGGTTGTTTGGTTAAACTGTCTGAGTTTAGACATAGGGTTTAATGCAGGGTAGATCACTATTTTCTGTGACAGTCAGAGTGTCATTTGTTTGGCAAAGAATCTGACATTCCATGCTAGGACCAAGCACATTGATGTGTAGTATCATTTCATGAGGGACATGGTTGAAGATGGGAAGGTTAGTTTGGAAAAGGTTGACACCTTCAAGAATGTTGCAGATGCCTTAACAAAGCCCATGAGCACAAACAAGTTCAGATGGTGTGCAGAATCGATGGGCCTTGGGGCCTATGACAAATAGTAATTTTTTTGAAGCCATGGGGGAGCTAGAAGTGTTCGTCAAGTGGGAGCTTGTTGAGAAAATGTGTCTCAACTTCCAACTTGAAGCCCCTATTTTCATGCCTTGGAAAAAAACTTGTTACTTTTGCAATTTACCATCATACCGCACCTGGTTTATTCCTGCTTTAACTGCTTTACTGCGGTGGTTTTCTCCTACCTTGGTGGTACCCCGGTGAAGGCCTTGGCGGTTATCTCATTACCGCTTGTAGTCTCTTCCTTGGCCACGGTGGCCACGGTTGGCATCTTTCCGCCTATCTTGTTGGTCACCGCCATACCGCAGGTGGTTATGCAACCAACCATGGTGGTCGCGGTTTGTCTGCCAATGGTGGCTCTAGTGGTTACTGCAGCACCACAAATGGTGAGCTTGCTCACCATGGTGGCTATGGTAAGACCGCCAGCGACAGGGAAAACTTTAGTGGTGAATTTTTGCCAATTGGCGAATAATTGAAATCGGGACCCCCAAAAATGGCGAATAGTACAAGCTAAAAACGATGCTGAATCACCAGGTTTTTACAAAAAAAAAAAAATCATCTCAATTAATTCGCCTATGTATTATATTTTAAACGACATGTAGTTGAAACTTATTCGCCAGCAATTTATACTATAATCACAAATATTGATTATATTCGCCAGTAATATTATACTCCTACCATTGATTTTAGGGAAATATTGTCGCAATAATAAATGACCATTTAACTTTACGAATATTTTAGCCTTGAATAGGGCTTTTATTTATTTCCATCAAATCATCTCTTAACTTTTTAATCCAACGGCTGCAAGTTGATTCCCTAATACACACATGCCTTTTAAAAGGCTTGTTGAGGCCCGAAATTTGTTTTGGGCCACACGATTATTAAATCTAATCGTGTGGCCCAAAATCTCAACAAGAATTTTAAAAGGCATATGTGTATTAAGTCGCGGAATCAACCTGTAGTCATTGGATTAAAAAGGTAAATTGCTAATCGATGGTAATATTTAAGCTTTTCATTTATTCTTAATTTTAAAGTGTGTATTAAGCCGTTGTCCCTGGACCCCGCGAGGGGGAGTTGCCCCCTTGACCACCACAAGGGGGCAGCCCCCTTTGACCCCCACATGGGGTGCTACCCCTTGACCTCGTCGATGGCTGCTGCCCCCGGGCCCCTACTTCAATATTACAAAAAAGAAAAAAATATGGGGGAACTGCGCCGACCAACTATGCAAATTTTTAAAGGAGAGATTTGCCATTGTAATTAATCTTTTTAGTGAATATTCACTAGGATTCTCTATTGTGATTATTATTTTTTACCAATTATTCATTAAGATTCGCCAAGATTTTACAAAAAAAATTAATAATGTGCATAGATTCGCCAAAAAAATTAATACATTTTTTCAAATAAAAGGAAAGATTCGCCAGGTTTTTACACCTTCATCGAGGGGGGGGTTTCTTAAAGTTATCCCTGGCCAATGGTCCGGCTGATGATCACCGCTCTACTACGAGGTGGCCTGTTGCCCCCACAGTAGTGCAGTTTGACCATTAGCGGTCTCACAGACCAATCATCGCCTTACTACGGTTAGGCCTTGACTAACCACCGGTAGCGCGGTGCAGACTTGGAGCGAGCTCGGGTGGTCATACTGCCATACCGTGAGGCGAGTTGGACTAGGCTGCGGTAGTGTGGGGAAGGAGAGACAGAGCTGAGTGGAGTCGATCCGAGCTCACCGCATTACCGCGGGTCGACTCGAATGGTGCAGCGGTAGCATAGGGAAGTCAAGGCAGAGCTCAGAGGAGGTTACCTCGGATGGGTTGTGTCAGCTCGGTGGTGGAGTGGTAGAGTCTTAGAGAGATCAGATGAGCTCAGACCTAGGTTGACTGAGTTAGACTCAAAGTCAAATGCGATCAGTGAATTGTTGGTGGACGCATGGTAGGTTGACAGTATGTTGATTGGCCAAAAGCCAAAATGGTAAAAGTAGTAATTATAGGCTGACTTAGGCTGGCAATCAAGACCCGATTCAAATGATGGCATTAATGCCTGGGTGGCTTGATGTAGGAAGATCGACATGGGAAAATTGATTGCATGATTGGATGTCTGATTCATGAACCTGATGTTTGGCGATTGGTTGAGAGATTAATTGCAACATATGACTTTGTAAGTCATGTACAACAATGTAAGATGGAATTTTGAACTGTATATTAGAACATAACATTGTAACAGTGAGATAAGAACTTGAAGAATTATTGTGAGTTGATGAGAGAAGACTGAACATTGTATGTAATTGTTTTACTACTAGAATACAATTGTCTTGACTTTGTGGGGTGGGTATTTTACCTCAAAAGGTTTTTCCACGTATATCTTATTTCAATCTGTGAATGTTGAATTTATGTTATCTGTTTTACTGGTTGTATTCATCTCAAGTAGTTTTAGAAACTATTTATGCTCTCTCCCCTATTGTATTACTGTTAAGGGAATGTATTCCGCACTGTTGGGTCATTAGATCCACCCTCATTTTCCTTTCATTCACAGATAAATAAGATAGTTGATAAGATGATTGCATAATTTGTAGAAGCAATAGGGCTTACCAAAGAGCATGTTGAGAAAGAAAATGATACATCTAGCTCACCAGGAGGATCATCTAGTATTAGGAGATCCGATAGAACAACTACCACTCCTCCATTTTCCCCCAAGTCCTTCGGACTAAAACTCCTATAGGGGAGAAGAGGAAGGAGCATATAACTACTTCAGCAAAGGAGAGGTCCTCTCTGGTTAAACAACAAAAGAGGCCTAAAAAGGAAAAGGCTACTACAGAAGCACGAAAAATTGGCCCTATAAGAAGGAGAATAAAAACAAAAGCCACAAGAGAGAAGTATATGGGAGTAAATGTGGAAGATGATGAAGAAGAAGAAGATACTAAACCATTGATCCAAAAAATAAAATCAGAAGCTTCACAAGGAGAAGCAAGTGTGAAGAAACAAAGTTTTCATATTATTGATACAGATAGTCAAGTAGAGGCTGAGAAAGAGAAAAAGGATATAGAGTGCAAATATGAGAAAAGAAAGTAGAGTCCGATAAAGAGAAAAAGACACCAGAAGATAAGAAAGTGAAGAAAAAGGCTTTGGTTAGTACTCATATTCCCATGAATTTGGATGCTTTATTTAATGGGATTGTGGATAATGAAATGCTAGAGGATGTTAGAGTTATCATGCTTAGCTAATAATTAATTAATATTTAATTGAGTATTAGTCTAATTTATTATCATGCACTTAAGTTAAACTTAGGATTTATTTTATGCTTTATTAGTTGATTTAATATTAGATTATTTTGTCTCATCTCATGTGATGTTGACATTTGTCATGATCTGATCCCTTTCTCAATTAGGGTTTTTCTCTTATAAGCACTCAACCCTCATTGTAATTAATCTTGAGCTTTCATATTTTCTTGAGAGTCTCTTACTTCTATAGCATTTTCTTATTGAAGAATATTGCATATATTGTTTGTAGATCTCTTATGTGGAAGGTGTATTTTTTCATGGTTTGATCTTGTGGCTCATGGTTTTGTGCTTGTTTCACAATTCTAACATGGTATCAGAGCGTGGATTCAACAAACACCTTCTCAGTTTATGAGGTTTATTTTCTTCAAGGGTTGCAGGCTTCAGATCTAAATCCCTTTTGCTTTCTTTGCAACTTTTTGAGGTGGGAAAATTTTCGGTGCATTTTAGCATGAAAGGAACCTCACCATTGGATTCAGAGCTATTGAGAAAGTTTAATTTGGCTTTTGTTTCACCTAATTTTGACTTTTGACACCATATCTATGAATGTTTGAAGTGGTTGCTTTCTTTCTAGATCCAGAGGGTAGCTACATTTTTGGTGTGCTTTGAGCCAAAACAGATGTTACCATCACACTCAGAAGGCTCAAAAACCTTAAGATAGCTTGTCAAATTGCAAAAATCTATGTCAGGAGTTTCTGAGGCAGTTTTTTTTGCCAAAGTCATATGGCCTCCCTAGCATGTAGATCGAGGTGATTTTTTTTTTCTTGCGCAATTTTTCAAAAAAAAATTATATCAAATAAAAAAAAATCGAAAGTGGGTGCAGGTTTTTTATTGTTAATAATTATATTTAAAAAAATCATGGGGGGTACCGCCCTTGCCACAGTGGCAGGGAGCGGCCCTTGGTCCCCACACCCCCTGTTGTGGAGTACGACGGGAAGGTACTGCCTCCCACCATTTTGGAAGGGTAGTGAGCCACCCCTCGGGGTCCACCCAAGGGAGCTGGTGTCCCATTAATTTTTTTTAATATTTATTTCTTAAAAAAAACATATAAAAAGTTTTTTTTTTTTCTTAAATAAAAAAATTCATGTAATATATATATATATATATATATTTAAAATGTATAATTTTTTTAATTGTTTTTTCTTTAAAAATAAAACATGCAACTTTTTTTGCAATATTTGTTTTGCAAAATAAAATCCATCTACCCTGTATTGGAGATATTTTTATCAGTGGTTCTAAACTTGGCAAACCTCCAGATTTGGAGGTATTTTTGCTAAATTTGACGAAGGAGTTTTTTTTTGCCCTACTCAACCCCTCTTTGTTGGGCTTTTCACTTTTGCACCTCAACTTCCAGGGGTCATATCTCGGTCATATGGTGGGTTTTTCAGTGCAATTTTTTTTGAAACGGGGTAAAATTTTGTGCTCTTCGCAATGGTGCAAGTGGTTTCTAGTTTGGGCTTCTATTTTTTTCTAGATTTGTATTTTCTTTGTGTTGTTGTTTTTTAGTTCTCATTTTGGAGACTTCGAAGAGCCATATCTTCTACATTCGGACATAATTTTGGGTGTCATTTTTTTTTAAAGTGCATATTTTTTTGTGTACTTCATCATGGTGCTATCAATTTCCTCGTTTTATGTTAGAGAATTGTATTTTTAGCATGTAGTCATTTTTTGGACATTATGGGATCCCATTGTATGCACTTGTTATTATGTAGATGCACTGAGATAAAGTGTCATTCTAGTGTATATTTGTTTTCAGATATTTCATGCATCCTATTGTGCCTATTGTATTCTCACTATGATATAAATTTTCATAGGGGGTTGATGTTTTCCTTTGGTTTTCCATCACACCTTTGTCAAGTGAGTGTCTCTTCCATGATGGCAATGAATCTTAGTGATTCTTGCCTCATGTGTGTGTGCATTAGTTTGTATACCCTTTTATTTGCAGTTTCTTTCTCCTACATGCACTTCTTCATTTCACATAGTTTCAGTGTACCTATCATGGCTCTCCTTTTTCAGCATTATGGAGTGGTTTCTACTATTGGTGCTAATGCTTCTTTGGTTTTGCATTGGAGTGATCTATGTATCTAGTTCTTGTTCCTATGTAATTTTAGATGCGGTGTGCATCAACGGTTGTTTACATGCATTTTGGTGAGATGGATCATTTACCATATGCACACTATTGCATTCCTATTTCTGGAAGTTCTTTATTTCAGCACACTATCAGTCATCTTTCGACAACATTCTACAACTTCGTGCTTTTGGATGTTCTTCATGTTCCTCTTTCTTGGGACATTGTCTTGTTTGGAGGCTTCTTCAATCCTTCACTTGGCATTCATCTCTTTTTGGAGTGGAGTTTTTCCCATGAGGTTTTCTCTATTTCTCCATATTATAGAGATCTTTTGTTTGTACATGGGTACCTTATTTGGCCTTGTTTTCTGGAACCCATCATGCATTATTTTTAGGGGTTTTAGCTACTCCCTAAGTTAATCTTAAGGAGGGGTGTTAGAGTTATCATACATTAGCTAATAATTAATTAATCTTTAATTGATTATTCGTCTAATTTATTCTCTTGCACTTAAGCTAAACTTAGAAGTTATTTTATACTTTATTAGTTGAGCTAATATTAGATCATTCCATCTCATCTCATGTGATGTTGATACTTGTCATGATTTGATCCCTTTCTCATTTAGGTTTTTTCTCTTATAAGCACTCAACTCTCATTGTAATTAATCTTGAGCTTTCATATCTTCTTGAGAGTCTCCTGCTTCTGTAGATTTTTCTTGTTGAGGAATGTTGCATATATTGTTTGCAGATCTCTTGCATGGAAGGTGTATTTTTTCATTGTTTGATCCTATGGCTCGTGTTTTTGTGCTTGTTTCACAATTATAACAAAGGAGACTACTTCATTATACATTGATGTTGATGAGGTGGACAAAGCCACCATTGTAGAAGCAATTATTAAATACATTGTTGTTTTTGAAGTTGATATGTAAAACATTGAGAAGTAGCTACTTAAAGATCTATGGAATGTACTACTTGCAAGGATTCAAGAGGCTATAGAGGAAGAAGCTAAGATTAAAAAAAAAAATTAGAAAATATTAGTGCATCTCTTTGAGAAGATAATAAAGCCACATTGGCTAAACTGTATAGCAAGGAGTTTTGAAGAAAGAAAAGGGTGACTACCCTCATGAGTAGAGATTAGAATGATCTTGAAAGGCTTTGGAATGACACTATAGAGAAGATAGAAGAGTTGTCTCAGAGATTGGGAATGACTCTGGAAAGCACAGAAGAAATGTATGTTGAGATGCCTACTCTAGATGCGAATGCACAACATGATGATGCTCAACATGAGGATGGAGCTGAAGAAGGTAATGTGTAGGATAATGTTCTTTTGGAAGTGGAGGAAATTACAGAAGAAAATATTGTAGGAGAAGAGAATGTTGAAGGAGTTACCAGACAAGACATTGCAAAGGGAGATACTTCTAAAGAACATCAAACACCTCCCTCGGTATCTAAAAAAGTGTTGAGAACATGCAAGGCCAATTAGAGACAATCACTCCTCCAAATAACAAAGAACAAGCTAACAGTGGAGATGATGGAAAGAAGAATAATGAGCAGAAGGATGAGGATTCATCCTAAAATAAGGTGAAGAAGGATGCAAATACACCAGTTAGCACTGGTGATGATGAAAAGGATTTGAAGGAGAAAGTTGTAGAGGAAGAAGTAAATACTATTGGTGAATATTTTAGTTCCTTTAGTGATTCCTTAAATAATTTGTTAAATATCCAGTTACAGTTCTATTATGTAGTGTCCTCTCAATTATTGCAACTCCAATGTAGCAGGGGTATGTGGACATGAGCAAGATTTTTCCTCTTCACAAGCTTCAATTGGGTGATGTATTTCAAACATCTGCACCCAAAAATAAATCATAGATACACATCAAAAGAGTGGAGAGATGATAGATGAGGCGGTAAAGGTTCTGTAGGAGGCCATACTCGATGTTACCATTCACAATTCTCTATTTGGTATGGACAATTTGAAGCTTTTTCTTGATTGTTTTAAGGTGTATGCTACTAGGTTGAAGGGGAAGGTAGAAATGGAGCTAGAGAAGAAGGTGGATGAGAAAATATTGTTAGATGTAATGGAGTTAAAATAGAAAAATAGGTGATATGTCCAAACCATAAGGTTTTATACTAAATTTGGAATGTTTCACTAAACTTACTATAAATAGAAAATTAAAAATGGGGTGTAATGAACCTACCTATTTTCTATTTCATTTAGGAAATGAGATCCTCCAAGGTAGAATTAACTTTCAGCCCCTAGGTGAGTCAATTCTATGGAAGATCTGATCATTTCCTTTATGTTTGTGTGGACGGAGGTAAAGTTTAAACAACACTTTTGGGAGATGAAAATAAAATAGAAAATGGCCTCAAATATGTAACCTAAGACCTGATTCATGTAGATGAAGAATAGATCTAACAAAAATATTCAATTTTGTGCAAAATGGATGAGTGGAATACACTTAAAACTTGACTCAAAAATTGGTTGCTAAGTGTCCAGAAATGGCGAATGGGTCCTGGGTACTTAGACAATTTTTGAAATGAATTTTCAAGAGCCTTTGAAGATAGATATGAGATGTAAGTTCCCATTGGTTTCACTTGAAAATTATGGAAAATAAATCCGATATATGAAAATATGTGATCTTGAAAACTTTGACAACTTTTGCAACTTTTACAATTTTTCACTTTAGATATCTCCACTCTTCAATTTTTCTTCAACCTAGGACCTCCAATTCAAACACAAGAAGGAAAAATTGTCTGTTTTTGGTGAATGGGGTTTTTCCTTGGTCAAACCCCATTTTGGTAATTAAACCTTGAATTAAAATAATGAAATATGAAAGGAATAATGAATGAACAACACAATGTTGCAACTCACCAAACCCTTGAATAAACCTTTGGAAATCTAAAATTTTGATGTTGATCTTGCATGACATGGCTTCAATGGATGTGGATATAGATACTTGAATCTTAACTTGAATGTAGACTTGAATCTTGAAACCTTCATCACAATGTTAGCTCCATCAACATGCATGATTCAACATAACTTTGACATGATGTTTGAGATCTTGATTTGCTACAATAAATTCTTGATAAATCTGCTCTTGAATGCTCTTGACAATAATATTTTCTCATATGAAATTTCACCTCTTGCTAGATATTGAATTGATAAAATAACCTTGCTTTTATAGATTATTTTCTAATCTCCCAAAAATTAAACATTACAAGCCGACATTTGAATATGAATTTGGGATCATGAAAATACCACCAAAAACATATTTAAATTTTGAATTTGCAACTTAAAGTGGACCCATTCGCCCATGGGTGAATGGGTCTTGACCTAATTTATCAGGATTTTTGAATTTTGGGGTGTTAATAATGATTAATGCATAATTAAATAACACTTCTCCCTTTGGACATTGCAATTAATTAGGCTTGTAAATGCAAAATTGAGGAAATTAGAGGCTTAATTAAATCCATTTAAATTGAGGGGGCCCAAAGAAAGTGAAAATGTAAAGGAGTACATTTTTCTACACTAAATTTATCCCCCACTTTAGTGAGAGGATGACCTTGCATCAAACTCACACTAAAGTAGATAAATATGTGTCAAGAGGGGTCCAAGTGCATGAATGTCGATGGAATAGGATGACAAAGATCAAGGAGGTGGACAAGACCTCAATATCTAAGATCCCTTGACAAACCAACATAAGCACAAAGGTACACACACAAATAGGGAGAGATAAATCTCTACTATATTCCATTAAGGGCATGGAAGAAGAGAGTAAAATTGTTGGAGCAGATTAGATCTGTTTGAAGAAAACAAAATTACAAAACTTGAGTCCATTTCAATGCAATATCTAGATAAAGAGAAAGAAAGAGATATGCTCTACAAATTCCTTGAATGTAGAGAAGTCGATCTGGGAAAATTAAAGAAGGAAAGTGAAATACTTATTGCAGAGAAAAGTGTTATCATTGATTCCATCAGAGTGCAGGAAGAAAAGTATAAGAAACTTGTTGAGGAGAATGAGAAAATTAAATTGTCATTGCAAGAGGAATTCATTAAACTAGAAGATAGATATTTAGAATTGGCTGACTGTCATAGTAATATAGGTGAATTGCAAAATAAGCTACAACATTGTGATGTGCTTTTCCAAGAATTTTTAGAAGCTGAAAATAAAATCCAATGTTTGGAGGGCTTGTTTGAAAAAGATAGTTCATGTCTTCAAGACAAGGAAAACAAGATATCTAAGTTTGATATTTTAGTTGAATAGTTTAGAAATGATGTATTAGTTGTTAAACTACAACTGGCTGAAAAGGAGAAAGATGAAGCAATATTGCAAGAGGAATTTCAAGATGCGGATATTAAAGCAAGGTCAAAGGAGGAACAACTTTTGGAAATGGATTCTAAGTTGAATTAAATGGTGAAGGAAACCGAAGAGAAGCAAGCTGAAACTCTCTATCTCATGGATGAAATAAAGGAACTGGAGAAGAGGATATTTGAATTGGAAGTCCACAAGGAGAGGAATGTTCTTGAAGAAGTGCAAGGAAGCTTAGATTATTTTGAGCAAGACTCTAAATATCATATTAGAAAGTTGCAAGGGTACATCATTGAATTGCAGTCTAATTATCAAAACCTCATATAAAGATGGAAGACATTGGCATGGACTTAAAGGGTGAAAATAAGGAGCTAGATTTATGCAATGTAACATGCACTTCTTTGGAGAAAATTTTGAGTGTCAAGGATGAGACCTTGGGGCAAAAGACAGTTGCAGACCTCCTCTTAGGTGGAACCTGAGTTTCTTTTCTTTTCCTTGGGAGTATGATGCAAGAGCATCACTTTCATGATGTTTGTATGCTTCATTTTGATTTTGGGAGTCTTTTTGAGTTAGTGTAGGTCTTAGGAAGTCCATTGGGTTCATGTCCAATGGTTTAGGTTGTTTAAGTTGGCCTAGAAATTCAAATTTTTCTTTTCTCGCCAAAATGCAAATTTGAATTTCCTAGGTGATTTTTAGCTTGTAAAGGATTGGGGTTTGTTCCTTAGCCTTATTTTTGGTTTTGGTGAGTCCAACAAGGTCTGGAAAGACCATGTAGGGTCTTTTTAATTGTTTTATTTTTTAGTTCTATGTTGCAAAGTTACAAAAAAGGACATTATTATCAAGTTTGATGCTATAAACATTAGGATTCTTGATGGAAAAGACATATGATCGATTGGTAACTATTTTTTAGTAGTTAATTCATGTTGAGTCAATGATAATACATGCTTCAAGAAGCTATGTGAGAAATATTTCATGAAATACCCTATTTTTGTCAAGTTTATGAAAACGTTTCTGTAAAAACAGTTAAAGAACTGCCTTGTACAACCTTGTACGAAATAGGTGTAGGTCTAAATGTGCATGGGAAGATTGAGTTTTGATTTTAGAGTCTAATTATTTTGGTTTGGTTTGTTTTCATTATGTTTTGAGTGAGAAAAAAAAAATACTACAAACAACCCTATTATAGTGCTAGGGTTTCCAGCAAGAGGGAAAAATCATAACTTTTGATTGCACTAGTGAAAACTGATGAAATTTGGTGAAGCCCTTGTTCTTACTAATTGTTAGATTCCTATAAAACTAAATTTCATAAATCAATGATATGTGAGAGTTTTGTAGGTCTATGTGTGCTTATTTTCATAAAATATTGTCAAAACCCTAAGGTGTTGAGGGTTTAGTGCAAAATTCATTTGTTTTGTATTCACCATAGTACTATAAGGTTAGAAGAGACCCTACAGATTTTTTTAATGGTGCTATAAGCCTAATAATTCAAAGAGTGAGTATTGATGCAATAAACACCAATTAGGACCTTCTTAAGGGTTTTTAGGAGAACTTGCAAAGTAGGTTTAAAGACACTTTCAAGAAAGTAAATACAATTTGAAACACTTGTTTTTGGTTATTGTTTATCCCTCTACATCAAGGAGTGAGCATTTTGGAAGAATATTGTGTGGATAGATCACCAACCTAAGGCAAACCATGGATGTTGTTAGTAGAGCACAAAATTGGGAGGAAGATGCAACCCGTAGCTAGACCATCAACCTGAGGTAGTCACACTTGGTTTGAAGGAAAGATTCCACCAAGGAGGATGCTTATGATGGCCAATATTACCAAAAATATGGAGGAAATGTGAGGCGAGATGACGAAAATGAAGAATCAGTTGGCTACTATTGAGGAAGATAGACGAAGGGGCCTGAACCTTAGACTAGAAGAAGAGAGCGATGATGAGGAGTGAAGGGCTCCAAAAAAGAAAGAGGAAGTTGAAGAAGAGGAGGATTCAGATCAAATCATGATGACGAAGGCCATCACCAAGATTAAGAAGTGACAAAGAATAGAGATCCCTAATTATGCCAATAGTTTGAATCTGGAGGAGTTCATCGATTGGATAAATGAGATGGAAGAATACTTTGAATATGAATAATTTGAAGATCCGAAGAGAATTAGGTTTTCAAAAACCAAACTGAAGGGGAATGCTACCATTTTGTGGAAAAAAATTCAATTAGAGAGAAACTGGAGAGGAAAGGAGAATCAAAAAATGGGATAGGAAGGTGGTGAAACTGAAGAATCAATTTATACATGCAGACTATGAGTTGGAGATGCTAAAGAAACTTCAAAACCTAAGGTAGAGGGAGAAGATGGTCAAAGAATACACAGAAGAGTTCCATAAGAGGATCATACAAACCAACCACAGTTAAGCTAGAAAGGAGAAGGTGGTGCAGTATATCAATGGCCCTAAGAATAGCATCTAGGAGGAATTAAGCTTTGTCTGGATGACAACCATGGAGGAAGCTCATCAGTTTGTGCTTAAGGTGGAAGAGAAGTTGACTAGGAGATTTGAGCGAGGACTAGGAAATAGGAGCCAAAGGTTTCTAGGAGAATGGGCATACTGCAATGAATGGAGACCATGTGTAGAGCGAGATAGAGGAAGAATCCCTTACCACACAGAGGAACGGAGGCTCGGAGAGGATTCCTACCGTAACTAGAGGTAAGGTGGTAATCACCACTACAATAATGAATACCAAAAGATCGAGGGAGGATTTAGTAGAGGATCATTCTAAGGAACTTGTTTCAAGTGTGGAGAAGTAAGATATCATTCCTTTGAGTGCCGCCAAGGAAGTACAACAAACCAAAGGGAGTATGAGGCTAGGGAAGCTTACATGGAGGAGGAACCAAATAGATCATTTGGAACCATTTGGCATCTAGAAGAGGGAGAATCATTGGTCCTAAGAAGGGTGCTACTACAAGTTGAAATGAAGGAGAAACCGACACAAAGGAAGAGCATATTCCAAACAAGGTGCAAGTCAAGAGGCAAGTATTTCAATGTCATCATTGATAGTGGTAGCATAGACAACCTGGTCTTAGAAGAGATGGTCTAGAAGTTGAAATTGAAGAAGATGAAATACCCAAACCCATACCAAATAGTTTGTATTTAAGATGATCGCAAAATCCTAGTGAGTGAACAATGTCTCATCAAATTCAATATTGGATCATATAAGGATGAAGCATTGTGTGACATCATGATAATGGATGCCTACCATTTTTTTCGGGAGACCTTGGCTTTGATAGGAGAGATATACATGATGGTAGGAAGAACACTTAAATAGTGACCATGAAGGTAAAGAAGCATATTTTGATTCCTCTTGAGGAAGAGTAGAAGGATGTGGTACACGAAAACACCAAGATTTTTTTGGTGGGTGGGAGGAAGTTTTTCAATGGACTGAGACATGAGAAAGTTTTTTTTACCCTGATTTTGAAGAAGTGCAATAGTAAACACACTAGGAGTGGCACCGTAAAGGGAGGAGAAGTACCGCAAAAGGAGGTCTCGACATTATTGAAGAAATATTAAGACATTGTGTTAGAGAATGTTTCAGAAGGACTTCCACCAATCTAGAGTATTAACCATCACATAGACCTCATGCCTGGAGTGAGTTTTCCAAGCGAAGTAGCACATTGGATGACATCGATGGAGAATGTGAAGTTGAGCAGGTAGGTGCAGGATTCGCTAAAGAAGGGATTGATCTGATAAATCCTAAGCCCTTGTGTGATATATGTTGTCTTGGTGCCAAAGAAGGATGGGGAGTGCAAGATGTGCACAAACTCTAGAGCCATCAACAAGATCACTATTAAGTGATAGTTTCCTTTGCCAATGATGGATGGCATCATGGACTATCTGAGCAAAGCAAGATACTTCACCAAGATTGATCTCAAGAGTAGATACCATCAAATCAAAATTTGGGAGGGAGATGAGTGGAAGACTGCATTCAAGACCAATGAAGGATTGTATGAGTGGTTATTCATGCCCTTTGGAATAACTAATGCACCAAGCACATTCGTGCAGTTGATGAATGAGGTGTTGAAGGAGTTCCTAGGTAAGTTACTTATTGTTTACCTAGATGATATTCTATTTTTTAGAAAAATAAAGGAAGAACATCTGCAGCACATCAGACAAGTGTTCTAATGATTGAGAGAAGAGAAGTTGTCAATCAATATCAAGAAGTGCAATTTCATGAAGAAAAAGTTGGTTTATTTGGGGTTTGTCATATCTGTGCAAGGATTGAAGATGGATCTGAAGAAGGTGAGAGCGATTATGGAATAGCCAACACCAATAGACATTGGGGATGTAAGATCTTTACATGGCTTGGAAATATTTTATCAAAAGTTCATCAGAAAATTTAGTACTATTTGTGCACCAATGACCGAGACCATGAGAGGAAACCAAAAGGAGATTAAGTGAATATCTGAAGCATATAAGTGTTTTGAGTTGTTGAAGAAGAAGGTGATGGAAAAACCAATATTGGCCTCACCAAATTTCAACAAGGTCTTTCAAGTAGATTGTGATGCTAGTTTTAGTGCTATTGGGGTAGTCCTAAGTCAAGAAGGGAGGCCAGTTACGTATTTCAGTGATAAGTTGAATAATTCCCATAAAAGATATTTAGTATATGACCAAGAGTTCTATGCCATCATACAAGCTCTAAAGAACTGGAAACACTACTTCTTACCGAAGGAATTTGTGTTATATACTGAGCACCAAGCTCTCCAATACTTAAATAGTCAAGGAAAGTTGAATCAAAGGCATATGTGATGGGTGGCATTCATGTAAATCTATACCTTTATCTTAAAACACCAGAGCGAGAAGTCGAACAAGGTTGCAGATGCACTAAGTAAAAGGAAAAATTTGATGACACGAATGAGGGTACCAATGATGGGATTTGATGAGCTTAAACACTTATATGAGACTGATCCTAGCCTTGTGGAGGCCTAGAAGGCAAGAAGACATCTAGTAGCCACTAACAAAAGAAAGTGGATAGACTATTTTATTCAGGATGGTATGTTGTTCAAAGGGAACCAACTATGCATTCTCAGGAGCTCAATGCTAGAGAATTTGATCAAGGAAAATCATTCCATAGGATTCTCAAGACACATTGGCATTGATAATATTGTAGCTTTGGTAAGTGAGAATTAATTTTGGCTTCATATTGACAAGGATGTCTGAAAGTTTTCCCAAGAATGTAGGACATTTCAAGTAGCTAAGGGGACCAGTAATAATATCGGTTTTGTATCAACCTCTTGCAATTTCAAAAAGACCTTGGGAGGATATCAACATGGACTCTGTTCTTGGACTGTTGAGGACTCAGAGAGTATATGACTCCATCTTTGTGGTGGTGGACCGATTCTCCAAGATGGTGTGTTTCATCACTTCCTAATGTGGTACATATCGTGGACCTTTTCTTTAGAGAAATAGTGAGACTACATGGAATACCATGGAGCATTGTTTCAGACCAGGACACCAAGTTTACAAGATATTTCTGGAGAACATTGTGGAAAAATATGAAGATAGACTTGAAGTTTAGTTTCACATTCCATCCCTAGACAAATGGACAAACAAAAGTAGTGAATAGAATTTTGGGGAACCTACTTAGATGCTTTGTAGGAGACAAGCCTGGAAATTAGGACCTAATCTTACCATAGGCAGAGTTTACGTATAATAACTCAACAAACTAGAAAAGATGCCATATGAGATCGTTACCAAATTACATCTGAAGGGGGTTATAGAACTCACAAACATCAACATAATGGATAAAAGGAGTGTGAAGGCAAAATAATTTGTAGAACACATGGAGGTTGTGCACAATCAAGTCAAGAAGCATCTAGAGATTATGAATGGAAAATAAAAAGACCAAGAAGACACCAAAATACATCATAAAGAGTTTGTTGTTGGAGAGGAAGTCATGGTGTATCTTCGAAAGGAGAGGTTTTTGATAGGCACATACAACAAGCGTAATATGAAGAAGTTTGGACCATGTAAGATCCTCTAAAGATTTGATTTCAAGAATGATTATGAGGTGGAGTTACTTGAAGGCATTGGCATATCATCGATCTTCATCATTGTGGAACTTTTTCCATTCCATGGAGTATGGTCAAAAGGGGACAACACAAAATCCCCCCATCAAGACTAGGTACCGTAACAACAACTAGAGTAGATAAAGTGGATTATGGATAGTTGGACTAAGTGCGACACCTGAAATAAGGAGTATAGGGAATATCTATCCAAGTGGAAAGGTAGGCCAGTAGAGTATGTGATATGGATCTCAAAAGCTAAATTAGAACAACTTGGATCATTTTTGGAGCTGGCAACATGCGAGGCACACTTTTTAAATAACCCTAGGAGTCTAATGCACGAGCATCCTGGAGAACCATACCACATCTTACTGCAATAGTCAATTTTCCCTTGTAGATTAGAACAAAAGCAGAATGGGAAGTCTACAACAACATACCTAGGTGAGGGCCCCCACATGATCTAGAAGAACCCTTCACCAAAAGATTGCCTCGATGAGTAAACTAGACCCAAACCAATTGGAGGGAACGTGCAGAATCTCCTCGTATCTTATGGAGTCTTCATGACTCATCATAGAATGGATATGGGGTAAGACCAATTCCAATTAGGTATGTACCCACTCGTACCTACATTTAATGCTTCTTCAACCCTTTGGGGCTGACCTACACACTTCATAGGGCATCGAGCTTGGAACCTAATTGAGGCCAACGTGGATCACTCCTGATACTTGGAGCTAGTATATAACCACTCTTTGAATCCTATAGGAAGGTGTTGAAGTATAATATGGAGTTAGAGGCTAGCACATTAGATTATGAAACTAATTTTGCATATAGTAGTAATTAAGCCTATGGTGGCCTATGAGCTCGTAGGTGTGGCCCATGGAGTATGTTGTAATCTGTATTTGAGAGGCATGTCAATGTGTATGTTTGTGTTTTCAATCAATAAAGTTGCATGTTACTTTTGATCATTTGTGTTGTGTTGAGTTTTGTTGCAAGGCTGGGCAATCCATTTCGAACCCCCCATCCTTGATTGCATCATTTAAGCTCTAAACTACCACCTTCTCTTGCCTTGTAAACCAATAATACAGGGCACACTTCCACAAGATATTGAAAATCCTAAATAGAATGAAAGAATTTCATTAGAGATTGAAAAGACCAAATAAAATATTTTTATTTAAATATAAGTCTCACAATTAATATTTATGGAAAATGACATTTTTTAATTACACTGATAGGTGTAACTCTACAATGGTAGCATGACATATAGGTGGCCAGTAAATTCATGAAAGAAAAACAAAAATATACATTCTATTTTTGTTGTTTAACTACAATGATTTTTTATTCATTTTAAGTTTTCTAATTGGAAAAAATAGATGTCTCGATATCTTTCAACGCATTTTATATAGATTATATTAAAGATATAAATACTAGTTTATATTTTTAAATGAGTTTCTTATCCGACCCTCAAAGGTGCACTTGAATTTGTTTGACCCACAAAGGTGCATTTGGACCTATCTAACCCGCAAGGGTGCACTTGCCCCTATTTGGTCCCTAAAGTGCACATGGACCTATCTGGGCTGTAATGTGCACTTTGACCTATCTATTCTGCAAGGTGCACTTGGACCTATCCAACGCACAAAGTGAACTTTGGTCTAATCCACCCACATATCATGATGCAAGGTCAAAACTCACATGTCATGATGCGACTTCGACTCCCACTTAGCACAATTTTAAAGTGAAATTTCACCAAAAGGTTCACTTGAGCTGCCCATACCCGCATGATGTTCACTTGCCATAGGAAAATCTGCAAGGTTCTAAGATGCAATAGCGACACTAAATTTTACTAATTGCACTTGATTCTAGTTCTTGTAATAAATTTTTGCTTCCAAAGGAAAGTTCCACAAAAGCCACTTCGAAAGGTAAATCTCCCACGATTCAGATTTTTGCACACACCCATACAATAAGTACCAAATGGAAGATAGCAATCCACATGGACAATTGCAACATGAAAATCTACATGGGTTGATGGAAAGTGCTAATAGAAACTACACTTTGGTAGGTTCAAACCAACATGTTTGGGAAATGGCTATAATGTAGGAAATTATCATTTATGAAAAACTGACTTGTTTTTAAAGCCAGTATATTGAAACATTAGATTTTTGGTTAAGTTAGCTTTGGGTGGATATCTTATTTTACCGATGCTCTTGCCAACATAATAAATGCATACCTACTCCTATCTAGGCTTTGAATGGGCAGAATTTATGAGGAGTTGAGGTGTATAAAAGTAATTATATTCAATGATTTCGTCATAATACGATTACAAAACGACTTCATGCCCCAAAAAAATGACAGTTAAGATAGTATTACTAATTGATAATTGAGAGAGGTAATCATGCAGAAACAATGATTAACAGAGCTTGAGTAAAGGAAGTGACAAGTGTAGAAGAATTCCAACCCAATTTAGAGCTTTGATTCAGTGTAGGAAAAATTCAAGTATACATACTCATAAATATGTACAATTTTGTGAATGAATTGAAGCATTATGCATGCTAGTAACATATTGAAGTTTAAATTGTGGTAGGAAAGAATGTAATTCTCTCATTTTTCCCTGTTAGAGTTAAATGCAATGAAATGTAGGGCATAATTCGAGAGACCGCAGCATCGCAAAAAAAATAAAAAATAAACTATAGTTTTTGTTAATGGTAGGCTATTGCGATCTCTTATAACTAAAATAATTAGCAAAATGAAAGAAGAATTCAATGGAATGGCATTTCCGTCTCAAATTAAGGCAAGTTATGGTGAAATAACAAATACATACAGTATGTATTTGTGAATATGGTGGATTTCCATGAAAGAATGAAGAGTCCAGACAAAACTTGGTGGGCTAAGAAAATTATATTGAATGGGTTGCATAAGGCTGCAACATTTTTAGTCGTGATGCATTGCCCAAAATTAGTTTTGGAATGCATAAAGAATTTTGATCAAGTGACAAGGAAGATTAAGGTGAATGGTTAAGTTTATGCAGACCTAAGTGAAGATGTTATTAGGGAAATGCTTTATTGGCCTAGGTTCATCAATGATAGCCTATATGTCCAAATTCGACCAATTTTTAATAGCAAAAGAATTTAGAACTTTTGATGGTTTAGACAAGATTGGAGTATTAGGTGCTAGTCCAAGAAAAGTGTTGGTATTTGAGCATTATCCCCAGCTAGAAACACAAAAATCCATGGAACATTATAGGAGAGTGAATGATAATTTTCCATGTGGTTGGTGCGATCAATGGAAGGAGATAAGACTAAAAGATTGTCTCTTGAATCACAAGCAACATTTGGCAACAAAGGAATTCGGTTCGTACAATTTCCTAAATTTTTGCATGTAATAATGGAAGGTTTCAGTGGGAAACCTTAAAAATTGCTGAGATATCCCACAGATAAAATGAATTATTTTAGTGTACCAGGTAGATAATTGAGTCCCATTACTTATTGGAATCCAAGCACAAAGCTAGAGTTCAATTTCCTATTAGCATAGGTTGGTATTGTGATAGTCTCAATTGTGCTAAAGCTTCAGAACATGAGTTATAGAAGCATAGCATGGAATTGCTTGAACTAGCTTGAAAAAACTATGATCCATTTGGAAAAATTATGAGTAAGGTAT
Source organism: Sequoiadendron giganteum (assembly GCA_007115665.2). NCBI lineage: Eukaryota > Viridiplantae > Streptophyta > Pinopsida > Cupressales > Cupressaceae > Sequoiadendron > Sequoiadendron giganteum. The sequence continues at coordinate 167,745,910 of CM021105.1, forward strand.
CAACAAGCATTAGGAATGAGCCTCATATTGAGGACTTTTGGAAAGATTTTCAAATGAGCATGAAGGAAAAGAAGTTATACTAGACTTACTCTGCAACAAATTAGAACTTTGGGCACCCATGTAGTTCTAGTGTAGGTGCAAGAAGATGGATGTAATTTAGATTTTGAGTATGAACAATATAAGATTTATGATTAATCTATTGTAGATCTGGAATGGATAGAAGCCAAAGTGGATAATTTGGAGATGATAATACATAGAGTGTTCAAAAACACTAGTGTATGGATCAAACAATAGAAAAGGACATTGGAATCAAGAGGTAAAGTGAGGGGAGAGAAATGATTTGGATGATGATAATTTTCTCAAAAAGAGAAAAATATATAGAGAAGGGATTAAGGAGACTGTATTAGAAAAGGATACAGTGAAAGAGAATATAATGATTGGTGAACAAATAGTAGTAGATCATGTAGTTGAAGCTTCCTCCACTCAATTGCAAAGGAAACCTACAATGATATAAGCTATACACCTTAAAAGGTGAGAGACAAAGGAAAAGGTAAAGTCATAGAAGGTAAGAAGATGGTTTCTCCTCTATGCATGATGGGGACATTAAAGATTGCAAGAAATAGACAAAATAAAGATTGTTAAATAAAAATTGATAACAGATGAAGGTGTCAAAGTGAAAATTTCAATCGTTCATGTAATATCACAACCTATTGTTGCAGGTATTTTTATTGATCAGCCAACTTAAATGGCTAAAGACATAGTAACACCAATACCTCGAGAATTAGATTTAAAATAAGCTAGAAATGAAAATATTATTGATGGTAGTCAAGTTTTGAATCTATTCCTCAAGCTGGGAATGTTGTGCACAAAGAATTAAAAGAGTCAGAGATAGAAAGTGAAAGTACAACTGGTAAAGACGTGCAGAGAAAAGTCATCGCTAGAACTTCTCAAATGGAATTAGTAGTTGAGAAATTGATTGAGAATGTAACGGTTGAGCCAAAACAACGAGAAGTATTCAGATAAATTGAAGAAGAAGAGCATGTAGAAACGGAAATACATAAAAGATTTGATACAAGTTAATAAAGGAAGTAGAAGAAGAACAAACTGAATCATCAGAGCCAAAATGTGTAAATGTGGGTGAGTCTCAAGCACAAGTGAATGAAAAAGAACTCATTGAGCAAAGATCACCTGAAAGAGAGCAGCAATTGGGTACAGGTACATATATAGACACTCCCTCTTGGCTACTTCGTAAATGTCAGAGAAAATCACAGGTGGAAGTGGTGTCTTTGGACCTGAAAAGCATAGTGAGATAAATTGCAAGTCTGAATCCAAGGAAAAGAGCAAGAACATTATCTTCAGTGACAACGGATCGGATCAAGAACAATGCAAGTTGCTACTCCATTGGTAGAGAAGGAGAAAGAAGATATGACGCCACTGGATAATCAACTAACCACTATGGATTTGGAGCACCCAACAAGAGAATAAGAAATTAATGAACTAAAAGCCAATGTATATGCCCTAGCAACAAGAATGAAGAAAGACAAGTTGAAGATAAAGAGTTGAAAGTTCAGGTAGAGAAACTATAAGGCTACATCAAACAATTCTTTGTGCTAAACCAGGTTATGAATCAATTGCCAGATAATCATGTCTTAGTCTTCAAAGATCAAGTACTGGTATTGTATAAAATGAAAAATATTAATATAGATAAAACCCATGATTGAAAGTGGAGAGGGAGTAATAAAATATATTGTCAAAGGTATGGAAGAAATCTTAAAGTTGAAAGAGAAAATGATCAGATTGAGGTGGAGAGGGAGTAATAAAATATATTGTCAAAGGTATGGAAGAAATCTTAAAGTTGAAAGAGAAAATGATCAGATTGAGGGATAATTTTAGAGAAAGGTTAAAACATAATGAGATCAAATTTAACCAAATTGATAAATTTGTTGAAGGTCAATACCAACTTATTAATTAAAAAAAAGGTTTTCAGCTTAGATACTATGACACAATTGTAAACTTGCTTAGAACAAATAAAGTTTGAAAAGTAGTTTTTGCGAGAATGTCAAGAGCAGGAATAAAATTTGAGACAAAAGATTTTGGATTGGATTTGTGAAGATAATGGTGTAATTTTTAAGTTAATACAATAAATATATGACGATGATAAGATAGATAATGATGAAGAGATAATAAAATCATTTAAGGCTATATATGATGGTGTTTTGGTTGACCCAATAGCCAACCTGAATGAAAATATGATGACTCAGATTGCAAGGTGATGAAAGTGAAAGAAGAATACCAAAAAATAGTTAAAGTTAAGAGTAGGGTAGCTTCAGTTTTGGCAGTATATACTACTATCAAGTACAAGTGGAAGTTAACATAGGGCTTATAATTAAAGCTTTGATTATTTTTATTGAATTTACTTAAAAAAGAAGTTCTGGAGAAGGAAGTCGTCATTGACAGTGAAGACAAGTCAAATTAAAGATTAATACTATTTTTTATCATACAAATGGTAGTGAAGGCATATGATCCATTGTTGTACAAAATGGTCAAGTTTGGGATGTTAGCATGTGATGGTATGACCATTTTTTTTAGATGTATTTTGTATTTTATATATTTAATCTAATTTTGGTTATCATTGTTTATTGTCAATGGATTTTGAACAATCGATCATTATAATTGAAGTTGGGAATTTGATGTATAAACTACACAAGGATCTTGTTAGTTAATCTATATGATGATCAAGAACTTAGAGAATTTTCACCAATATCAAATAATGGTATTATAAGCATTTGGAATGTTAACATGTGATGCTACGACCCATTTTTTTGTTAGATCCATGTTGTACTTCATAGACTTCATCTAAGTTTGGACATGATTATCTTAAAACTGGTGTAATATGTGTGGTGTTATATATTTGATTAAGGATTTATTGTTATTGTTGTTCTAGTGACTTTTCAATTTACAATGTATACTCTATTTTTGACATGCACTTTTCACACATATCTATCAAGCCCAATTCAATTGATTTTTGCCAGTATTGTTTAACTTAAATGATCAAATTTAATAATAAACTGCACATATTAATACTATAACAAATTAGTCATATATTTTTATACTAAAAATTAGAATATAGATGGAGAAAGTGATACATTCACAACAACCTCATAATAGCATAACAATACCAATACGATTAGAGCACAAATTTAGACCAACAAAAATCTAGTTCAATTTTATGAAAATGTCATGCAAAATAATTTATCTATTTGCATTATAAATGGATATTCAACTCTACATAGAACATATTTCTATGATAAATATTTATAATTTACATTAATTGTTGAGTGCAAAGGTCATAATGAAAAATTGCTTACTGTTTAACAATTTGAATGTAATGGAATTATTTTTTATGTGCACTTTGCACAAATATGTATGAAGCATAATTGTATTGATTGTTGTTAAGATTTCATAACTTAAATGATCAAATTTAGTAATAGATTTTACATATTGATGCTTCTACAAATTATTCATATATTCTCACAGCACAAAATAGAATACAAATGTACAAAGTGATACATTCACAATAAGGTCATAATAGCATAATAACATGAATGAAATTATAGAACCAACTTAGATTAACAAAAATCTAATTTAGTTTTATGCAAAATAGTTTATTTAAGTATTTGTATTATAAATGGATATCCACATACATTCAAGACATATTTTGTGACAAATATTTATAATTTACATTAATTTTGTTGATTGTAAAGGTCACAAAAAAACAAATTTCTTACTAGATTTAACAATTTGAACAATATAATTGTTTAAAGGTAGTGTAAATATTCCATGGATTGGAAATTTGTATAACATAAAGACTATGGGTGAAAAGTCATGTTTTTATTGTCCATATGTAATTTTTGCAATCTCTAACAAAAAAATTGTAGGAGTTCTCCATGTAAACAATAATCAATGTTGTCTTCCCACTTATGCAACGTGCAAATTAAATTGTGATGGTAGGAAATTTGCTTAACTTTATCGTACAATATGTGCAATAGGCACAATCTACTTCAACAAGTATGTCAAGCAACACTGACTAGTGAAATTTCTTGCAAAAAATTTTATAGGGAGCCATTTGAATGAAAATAAAAAATCCTTAAGTGTGTCAATTACTTCTAAGTGAAGTTTAGTCATCATGTATTCCATAGAATATTCATAGAATGTAATTTGTTATGTCATATAAAATTAGAGTAATATGTTTTTGGATTCTTGCATGCATATTGCATCTACCACGAGTTTGCAAATGTTCTTTTGTGCATTCATCATTTAGATCTTACAAAAAGTTAGATTATATTGGCATATGGCAGTTGTCCCTTGTGGGCTACTTCTAATGACTTTATTAAAAATTATGAGTGGTGTGTATGTTTTTGAAAATATTCATTGTAAATTTCCACACAACTTTGTGTTGTTTGGGATAACAACCTTCAAAAATAATTTTAATGCTTAGTAAAAATATGATAACTAGAAATGAGAAAAAAATAATATGTAAATTGTTAGAAATGTACAGTAGTCATGTCTTCTTGGAGTTAACCATCTTTGACATGAACTTCAAAAAAAAATTGTTAGCATGTAGTAACTTGTACCTATTGCAGGTGATCCCCTCTCACCATATATTTTTATCATAGTGGTTGAAGCCCTGGGAAGAAATATTTAGGAACAACTTGATAGAAAACAACTAAAAGGGTACAAAGTTTCTTCTTCGCTGCCCCCGACATCCCATCAACAATTTGTTGATGATACCATTCTTTTGGGGAGGCCTTGGTCTCGAAGGCAAGACAATGGAAAATTACTTTGGAGAAATATGCTAAAATTTTAGGCCAACATATTAATTATCATAAAAGTAAGATCTACTTCTTTAATACTCACTAGAAAACAAGAGAGAGAGTTACAAATATTTTGGGATGTCAGGAAGATGTTCTCCCGACCACTTACATTGGCCTTCCTCGTATATCTAAAAAACCTCATAGCAATTTTTTGGAACTACATCATTGAAAAAATGCAAAAGAAACTTGAGGGTTGGAAAGGGAAGATGTTAAGTCATGCTAGGAGATCATGTCTTTTGAAAGCCTCCTTGCAAAATATCCATGTCTACTATCTTTCCCTTTTCAATATCCCTGCCTTCATTGCTAAAAAAATAGAAATGATACAAAGGTGCTTTCTTTGGTCAGAGGATAAGAAGAAGAAAAGACTTGCTCTTGTTGGTTGGGATAAAGTTTGTAATCCAATGGAAGATGGTGTCCTAGGAATACGAAGGCTTAAACTCTTCAATAAATCCTTAGTGTTAAAAATCCAGGTTGGTTCTTGTTGGAAGGAGCAAAGGACTGGGTTCAGATTATAAAGGTGAAATATTTGGGTAATAAGGACTAGGGTTGCTTTTTGAGGAAATATAATCTTCCTTTTGGCTCTATCTTTTGGAATAATTTGATTAAGATCAAAGGAACCCTCAAATTAGAGGTGAAAAAGAGAATAGGAATGGGCAAATAACTGACTTTTGGGATGATCCCTAGTTGGTTAATGCTCCTTTGTCCTCAAACAATATCTTCAACAAGTCAGAGTCAGATTGAAAAGGTTAATTGGTAAAACAGTGGTAAATTATATTAATTGGGATGGCCCAAAATTGAGTTGGAAAAACTTTATGAATTAAATGGATTGTGATGTTCTAAGAAGGGATTGACAACACAATTGGGAGGGATCTCTGGGAGTTCTTCAACAAATTGGGGAACCAATTTTTTTTTTGAAGGGAAGATGAATGGTTATGGACCAAAAATGCTTCAGGAAAGATTTATGTCAAATCTATCTATGATGTTTTGGTTAAACCTTTGATTTGTAAAGAAGACTTTAACTAGAAGAACGTTTGGAATAAGAATCTAATCCCTAAAGTTAACTGCTTTTGTTGGACTGTGGCCCATGGAAGGATTCTTACTATAGACAACCTAAAGAAAAAAGGGTTTTATTTGGCCAATAAGTGTTATTTGTGCAATGAGAGTGAGGAAACTATTATGCATCTACTATTTCATTGTCCCTATTCATAGGAAGTTTGGGTCTATTTTCTAAATATCTTGATTGTGGAGTGGGTTTTTCTCCCGTTAGTTAAGTTGTTTGTAGATGGATGGAGTTTTTTCCCCTACTCCCATAATATTATCTTCAACCTTTGGAGACAAGTCCCTCCATTCCTTACTTGGGGCTTGTGGAAAGAACGAAACAATAGAGTCTTTAGGGATATTGCACTAAGGGTAGTAAAGAGTTATGTATGGCCATAAGACAACATATACAAGAGAATATTAATAATTACAAGTATGCTCCTTCTAAGAAATTGTTGTCCTACAAAGAGCTGTGAATCAAGCAACTATGGGGCATTTCACAAAATTTGTGTAATATCAATTGGTGAAAACAACTTATTCTCAGCACCACAAATTGGATACCCCCAAATGTTGGATGGATTAAATGTAATTTTTCAATGGCTATTCCAAGGGGAACCCAGGGATTTCTAGAGTAGGGGGGTGTTTAGAAATCACCATGAGAACTTTATTGAGGGATGCAACAAAGGTTTGGGTGTCACTACTAACAATGTCGCTGAGGCGAATGTGGTGTGGGTTGGGATAAATAGATTGAAGGAAAAAGGTTACACTAAGGTGTTTATTGAAGGAGACTCTAATCTTATTCTAGATTATTTAAATAATGTGGCTAAAGCACCTTGGGAAGTGAAGGATATTTTGGAAGATTGTAAGGGAATGTTGAAATCTTTTCAACAGTACAAAATATGCCACGTGTATCAGGAACGTAATATGGTGGCGGATGCCATGGTGAATGTCAGCTTATGAAAATCTGGCTGGATTGATTGGTAATTCATCCAATTGCCACATTAGATTAAAGATTTAATTGCGAGTGAAAAACCTTGCTTAACAAACCCTTTGGGAGCTATTGGAAATTTGAATTGATGGAAGGTTTAATGAGCTATCAATTAAAATCTTTTTCAATATATGTTTCTTGCTCATAAGGGTTATGGGTAATGGGAAGGATTGGATTAGATGCACCAAAAATGATTGCAAAGGTATGAGAAATTTCCAGAAGCATGTTAAAGTTAAGCCAAAAAATAATTATCTTTTAGCTAACTCATGGTGGATGAATTTGGGTAATTATTTGAAAGGTTGCCAAATAATTTTAGCCCCCACACAAGTGATTTACAATTCTGGGTTAGGTTTGAAACAAGACACCTTCATGTGGAATATATCAAATTACTTGTTGTACTTCCAAAAAAATTAATTATAGCCTTTAATGGTGAAGAGATTGTCATTTCCAAAAAAGGAAGGGTGGTTTGGCACATTTTATCTTATAGTTATCAATCGAATTTATTTAAAACCACTAATAGTTGGATTGAATCATTGCTTTTTCAAATGAATAACCCCAAAGTTATTCTTAATACAGAGAAGTTAGAAATCACGGTGGTTTTGATTGAGGATGCTAAGGGCCTAAGAACTAAATTTTTGCTTCTTCACAAGGATAACCTTACCACTAAAGATAATATGGGTGGCCCCAGGAAGAGAACTGAGCTAAGTAAATATGATTCTCTCAAAAAAATGTTGAACTTTGGAGTTTTTTTGAATGGGTTAGATTTACCCCTTATTTTGAAGCCATGGAAGGATATAGTGATGAGCTTGGCTACAGATTTGCTAAGGCATGGAGGGATGGGCAAGTTGATATGGGTGGTCTACATTTCACTGTAGATGCAAGATTGATTGCTCAAGCTATGAGCCTTAAGTATGAAGGGAAGAAAATCCTTAAAAAGAGCACGGGGAATTACCAGACCTTTATTAACAAATTCTTTGAGGACAAGGAAAAGCCACTAAGGTTCCAAAATGGCTACTCCAGGTTGTTGCTTCCCCCCATATCATAATGTGAGTTATTTTGTGATGAAATACTTCACCCTTGAAGGTCAATACCAGTCTATCCATGGTTATCACTTTCCCATACTTATCATATTCGTCATTTGTATAAAATAATTTTTCCCTTTTTCCTTTTCTCGTCTTTGCAGCAGAGTCTTACTAATGAGGCTAACTCTCCTTTACACCAGGGCTTAATTAGGGTCATTTGTAAGTATGCTTTGACCACCACCCCACAAAAGAATGTCTTCCTTAACCTACTTAAGGGTAGCTAGCCCTCTAATAGCTTTGTTAAAATTGAGCTAAGTGAAAGTTGTCCCCATTCTTTGGAAAAAGACACTAAGAAGCACAAGATTCTTCCCTCTAAGAGTGTGGATCTCTCATGCGAAGACCTTCTTAAAATCACCCCAAAAAAACAAAATTCCACCCTCCTGTTTCTTTTGGAGACACAAAGAAAAGAAAAATTACCAAACAACAAAATCCAAATACCCCTACTATTACTATACAAGATAATAAAGAAATCAGCCCTAATAGTGGTTGTAGGTCAACTCGATTGGCCCTTGTTACTTCAAAAGGAAAAGAGCCAGGGGAAAAAATCAATAATTTCGGGGACAAGAAGAGTGTGGAATTAATGGATCCTGAGAAGAATAAAAGGAAAAAGGGTGCCACAGATGAGTCAGATGCCTCCTCCAAGGAGGATTATGTTTCGAATAGTTTGGGAGAATCAGAGAATTCAGAAGAGGGGAAAGTTTCAGCTTCTGAAGAGGTTGAGAAATCTAGTCAAGATAAAATAATCTCATTGGGTGATGGAGCATGGTGAGGAGGAGGGCATTTTCCTAGAAGTTGACAAAGTAAAGAAAGATACTAAGGAAACCCTAATTGATCTTGAGGATATAGATAATACTAATTTTCACCCTCTCAACACTAAAACTATGGTGTGGGAAAGATTGGGTAGATATAAGGCGACTGTGGAAATGCTCGTGGAAAGAATGGAACACGATGAGAAAATGATGCAGTAGGAAGATAATTCTGCCAAATTCCAAGCTATTGAGAGTGCCATTAAGAAAGTTTGTAGAGTGATCGAGGGTGTCATGAAGAGAGCTATTATGGGAACCATCTTTGGTCAGAGAAAGATCACTAAGAAATAGAAGAAAAATGGAAAGTAGGATGATACAAAGCGGTTTGAGACTATGGAAGAAAAGGAAAGTCTTGAATGAATGATGAATGGCTTGAAATTGAGTTGGAGCCTAATAGAGGAGTCCTAATCCTCTGTTTTCTGGTTTTTCCTTCTTTTTTTTAATGGAATATTTTGGTCGGTAACTTATAGACTATCTTGTTATGTCTAAGCTTGATACTAGCTCTTGTAGCCTAAACTTGATCTATATGTTGTTAATCTATGCTTTGATGGTCTTTGGTCTTTTGGACATTATGGACAAGCAATGTGTGCTTTATCTATGGACTGATATTAGTAGGTTATGGTTATTATTATGTTGGTTCTTAGATAAGTTCTTCTACTATATGCTTCTTATGTTTGGTTAGTGGTTATTCCTTATGTTGTGTTTGAGGAGACCTTTTGTTGTTTCTTGTTATCTCCTTTGTTTTTTTGTTCTGGCTCATGTTTGTTTAGTCTGGAATTTTTGTTGTTTATATGGGATCAGGGCCCTTTCCCTTATTATCTAATCAAAAAATTGTACCTATTGCTCTGAATGACCCAATTGAATAGTTGCACTTTGCCTCTACTAGTTGAGAGATACTGAAGTCAAGAGTTAAACTATGTTGTTTGCAAATAGTTGGTATATTTTTAAGCATACTTTGAGTGGTTAAGACAAAGCAATAATCTATGCCACCTCTTTCATACTATGTCTTGTTCTAGATTAAGAAGTTTGTAATATGAATGTTGGATCGAACTATCATACGTGACAAGAATATATTAATTTTTTGCTAATATTGACATTTATTGTCATTTGTCTATTGTAGTCCATGAGGTCTACATGTACAATTTATGCTTCATTCTAGACATTGATGTTCTTGTTTGATGTAGGATCATAGACAACAAGCGCTTTCCCTTCAAATATAGATCCACTTCATTGTCTACAATTCTTGAATATAGTACTAGGTTTTAGAGTTATTGAGACTAGCCTAAAGAAACAAACTCTGTAGTTAGTTGTAAGCAATAAATGAATGATGCATTTCTATGTTTACATTGCAATGATTCAAGAGGATTTAAATTATGAATTTTTACATTCACAATATATGTATATGTAAATGAACATATTGTCAAAGGCCACAAGTATGTCAAACCATTCTTGTTATAAATGCCATAACCTATGTACAGTTGCATTGTTAACTTACATAAATAGAACTCGTTGATATAAAGTTTGATTCAAGAAAAAAAGAGAAGTCCAATGAAAAATATAAATACCCAACTAGCTTAAGTGATCTTTTAATACTGTAGCATGAGTTTAAAAATCTTTGTTGAATTGGGTAACTAGAAAATACTAAAAATTATGTCATAATGTAAGCATGAACATGACATTAGTTTTGCAAAGTCATGCTATATATTGGTGTACATGTCATAGCACATATATATGAAATTTTTTGACAAAAATACAAGGCAAGTGAACTAATTTAATCATACAACAAAAGTATTTCAAATTAATACATTTCTTTTGTTTAACTTATTTTTGTATTCACTTTGTCAAAGGATTTTTTTTTTATTTGGTGCTTTCCAGTCATCTATAACAAAGAAGAACAAAATTATAAATCGTATCTAGTTAATTAGAATATGGTCTAATTTTCAATTTACCTGACATAGTTGACATGTTCTACCATTTTCTTATGCATTCTTTTAAAGTAACAATATCTTGATCACTGATTTTTGTGTCTTTGAGGCATCTGCAAAACAAGAAGATTCAAATTTATATCACAAAACAAAATTGTTTTATTTTGTTTCATTATTTTTTGTATTCAATGTGTCAAAGGATGTGTTTTTTGATTCCATGGTTTGTGTATATGTAAATGAAAATATTATCAAAAGACACAAATATTCCAAACCACTATTGTTATCAATCTAATAGCCTATGTATATGTTACATTGTTAACTTACATAAATATAATTCATTGACATAAATTTTGACTCAATGACGAAAATTCAAGAGTTTAGTGACAAATAAAAATACTCACTTGTAGCTTAAGTGATCTTTTAATACTCTAGCATGAATTTAAAGAGCTATGTTGAACTAGGTAACTAGAATTTAGACCAAAAATTGTGTCATAATGTAATAGAAATTTTACTGCATAGATTAGTAAGGATGAACATGACATTAGTTTTTGTAAAGTCATAATGAAAAAATTGCTTACTATTCAACAATTTGAATGATAGAATTATTTTTTATGTTCACTTTGCACAGATATGTATGAAACATAATTATATTGATTGTTGTTAAGATTGCATAACTTAAATGATCAAATTTAATAATATCTTATACATATTGATGCTATTACAAATTAGTCATATATTCTCATAGCACAAAATAGAATACAGATGGACAAAGTGATACATTCACAATAAGGTCATTATAGCATAATTACATGAATGCAATTATAGAACCAATTTAGATCAAAAAATTCTAATTCTAATTTATGCAAAATAATTTATCTAAGTATATATGCATTACAAATGGATATTCAATTCTATTCAAGACATATTCATGTGATAAATATTTACAGTTTACATTAATTATTGACTACAAAGGTCATAATGAACAAATTGCTTACTGTTTAACAATTTAAACAATAGAATTATTTAAATCCAAAGTAAATGTTTTCAAGATTTGAAATTTATGTAATACAAAGACTATGGGTGAAAAGTCATGTATGTATTGTCCATATCTAATTTGTGCAATCTCTAGAAAAAAATTGTAGGAGTTCTCCATGTAAACAATAATCAATGTTACCTTCTTGCCTATGCAATGTGATAGTTAAATTATGATGGTGGGGAATTTGTGTGACTTTACCACAATATTTACAGTTTACATTAATTATTGACTACAAAGGTCATAATGAACAAATTGCTTATTGTTTAACAATTTAAACAATAGAATTATTTAAATCCAAAGTAAATGTTTTCAAGATTTGAAATTTATGTAATACAAAGACTATGGGTGAAATGTCATGTATGTATTGTCCATATCTAATTTGTGCAATCTCTAGAAAAAAATTGTAGGAGTTCTCCATGTAAACAATAATCAATGTTACCTTCTTGCCTATGCAATGTGATAGTTAAATTATGATGGTGGGGAATTTGTGTGACTTTACCACAATATTTACAGTAGGCACAATCTGCTTCAAAAGGTGTGACAAGAAGCATTGATCGATGGCATGTCTTACAAAAAATCATAGGGAACCAAATGAGCATTCTTTGCCTTAAGTGTGTCAATTACCAACAAGTGAAATTTAGTCATCATGTATTCTAGAGAATAGTGATAGAATATAAAATTTTTTCATATAAATATAAATTCAAAGTATATGTTTTTGGATTCATGCCCAGGTATGTTGCATCTGCCAAGAGTTTGCAAATGTATTTTTATGCATTCAAAGGTAGACTATGTTGGAATATGAAATTTGTCCGGCCACTTATAACAACATTCTTAAAAAGTATGAGTGGTGCACGTGTATTGTTGAAAACATTCATTGTAAATTTCTACACAACTCGGTGTTGTTTGGGATAAGAACCAACAAAAATATATTTTATGCATAGTAAAAGTATGATAACTAGAGATGAGAATGAAAACAATATGCAAATGGTTAGAAATGTACAATAGCCATGTCTTCTTTGAGGTCACCATCTTTGACATGAACTTCAAATTGGTTTTTGTTAGAATAGTAACTTGTACCTATTGCTCCAAATGATCCAATTGAATAGTTGCACTTTGTCTCTACTAGTTGAGAGATAATGAAGTCAAGAGTTAACATGTGTTGTTTGCAAATAGTTGGTACAGTTTTAAGCCTGATTTGAGTGGTTAAGATAAGGCAAGAATTTGTGTCACCTCTTTCATATTGTGTCTTGTTCTTCATTAAGAATTTTTTAATCTAATTTTTGTATCTGACTTTCATACATGACAAGAATGTATTTATTAAATTATTGCTAATGTTAAAATTTATTATCATTTGTCCACTTTATTCCATGAGGTCTACATGTACAATTTATTCTCTGATCTAGACATTGATGTTCTTGTTCGATGTAGGGCCATAGACAACAATTACTTCCCCTTCAAATATAGATCCACTTTGTTGTCTACAAAGCTTGAATATCATACTAGGTTTTGGATTTGTTGAGACTAGCCTAGAGAAACAAACTATATAGTTAGTTAAATGCAATAAACAAGTGGTGTATTCCTCTGTTTACTTTACAATGATTCAAGAGGATTTAGATGATGTTTTTTTGTATTCACAATTTATATGTATATGTAAATGAATGTATTGTCAAAGGCCACAAGTATTTCAAACTATTGTTGTTATAAGTGTCATATCCCATGTATAGTTATATTGTTAACTTACATAAATACAACTCATTGACATAAATTTTAACTCAATAAAAAAAAGAGAAGTCTAGTGGCAAATACAAATACCCAACTAGCTTAAGTGGTCTTCTAATACTTTAGCATGAATTTAAACATCTGTGTCAAACTAGATAACTAGAAAAGACTAAAAATCATGTCATAAAGTAAGCATGAACATGACATTAGTTTTGCAAAGTTGTGCTATATATTGGTGTACATGTCATAGTACATATATGCAAAATTTTGATGAATAGCAACCAACTTAATTGTACAACAAAATTATTTCAAATTAGTACATTTCTTTTGTTTAACTTATTTATGTACATACTTTTTCAAAGGATATCCCTTTTTATTTGGTGCTTTCTAGTTGTCTATAACAAATAAAAAAATTACAAATCATAGAATTAATCAAAATATGGTCTAAGTTTCAATTCACTTGACATAGTTGACATGTTCTACCATTTTCTTATGAATTCTTTTGGCGTAGCAGCATCTTGATTAGTGATTTCCATGTCTTTGAGGAATTTGCAAAACAAGAAGATTCAAATTTATGTCATAAAAAGTGTTGTTTCATTATTTTTTGTATTCAATGTATCAAAGCGGAGCTTTTGCAAAACAATAAGCTCCAAATTTATGAGTCAAAACAATCTTGTTAGTTAATGCAACTATGTTGTTTCTATTATCTAGATACTTTACTCTTTTTCTTTCATGCTTTGCTTTTGTAGACACTGAACTAGATGATGTGTCTTGACTAGTACTCATTATTTTAACTAACCTGCAAAATATTATTTGTATTAATTTTTTCATGTGAATTTCAATCACGAATTAAGCATTGTTAGAATTGACTATGGTTGCCAAGATCTTGAGACCAAATGAAAAGCACAAAGAGAGAATAGAATGTGACAAGAATAAACTATATTCTTACCAATATGATTCAATGATATGATTGTGATGTTACAATGAGTAGAGACCCCTTGGTTATATAGCCAAGGTGAGATACAAGATGTCATAGGATTATGACAAGTGTCTTAATCATATGACATGAGACAACTAATCACACTTACCTAGGTTCACATGTGTTACAAGTCAAAAGATAGGATAACAACTAATGACAACTAACACCTTCTAGAAAGATTCCTTCCTATGACCTAAGTAAACTTAACATGTGTAAATAAGTCCCCTAGTAATGAATTAACTAGGTACAAGACTTTATTTACACCAACAAGCATAAATAATAAATTACAATAGTATCATCTTATTAATCAATGACATTGGTAAAAAATTATACATTGTTTCATGATAATATCTTATACACCCTTATCTTTTCCAAAGCGTATGACATGGCTATACAATATTGTCAATATGAATTAGAAGAATGGCATGATCACTTCAATATGATTTTGATATTTTAATTTTAGATGTGCATTATTGTTTGTCCACATATGGTCAATAATTCTCTTTGACAAATATTCTATGTTTTCAACTAATAAGTGCAAGTTGTGTATTTGCATATGCTCTCTAAACATTTGTATATTTTTTGAGTTTGTGGATGTGCCAATGTTGAAGTCACTTGCAATATACACAAGTTTTACTAAAAGAAATTGCCATCACTTCACTAATAATTTTTTACAATATTTGTAACTGTCACTTCTAGTCTCGTATACATATTATAGATGTAAAATGTTTTTCCACTAAATATGAATGAGAGAAATATTGCTTCAACATTTTCAACCATTAATGGCATTACATTTGAGACATGTGTGTTTTCTAAAGCAGGTCATTATTCCATGAATATGGTATGTTGCAAAACAATTGTAATTTGGTAATGCATCATTTCTCAACTATGTTTTCAAATGAGTTTCCTGTAGACAAATAATGTTCGCTAACATTAAGTCTTTGTCATGTAAAATTTCTCATTTATGTAGTTGGAAATGATTTTTTTTAATGTGGATATGGTAATATGTGATGTGTGTTTTTCACGATGTATATCATTTTTGAAACTCTAATAAGCAGTGTTTTGAAGTCGTGTCATTTTTTCTATAATTGTTCATTTTACCCTAAAGTTTTTTGTTGTTAGGGGGTTTAACAAAAATAATGTTTCAATGCTTGATGTGCAAGATAGTTGTGTATGGTAAACCATATTTGTGGACACCTAAATAATCAAATGTAAGGCCATGCACTGTAATCCCTTGTTCTCTATGTATCGTTCAAGGGCATGCTAATTGTACTAGAAATTGTTTTCTAGTAGTATTCCTTTATTTATCGCTCACTTTTTGTATGGGATTTATAATTTGAAGAATCGGTACCCAACCATTATTAATATGTGTTTGGTTCAAATGTTTTAATTTTCTACTTTGACATTTTCCAAAGAACGATCATTGAATTCAAACTAGATAATGTTTATGTTAGCAGTTTTTGTATAGGCTTTGAATTTTTTATTTGATCCATTGACAAGACAATCATGTGTATCATAGTTTCCACCACAGATCTCAACCAATATGTTTGTTTTAATATTATTTAATTTTCTAGGTTTGCACTATGTTTGTACAATTCTATTAACATTAATAAAATTGTCATGTTCATCATATGTATTGATTATGATTAGTTGTCCATGTAGAGAAGATAATATATTTTGGTTGTGTGTATTGACATATTTCTCTTATAAAAAAGAAATGGAAATGTTGGGTATGTAGATGGAGAGCATAAGAATTTTTTATTCAAGTATGATATGTCATTGTTTGTTTGAGAACCTAGATGTATCCTATTAAGAAAAGTGATAAATATTTCATCATTTTGCCTCATCGTTCTTTATAAATTATAGCATTTGATGTTTTTTTCCCAAAAATTATATGGTACTAGATCAGTATTTGTTGTTACAACTCAAAATATTGGACAATCATGTATATATTTTGGTGGGTAGAAATCACCACATAAAATAATGTCAAAAACACCAAAATGTTTAGTAGGTGTGTGCATTATTTCATGCAATATTTTATCTATGCACTATAGCAGCCTTGCTCCAACTAGTGAGATTTCATCTATAAGCACAATATGCAAATGTTGATATTATTTTTCCAATCCATATAAATCTACCTAAGCTCAATGGAATAGAACTAGATTTATTAAATAGTATAAGGAGTGAAAAGTGCAATGTTGTGCCTCTTATTTTGTGAGTCGATTTACTTGTGTATGCAAGTATCAAGCCCTTTATCTTTTCTAGTCACTATTAATCAATTTATTTATACTAATTAGACCTTGATATATTGCTTTTGTAGTGAATGTTATTCTTATGTCAACACCTCCTATTAAGAAAAAATGTAATGGTTTAACATTTTTTGTTGCTTCTTATTCAATATGTCATTCACTATGGCTTGTTTCTCCGTGTTTACATTATGTGAACATTGTAATATTTTATATTGTTAAGTAAGTTTTGGTGTTTAGCCATCTCAAATGGTCTCGACATTTTTTATTGTAGATATTATGTTTCATTATTTCCAAATTTGGTTGCCAATTGTATTCTTCATTGTATGTGTCATTTGATTTTTGTATATTTTTTCCATCTTTATAGTTTTCATCTTCAATATTGGCATCATTAAGAGCATTTTCCATATCACCCCCATTTTCATTTACATTGTATGTATATTTGCTTCATTAAGTTGTACTATTTTTCATTGAAAGAAAAAGCATCTTGCCATATTGTGAAGCCTTGTTTCAATATTTTTTTTTCCATGGTAAATAGAACATATAGGAAAAAAATCTCCATGTAATAGTCCTCTATGTCAAAAAATTTATTGTATTTAATAAATTGAATAATTTATGGTCTACTCCTTCACATTAATTTTTGTTTTACTATTGCATATTCCACAATAAATTCTACTAAGAAAACATTGGCCAATGCTTTAGGTCGTGCAATATAATGGTCAACCAAGATTTTACAAGCAACATTTTCTGATTCATTTGGTTCATTGTTTATTTGTTTCGAAATATTTAAAATGAATGTATGATTGTCACTAGATGATGTGTTTATGAATCTACATTTCCTTGAACTATATTTGAGTGGAAGTGAAAGCTCAATATGTGCATCTTGTTGAGTTAGCATTTGTTGTAGGTTGATCAAAGAATTATCAATCTTTTTTATCATATTTATTACACCAATATTATGCTCTTTGTGGTTTTTGTGTATCTTGTTAAATGCATTTGTCATCGAGTTATTACTTTTTGTCATATAGGAGCTACAATACATTACCACAACATATGCATTGAGAAAAAATTATGCATCTATATTTTCTTGCCATATATGTGGAATATGTTTTACAAATGTATTGTTCCATATGTGACCTGGCTTCCTTTTCAAGAACAATGTTGGTCTAAGTAATTTTGATTATATTGCTAATGTGTAGTCGCTTTCATTTATGTTTATGTTCACCAGAAAAAATATTCAAAGGATAGAGAAGAATCATAATTTGAACTTTCTAGAATTGATCTAAGTATTTCAGCAATATGCATATCCTTTTGTATTTCATCATTTCATGGTTAAAGTGATCTTTTTTATCTCATTGGTGGTGGTGGGAAACCAAAGCGGATTTTTCTCTTTTTTTCTTTGTACATTGTCTAGTTTGGTGATGTATATGTAATTTAGCTATTTGTTCATCCAAAGTTTATGCATTACAAGTTATATATTTTTCGACAAAATTTTCAATACTAGTATTATGGTCTTTTCCATATATTGGTGCATCTTTAATGCATAGCATGAAATGGTCATGTTCATTTCCTTGACTTTGAAACTCTGTAATTGAGAAATAGTCCAATACCTTTCTAAAGAATTAATTTGAACATATTAATTTTTTCATTGCATAGATTTTATGTTTGTCATAGTGAGTACAAGTAGTTGGATCCTTGGTTATCAAAGATTGTCAATTTGGCTAAGTAGTTCAGGTTTAATTTGTTTTGAATTTGTATAATATAAGACATACAATTCTTTCAATATTTTTGTCAGTGGTTCCAAATTTTTCTCTATATTTGTGAACATTATAAAAAATTCAGTGGTCCTGACTATCGTATCATTGCAAAAATAATTTTTTAGATATTGCATGTAACGCCCCACCACGCAACCCTAGAGGAAGTTGCAAACAACTACTTAAACAGGATAATTTTTTTTTTTGTTTAATAACAATAATAAGCAAGTTCACTACAATGCCAACAACCTCTAAGGTTACAAGACAGAGGTTATATAGAACCTCAACAAAAAACATGAATTAAACCATGTCATTTAATTACTAAATAAATTAAGCACATACATTCCAATAAGATAATTACATTAAGCAAAGAGATAAATTACAATATCATTAAACCATAAGGTTACAACACTCATTCCCTGAATGAGGCAAATCCAATAAATAAGATTACAATTACAACTTCCACCTCGAAACAACTGAGGGGTAAAATAATACAAGATCAACTGAAATGAAATAAAGCAAGAACTAATACTGAATCCAACGAGCTCTCCAACTGAAAATCTCGTCCACATGAACATGAAGAAAGACCCAACAGATTTAGGTGCATGCCACCCAACCAAGTGGAACCCAAAGGCCCACCCCCCAGGCTAAGAGATAGTAACAAGGAATCCTAGCGAAGACGACCACCTCTAGACACAGACTAAAACATAACTAAACCAACTATCACAATTAAACACATGTACAACACATGTACAACACAAACATGGTTACATTGCTTCCAGATATAAAGAAGATCAAGTATGTTAAAAGAACCATACACATAATAATCGAATACCAACTATGGTCACATCAAGTATGTTACGGAAACCATACCCACAAAACAAATACCAACTATTGTCCTAGACAGAGTGTCATCACACAGCTCGTCATGGGTTTACCTCTAGGAATCTTCATAGGCTCCGGCCAACATAAAGAGTTGTCTTGGTGGCCTCAGCCGAATCCTGGCCCCCACACTCACTCATGTGGAATCAAATACCTTTCGTACGGACAAGATAGATGACCTTGCCATTCCAGGCCTTCCCACTCATCCCAAGTCTAAACGAGCCCTTGTGTCTATGAGTGAAGTAAAATTATCTTGATTAGTGAGAAGTTAGTCCTAATCTTCTAAGTATTGTTTTAGTTATCACTTGATTAAACCACCTCCGAAGGTTTCCCAGTTTACCTCTTTGGGCTCTGGCTCCTATGGAGGCCACTCTTCTATTTGATAACACACATACCATCCAAACTCCAAGGGTAAAAAAGTGTGAACAACAAGAAACCACGACCACTCCTTGCTCAGGAGGCAACCTAAGTTCAATACCTCTCCAAACACTGGAGGTAACAAGGTAACAAAGTCACTCCTGACAAGGAGGCACTAACCACATAATCCACTCCTTAACCAAGGAGGTATGAAACATCCCCGTTCGTGAAAATCGGGTGCTAACATAGACATAACCTCATGCACTACCCAAGAGAATTCACAATAGGATGACATCAGAAACGACAATCCCCAACCTCTATGGTCCTCTGGAAGACTTACAATAAAAAGGTACTTAACCCATTTCCCAAGACATGAACACAAAATACATATTCACTAAAGGCAACATAAAAGAACTACCTTTCGATATTCTAAATCCATTTTCTCTTTAGAATTGATTTCACAATAAGGATAATATTTGCCTTAACAGAATAATTTGTTTAATATCATTAATTGCCTCGTCAATTGCAAAGAAGGGAAAATTCGAATTTTAACAACTAAAACAATTCCTTTGATTAATTATAACGTCCACAAGGTACATGCAAGCAACCCCTTCAATTTCCCATCTAGTTTCTTCAATCATGCTATGGTATTATATTAAAATTTATTAAATTCAATTCCCAAAATAATTCCCCCAAAATATGTATAACAACAAAACACATATTTAATTATTTAAATATTAATGCTCTGATATTATAAAATATAATATTAACATATTAACATATATTATATTAATATTTAAATGTTATACTATATAATAATACAAATTAATAATTTATATTATACTAATATTATAATATTATATATATTATAATAATAAATATTAATATTTAATATTATAAATATATATATAATATTAAAATATTAAATAATATAAAATATATATAAAAATAAAAATAATAATAAAATAATAAAAAAAAAAACTAAAAAGGCAACCCCACTTACCTCGGTCCATGCGCGCCATACACCACAGGGCAACGTCCTTGGTTCGTGGGCCGCGCACCATGTAGGGTTGGTCGGTTGTGTTTACACATAGTCGACCCCCAAGAATGGGGGCGACAACTGTGTGTAAACATAGTCGTCCCCTCCATGGGCGATGATAGCAGGGAGTGGAGAGTGGGGAGTGGGGAGGAGCGCGCTGGGTGCGGGTCCCTCCACCCGCCTCCAATGGGGGCGCGGTGGGGGCGAGCCCCCAGCGACCTCGCCCGAATTTTCATAAAATAAACCCTTAACAAAAATGTAAAACGTTTTTTTTTTAACTAGTTTTTTTTTTAAAAAAGGAAAAGCCCATATTTAATTTCGGTTTCATTCAATAAAACTTTAACTTCTTTTTTTATAACCAGAATAAGAATATGCATATATATATATGTATATACATATACTCTTCAATGTATATATATATGCATTTTTGGTTTATAAGACAGAACAAATTGAGAAAACCAGAATAATATAATTATAAGAACAATCATTTACACTCAAAAGCATCATTTTCTTTGAAGCAATTTAATTTTAAGAGGGTCTTCTTGCTAATTTGAAGAATAAAATTCCAACCTTTGCTTTATTTGTATTCAAACAACAAAATTCAAAACTCCTTCCACAAGATCTTAACTATTAATATTTAAATTTCAAGAAAATTCAAAACAAGCATTTAAAAGACTTGAACCTAATTCTTTTTGAAGATGGTTGAAGATCTTGATGGTGTTCTTGCTTCCCCCTTTAGATCCACAAATTCTTCCAGCTTTTTCCAAAAACCCACCAAATTCCACAATTTCTTCCTTCTTTTTTTAATTTAATCTTTTTCCAAAATTCATGAACATCCAAAATTGTGAAGAAAAATTCAAACATAAGGAAAAAGCCCTAAAAATCCTTCAACCACCCTCATTAATTCTCCAAAACAGAAAATGTAAATATCTTTTTCTTTCAATTTTTGAATTCAAATTTCCTAATTGACCTTTAATTATTTTCTATTTCATCTTTTCAATATTCTCAATTTCACACAAAATTCTACTAACTCCAAAATGGAAAACTTAATTTATTTCCAATCAATTAATTTAATTATCAATAAACTAAATCTAATCAAAGATTAAATTTATTTATTAATAAATTAAATTAGTTAATAAATTAAATTACATTTCAACATAAACTAGATAAAGTTAAATGGCAATTTAACTACCAAGCATATATTTTAACCTTTTTCCAAACTTCTAATTTAAACTAAAACCAGACAAATAGAACAAAATAAAACAACTGGACCATACTAAAACTGACGACACACTATGACTAGGGTGACCACTTGGCACAAAATCCTAACTACTATCTCCCAATCGAATACTGTTGGGCATTGGACATGTTCAAACCTGTGAAACCAGGTGGAGTCGGTGTCCTATACATGTCAACTTGCGAACAAAGAGTATATCCACATACATTAACATGTCATAATTAAAACACACCGTGAAGAGGAAATCTTGGGATCGCAGGGCGCTCACAAGCGAGTGATGCGATACCGTCCCCTTCACCAATACAATGTAACTAACTGACAAATCTAACATATTAATAGAATTTAAAGCATAACCATCATTAGTTCAAACATCCATAATGCTAATCCAAAACATGGCATAAGATAACATCATATTAAAATACCATCACATCCAAAATAGAACATTAACGTCGCTTTATAGATAGCGATCAAATAGCAGCCGGGTACCAAAGTCAAGGTACAATAGAAAGTACAACATAAGAGAACAAAAAACTATTCAATCAAAAAGGAAAAACTGAGGGGTATTACATTGCAAATATCCTGATGAATTTCTTATTTTTTAAATTTGATATCCAATATATGATTGCAATATTTTTTCAAGGTTTGGCTTATACTTGACATCTTTTGCTACCAATGTTCTTCATTTTAGT
This sequence comes from Sequoiadendron giganteum, assembly GCA_007115665.2. Classification (NCBI taxonomy): domain Eukaryota; kingdom Viridiplantae; phylum Streptophyta; class Pinopsida; order Cupressales; family Cupressaceae; genus Sequoiadendron; species Sequoiadendron giganteum. The sequence continues at coordinate 167,768,561 of CM021105.1, forward strand.
TTAACCTTACAAATTCATATCCATATAGTAGAAAAAATCTGGCCAATTAGTATTTTGATTGTTTTGAAAAAAAAGTTGATGGTATGATAAGCAAATTATCGATTTGAATTTTATAATTCCCATCATGCAATCTTTAGGTATGAAAGTGATTTTGCAATCTTGTGGTCATGCGGTTCTCCAAAAAAATAGTATCAAAACTTCATCTCTTTGCACATTTATCTTGTAAGATTTTGAGAGGTTGTTTTCCTTCTATTGGTGCAATCTCTATTACTTTGTCTTAGATAGAATATATAGCTCTTGAAGTTCTATAGAGCTATGTATTAAGGTGTATGTTTTAGCTTCTATGGTATTGTCACTGTCGTTGTCAATCTCACTTGATGAAGACTCAACACTTGGCATATATTTTTGTAAAGGATACAAATGCTCATGTAAATTTATGTTCAATTCAACATTTTTTACTTTGTATAATTTTGTTTTGAACATCTAATTTAGAGAATTCACAATAGTGTTGGGTCCTACTTTTCCTTTTTTATATGCATTTGTATATTATAAACATCTCTTCAATACAATATAAACTATCCATGTTTCATTGGATGACCATGGAAATACTATTTGTGCAATGTTGGTGTATGTTGGCACATTGAAAATAGTTCCATTTAGTCCAATTTGTGATCTTTGTTTCCTATTTGTCAAATTTGTATAAACGTGATTTGAAGAGATGCTAGTCTTTCTTCAAGTTCTATAAGTGTAGTTCTAGTGTCGCATATGAAGATTTTATGTTTTCTTGCAATTCATGGTAACAAAACTTAGATACCTTGTTTCTAGACAATTCTTGTTTCTCTGACAATAGTGGTTTATATGTTTCTATTATCTTTTGTCTAAGTTTCATTAGGTTTTTTTAAATGTAGTGCAAAAATTGCACATGTTTTCGATGTCTTGTATTTTTTTCATGAAATATTTTGTTGGTGTCTCATTTTCTTTGCTAATTTGTCTATGGCATGAAGTGTACATGTTTTGTGTATTTGTTGTTTTATTTTACAAAGTGATTAAGAAATTATATTCAAGACATATGTGGAATGTATAAAAGTAAAAATTGTTGGTAAACAGCTCTATCACTACGAAAAATCAACTTACTCGTTGAATGGGCAGTGACAAATTGAAGCAAAAAATGGAGAAACGGTAATGGAATTGATGATTATCCTCTACATTTGAGAGTAGTAACTCCCTCAAATTTGAAATTTCTAAGTACTTTTAATCGAAAAATACGAAAAGGCAAGATTGCAATTGAATACAATAACTTTAAAAATAGATCACTCAATAACAATCCATAGATGTTTAATTTAGTGATCCAAATACCTATGAATGATAAACATAAAGCTAATTTTGAAATACTAATTAGCTAAAATACTAACACACTATTTCAATACTGATCTACCAACATTGAATGAATTTAATCTCCGAACTAACACGGAAGGGTTGAAAGTTTGAAAATAATTATCACAACAATAATTTTATAATCAACATAAGAAGCACACAGATCACTCTCCAAGTTGATTATTTATTTCAAAACAATTCAGGCTCACAAGATTTTTCCCACCCATGTCAAAATGATTAACCACCTGTACACCGCCCTCAATGGCAAAGCAATCAAAAAAAGGATCCCCCTCGTTTAGCAATTTCGAAAGTATATTAAAAATAAAAAACCCCGAAAAAGAAACAACGTTTTTTCCCCCTAAAGGTGTTAAAAGAATACGAATCTAGTCATATAGATGAATTTTCAAATTCTGAGATATGTGTTTAATTCCCTTCCTCTCAGAGATTAATTACATAATCTTTTGACCCATTGATCTTAGCTTCTAATTCCATGAGGGTAGATTCTAGTATTGACAACTTTAGCAAGAAATGACACCTTGTGAATGATATCCCATTTGTCCAATCTACATCTAAAATGAATGATAATTTGTCAATTTGATCCCAACATCGAACAATAACAACCTTCTTAACTTTGGCTTTAATGGTCTCCTTTCTATGCTTTGTTTCATATGAGGCTTTTGTTTACTGTGATAACCTGTGTTTCAGACCGGTAAATCCTTCAAAATTCTCTGGTCCTCTTTGAATTCTACCACTACTACTTTGTTTCTTGCTTGTTCAAGGATTCTAACAATGCTTGCAGTCATCATCAGGCTAGAAATTCTTATTGTTAATGGGTAATGAAAACCCTTCAAATTCCTCTTGTTGGCTTGATTTTTCCATAAGCATCTCAAGATTCCCAATAAAACGAGGAAACTTCTGCAAGTTAGAAAAATTCCTGCTAACATACAGCTTAACAAGACTGGTGTCAAGGAAAAAAGTCTCTAGTATATACTCCAACTCATTGAATCTTACATCAAGTTCTCTTAAGCTTGATAAAGAACCCATAATTGTTGAAAGGCTTTACTTTCAGATTCTACACCAGCGTAGCTTTTCCTCCATCTTTTCTTCATGAAAAGATGAGAAATACTAGTCATGCTTTGGAATCACCTGAACTTGTGTCTTTACACAATATATATGATAACCTTAATCACATCTATTACAAAGGATAATTTAATCATTTTATAGGATTCTCACTATCTTTCTCTTTTTTGAAAGAACATACTTTAACTAGTGATTCATTACAACATAGATTCTCTTCTTTTGTACTGATATGGGCTTATGTATCTTCTCTACCTACAATTTCACCTTAGTTTATATCAACATCTCTATTATTCTCTGGATCCTACTCCTTACTGAGTCATTTGCAAACTATATGATAGTGTCCCTCTTTCACTCTTTATCATCGGGCTTTATCTTTGGCTTGCCCTTTGTAGACCCAGCAAACCATCCTAAATTTCTTCCTTCAAGTTTTCTTGGTCCAACGTCAAGTTTATCTTAGATTTCATAGCCTCGAGGTGCATCCTAGTTTTTTTCAAGGGCATCAATATGAATTGCAAGGGCAACTTTTTCTACTAGAGACCTCAAAATTTTCCCTATCAATTTTTGGTGTTGTTTTTCCTAGTAGTGAAGCATGGAATATAAGTCCATATTTTTGGTGTTTTTTTTCCTATTTTAGTGAAGGATGGGTGGATAGAGGGATAAGGATTGGAAAATATGTATAGGAAGATAAGGATAGAGAGATGGAGAGAATGTTTAGATAGATGGATGGGGAGATAAGGATGAAAGGACTAGTGGATGAGAGTCTAGGAAGATAACGATGGGGAGATGGAAGGGATTACTTGGAGGGATGGATGGATGATGGATCCAAGGACTCTATCACGAATAAGGAGATGCCCCCACTCTAAATATGTCATACATGACGAGGCAAGAGGGATGGAAGATAGCAAGATGGGTGAATAAGGGAGTGAGATGAACATGGATAGGCGATATAGATAAGGAAGGGAGATGGAAGGTGGCATGATTGGATGGAGGATGAAGGTAGATGGATGTATATTCGAAGAGGTGTTCAAAGCAATGTATATATATATGCCCCTGTCTTTATCAAGATCACAAGGAAGATGGAGAGACTAGATACAAATGGGATATGATGGGTAGGATGTGGAAGATAGGCAGTTGTAGGAGATGGAGGAAAGGAATGCATAGGTGGAAGTTGCCCCCAATTGTGGAAGTAGACTGGATGGGGGATTTACGCATGACGTCTGTTTGCCAAGTTTTCATCATGGTACTTATCCAAGGCACTTGTTTTTCAAGTTTTCACCATTGGATGAATTATTTTCTCTTTACTACTTTCTTTTTTCTTTTCTTTTTCTTTTTTTCTCTTTTTTTGATTTTTTCCAACCTTTTTGACGAGGATATGGATGCTGGTTTGGAAGATATGTGATAAAGGGGATGGATGAAGGACTCAAGCATCAAGTTATATATGAGATAAGAAGAGCCCATGTGTAAAGTGACCAATGGATGTTGGTACAACCTTATTAGAATGGATGGATTATGCAAGAGGATGGATTAAAGGGATTTGATGGGGGAGATATGGGGGATAGTGGATGGGGTGTTGGAAAGTGTATGGATGGAATGATGGAGGGGATGTGTGATGGGGGAAGGTGTTCAGGACCAACATTAGCACATGTGGTGGATTTGAAATGATAGGAGGGTTGATGGATGGAGAATGTGGCGATAATGGAGGCGTTGGGATAGTGAATTTTGGGACATAAGGACCCAAAATAGATTTAGGAGATGGAGGATGCAAATGATTAGCTTTGGGATTAGCAAATTTGGATGTCTTTAAGGATTTCTCATTTGAAGGCATGGCCTCTTTTTTCTTTGGGATCCACATGGTTTTGATTTTTTCTTTGGTGGGCCTTTGTGGCCTTTGGGATTGATTGGGCTTTTGGATTTGATTTTTCTTTTCATCAACATGTCTTGTGAAGGGAACATGAGGATCTTTAGATTCATGTGGATGTTTGGATTTATTTGTTTTTACTTTGGCATCCAAAGTGCTTGTAGTAGCAATGGGATGGGTAGGAGGCGATGGATGATTTGGAGAAGACATGGATGGAGTGATAGAGCTAGGCATTTGATGATGGTGTGTGGCTGGAGGATGCGAGATGGCATGCATGGAGGGGTTCCTTTGTTGATCCTGATTAGGAGTTATGAAGTTAAGATTTTTATACTGTGCAATAGGGATAGGTGGTGGATGGATGAAAGGATGAATAGGATGAGATGGAGGAGGTGAATTTGGGATGTAAGGACCCAAAATAGACTGTGTATATGGATGATGTGTGAATTTTGGTGGAGGGTTATAAGGACCCAAAATGGATTTAAAAGAGGAAGGAGGAAGATGGACGGTTGTTTTTAGGTAATATGATGGAGGATGGTGAATGGTTTGATAGAACGATGGGAAATGATTTTCATTCCTTTGAAAGAGGCTTGCTTAGGACGTATGGAGGTTGTACCAACATTTTTGGATTGTGATTCTTGGGAGATATATCCAAGACCTTGTGTACTTGGATGTTCTTTGACCTGGATGGGCTCTAAAATACCTTGCTCATGAAGGCCTAAACCTTGTCCTTGATAGTTCATGTTCTTGAGCATGTGATCTATGGTAGGATGCTTATTCTTTTGGAAGCATGATGTGAGTTTGTTAGCAAGTGGAGTAGGAAGGGTGGTGCATATACTTTGTTTTTCTTCTACAAGAAGACCACCATGGATGAGTGTAATGTTGCCAAGGTGATATAAAAGAGGTGTGGAGGTGACAAGGCTAGGCGGCGATGGTGGATCATGTGATGGAGATGAGGGGATAGCAGCATTAGGAGGAATGAGTGATAAGGAATTGAGAGAGGGATTAGATGGTATGTCAACATCTGGATTTATGGTCATGGGTGATAAGGGCTCAAGAAATGGGGTGATTGGATCTTGAGTGCAAAGGGGATCATGGGATGGAGTGGGAGAGTCAGTGTGATCTTGAGATGGAGTAGATAGGATGGTAGGAGTAGGATTTGGGTGAGGAAAGGAATTATGAGATGGGATGGATGGGGGACTGTGATCTTGGGATGGAGTGGATGGGGTGGTATGATTTGGATTTGGAGGAGGGGATATGCTTGTATGCTTTGGATCAAGCCCCTGGCATGACTCATCTTGTGTGGAGGAGTGTTGAGGGGACTCCTCAAGTGGGGAATATGGAAGAACGGAGGATTCATGTAGTTAGGTAATATTAGGACTAGGAGGAGAGGATTGGATGTCTCTAATGGATTGGGTGGATTTAGCAGTAGAAGATGGGGATTTGATGGACTTAATGGGTGTGGCAAGCCCAACCATTTGGACAGTGCTAGGAATGGTAATGGTAATGATAGGTGTAGGATGGATGATGGCCTCATCACTAGTGACGATGCATTGTTTCACATCATCAAGATGCGGATGTGGTGATGTCTCTTCTATCATGAGTCCTTGGATGACATTTGTAAGGGATGTAGGATTAGGTGGGGTGATGGGAATGGATGGAGGATTAGGGATGGTTGGAGGACTAGGATTAGGGATTGGTGAATTAGGATTAGATAAGTGAATGGGACTAGATGGAGGACTAGGAGTGGTTGGAGGACTAGGTGGGTTATGATTAGATGGAGGATTAATATATAATGCGGTGAAAGGTGGAGTGAGGCAAGAGGATACAGATGATGAATTAAGATAGGAGGATGTGGATGTTGGAGTAGGTTGGGAAGATTGGGATGGTGGGTAATAGTAGGAAGATGTGGATGATGGGTTAGGACAAGAGGACATTGGTGGTGGATTCAAGCAGAAGGACATGGATGGAGGATTAGGATGGAAAAATGTGGAATTAATGTAAGGATATTGGGATGGGGGATTGTGATAGGAAGGTGCGGATGTTCGATTAGAACAGGAAGTTTGAGGTGGTGAACTACCATACGAAGACATGTATGGTGGGTTGGCATAGAAGGATATGGATGATGGATTAGGATAAGAAGATTGAGATGGTGGATTAGGATAAGAGGAATATTGGGATGGTGGATTATGATAGGAATATGTGAGTGTTGGATCACAATGGGAAGATTGGGATGTGGGATTAAGGTAGAGGTATTGGGATTGTTGATGATGATAAGCATAGGAGGATGTGGATGTTGGGTAGGATAGAGGTTGAGAGGGAGGACATGATGAATATGTCGATGGTGAGGATATTGGATATCCCTTGTGAAGGGTAGCATAATGATTGTTATTAGATGCAGATGAAGGCATGGGGAGATAGTTCAAGGGAGTAATTGGATTTTGGGAGGTGATTAGAGAAAGCTTGCTAGCAATGATATCATCAAGGGGTCTATATTACACTGTTCATGATCAAGAAGACTTTTGTTATCGTCATCAACGTAGTTAGGATTCCCCTTGACTACTATTATTGGTCATGCAAGAGGGGGATAAGGGTTCATGATAGATACCGATTAGAAGGAAAGAATAGATGATGGAAAGATAAATAGGATGGATTGGAAGAAGATATAGGTGGACTAAAGCTCAAGTTGGGATTTGGGTGAAGCTCATATGGGGATTGGATGAAAGCTCAAATTCAGAAGATAGGATGGAATGGATTCTAGACCTAGTTCAGAGATATGACTTAGACAGTGTAAGGTACTAACGATCGGGTTGGATTGTGAACAAGATGATTACAATAGTGAACCTACCTCAAGATAGAAGTAGATTGATCTCAGGTTGTAATGATGGTTTATGGATTCATGACGGATAACGATCAGGATCCAAAACTTAGGTCAACTTGGATATCAACCTCATAAACAAAGTCTAGAGGATTCAGATTGATGAAATAATGATAGACACACGATCTAGGCAGTTCCAGGATACTTCCGGATGATCCAACTGATGAAACGGTGAGATTTTTAGATGAGAAGGATGATGACGAGATCTTCCATTTACGCTGAGTGACTCAGAGAACAAGAAGGATTTTAGTCACCTGTCTAAGGGTAGAGATGCCTATCCAATGGGCAAGGATGCCTGTCCAGGGTAGGGTCACCTGTCTAGGGCATGATCACCTGTCCAAGGGGCAAGGACTCCTGTCCAGGGCAGGGATGCCTGTCTAAGGGGCAGGAATGCTTGTCCAGGATAGGGTTGCCTATCTAGGGCAGGGACGCCTATCCAGGGTAGGGATGCTTGTCTAGGGTAAGGATGCCCAAACAGCCTCCGGACAGTCGAACGATGTTAAAAAATGGACAAACAGACTATCGAAACGAGTGAACGATCACACGAAATGGGTGAACAATCACATGAAATGGGTGAACAATCACACAAAATGGGTGAACAAATACTCAGAATGGAAGGATGAATGATCGAGATGGGTAAACGGGTACTTTGAACGAGGGAACGACACTCGGAATGGGAAAACGGGTTGTCAGAACGGGTGAACAATTGGTTAGAAAGGGGGAACGATACTTGGAACGGGAAAATGGATACTCATAATGGATGGGTGGATGGTCGAGATGGGTAAACAGGTACTCCGAATGAGGGAACGACACTCGAAACTAGAAAATGGGTTCTCGCAACGGGTGAATGGCTTCCCAGAACTGGTGAACAGCTAGTCAAAAAGGGGGAACGATGCTCTGAACAGGGAAACAGATACTCGGAATGGATAGATGGATGGTCGGGATGGGTAAATGAGTACCCCGAATGAGGGAACGACACTTGGAATCAAAAAATGGGCTCCCAGAACAAGGTAACCACTAGCAAACGGAGATCAAAAAAGGTTGTTTGGAGGGCAAGGTTTCCCCTTTAGGGAAAGGTCACCCCTTGAGGGCAAGGTCACCCAAAATTAGGGCAGGGTCACCCAAATAGTTGGCGAGGTTACCCAAACAAGGGGCATGGTCGCCCAAATAGGAAAAACTACTAAAAGTTTGACTTAAACAGGGTAAATAGCAGTTGAGGCAAGGGGGCAAGGTTTCCCCTTTAGGGAAAGGTCGCTCGTTTCCAGGCGAAGTCACCTCTATGTATTGGCTTGAACTTAACTTAATCAAAAATAGTGATGGAAAAGGATCAAAGCAACAAGTAAAAGGCCAAACTGACTGACAAGTACTAGTTTTTCACAAGAAAACACTTCAAACAGCACAAGCCTAGTTCTAGTTTTAAGGGTATGGTCAACATGGTCCTTTATCTAGGCTTAACAAGGTTGCTAAGGGCATCCCCGATATACGAATGGTACGTGGGGCCCAAACCGTGAACACTAGTCCATCACAAGCATGAATCGGGAGTAGCCAGCGAGAGATTGGGAGCTTGGACTAACTCTTCACGTCTTGGCTAGGTATCACCCTAGCTTTGACGCTCTGCTAGACACGACATGAATGGATTGTGGTACAAATTTTGCCTCCCCCCTTTATATACCCCACCGGTACATGTGGTTGGAATCATCCCTTGGGGTGATGAAATCCCCAAGAAAGTCCCACTAATAAAATGAAAAAGGGTAAAAGGACTAAGTGGACTACGATTTCTCTTCACCCAGGATTGCCAAATGGTGCAAGGGGATTGGATACATTAATAATCCATTTTCAAACACAAGAAGAAAATTCTTTGACCCTTTAATTAATTCTATGTTCCTAGTTTAACGAAATGAAAGCACAAAACCAACAAAGTTTCTCCTCCTGCAACAAGTGTATTAGTAGTTTCATTTTACGTCTTTGACAAGCAAAATATTTTGAGCGTGGCCGCCTTTGCCTCCTAGGCAAGGTTGCCCCTCTTGGGAAAGGTCGCCTATTCTGTGAACCTGCACAAAGTTAGAAAGCAGAAAACAACAAAAAATAGTGGAACAAAAAACAAAAATAGTCTATCTTTTTGGGCAAGGTCACCCCTTCTGGGCAAGGTCACCTATTTTGTGAACCTGCACAAAGTCAGAAAGTAGAAAATAGCAGAAAATAGTAGAACAAAAAAAAGAAAAAAACAATCTGTCTTTTTGGGCAAGGTCACCCCTCCTAGGCAAGGTCGCTTGCTTTGTGAACCTACACAAAATCAGAAAGCAAAAAATACTAGAAAACAACATAACAAAAAATGAAAACAGTATGTCCTTTTGGGCAAGGTCACCTCTGTGTTCCAGAATCTGCAAAATTTCAAAAAATAACAAACGTGAAAGTAATGGACCCGTGATGTGGGTCCCACGGGGCATGCCTGAAATGTGATCAGGTGAAATCTCCTAGTCTAGAAATGAAAAAAAAAATAGAATGCAAGAGAAGTAAATGACACCTAACACCACAAGATAGGGCTATGTTAACTCACACAAAATAAAGATAAAGAAAATAACATATTTTACCTTGTATTGAGTTGATCTTTGGTTGGCCCTTAATGGTTGATAATGTGTGCTCCTTGGATGATAAGCTTGCAATGATGGTAGTTGAAGGATTAATGGTGGTTGGTGAATGCAATAAATGGATACTATGATGCAAGTACAAGTGCTAAGATGACTAAAATTCTTGAAGAACACAAGTATGATAATGAATGCACGAGATCATAAAGTCACTAGCTCAAGAGTTCTTAAGGTCCAGAACCTTTAATGAAGAAAGAGGGGGGTATTTATAGAAGAATTTGAATTCTCTAGAAGATTCAACAGTCAAGATTGAGCCACCATGGCCAAGATGGAGGGCTATGGTCAGTTGAGGCATCACAAGCCCTCACATCTTTCCATGTGGTGGATGAAGTGTCCAAAGGACAAGGTGAGATGGCAAGGGTACAAATGATGTGGAAAAGGCCATGTGGTCCCAATGTACTTGCAAGTACCTTGGGATTGAAGATGATTTCCCAAAAAAGGGATTATTTGTCCCCAAGTGGGGCTAAAAGTGACAAGTGAGGACTTTTAAAAAGTCCACTCTTGTCACCATGGGGATTGGAGATGGCCTTGGAGAAATAAAAGTGAATTTTTAATTCTTTTTGGAAGAAACCAATGGGTAAGACAAGATTCCCCTAAAAGGGGTCCTTGTCCCATGGGTATGATGTGACCTTTGAGAGGTCATGGGGAAGACAAATGCATGGGGGGAATAAGTGTGAATTTTTAATTCACATGGGGAAGAGGTCAACCCAAAAAAGGTAAGTACCATGAAAGATTGACTTAAGAACATGCTAGAAAAAGTAAGTGATTAGTATTAGGATTGTGCAAATAGGTGATTAGGCTAATTAATGATGATTAAAGGCAAGTGGCTAGATATGGAGATGTGGCATTAATCATAATTAAGGATATACACATCTTAATGAAGGATTAATTAAATTAACCCAGATTAGTGAAAAGGTTATGGAGGGTGGGACAAGGAGAGAGAAAGAATAAATTTAAAATTGAAGAGGATAATTGACTAAATCAAATAAATTGATTTATTTATTTAATTTAGAGAGGAAATGATAAAGGATAAAGTATTTAATTAAATACTTTTATGAACCTTAGAAAAAAGGGATAATATTAATTAAATATGTCACTTAATTAATATAGACGAATTAGACAAGTAAATGATAGGATTTTGACCATATGGAGGTGGTCAAATTTGGATGTCTACACATAGCAAGAAAATGGAATCACAAAATATAGGTTTCAAGTTTCCCCTCATAATTGGAAGGTATTATATCTTAACATCTCCAAAAGGTAAGGCTGTAGAATATCAGATGCAATGGGTTACCATGAAGACCTACAAAAAGAGGCTCGATTTTGATTATCAGGGAATGAAAGAAAAAATTAAGAAATCCTACACCCATGTGCATAGGATTGAATATGTGTGGGTGGATTGTAGGACAGAGGAGGTGATAAGAAAACTAGATTATTTCCCATTAACCGTAGAACAAATTAATAATCTTGATCTTGCAGATATTCCAGAAGGAATGGAAGACAATGAAAACATTTAGACCCAGATTATGAATGAGATAATATTACAGGATCCCCTCTACCTTTGATCCAATGGTCCTAGAAGGAAATCACATCAATTAGGGTAAGATTTCAACCTATCCTTGCAAACACATATGTTTGGTTACAAGAAAAGGGGATACGATTGAAACGCTTTGATACTAGGTTGGAGGAGGAAGAATCTGAGGAGCTTGCAAGTAAGAAATCAAAGCTGAGAACAAAGAATAAAGGAGATGTGCCTAGTTCTGGAAAGGCTCTCAAATCAAGGATCAAGTTCATTGTAAATGGGAATAAAGGTTAGACCAGTAAGGGGGAATCTAGTGCAATAGAAGAAGTATCAGCCTAGGAAGAATAGGAAGAGGAAGAACAACAACATGAGGAAACAAAAATGTCCTCCAAAGAGAACATTCTATAGGAACCTCCCATTACTTCTTCTCCTTTTACTAATTCTTCCCCTACTCCTCCTACTACTACTATTGTTTCTGATGTTTCTATTTATATGACACCTACTATCACTATTCATTCTATTCATTCATCCCCAACATCAAGATTTATTTTTGATAGCCCTAGGAATGAGTTTGGAGATGTTTTTGGTTCTACTTCTAGTATTCTAAGTCTATCTTATCCCTCTTGTGATATAACTTATGTTTCAGAGCTAGATAAATTCCATGCTTAATCTATACAAAATGTAACAAGTGTGGAGACCCCAGGAGCCATTTTGACAAACACTCCTCCACTTGTTACTACAACTTTTGTATCTGCAACTCTAGCTTCTCAAACCATGGCTACATGACCTAAAGAGAATTCTTTTCCTCTTCCACCCTAGTTGCAAAGTCAAACACCAAAGAGGAAGAAGCAATTCACCTCCCTGTATGACTTTGATTTCAGTCAATTGGTGCCAGTTAAGGTGAAATAAACAAGGAAGTTGAAGAATCTTTCTCGGGTGCTAGGGGACAAAGCAGTAAACAAAATATATTGATATCTTTGAGTATTCAATAAACAGGGTAGAACTTGGTGAGAGGACTCATGAATCCTCTACGAAGGATGCACAAGCAGCACTAGCTTCTCTCATTGAGAAGTATGATCAAGAGAAAAAGATGAAGAATTAGTATACGGCCAAGGTTGAGCAATTGACCTTAGTACTCTAGAAGATTACTCAATCTTTAGAGTTAATTGAAGTTGTGCCCACCAGTATAGAGGATTTTTCATACACAAGGTAGAGAAAACTCATTCCAGGGGCAAAGTAGTAGGTAATTTCATTAATAGAATGAAAGAACAAGGGTCTCAACATTTGAAGTCATATGTGGAAAGGATGGAAAGTATGGCACAAGTAAATGTATAGTTGAATAAGGCCATTAATACATTTTCTAAGAAATTGCAAGAAATGGAGGATCATCTAGGATCTTGGATGAAAATGAAATAACTTAAGCTTGGTATGTTAGTTGAGAATAAAATTCCTCCCTAATAGGGATATGTTCATTGATGTCAAGGCAACAATGAATCATAATATCATAATCAAGGACTTATAGGTAGCTCGAGAAGTCGGCGAGGACAATAATCTAAATCTTGTCAACATAATTAAGGAGACACCTTGTAAATTAGTTGATGATAATTAGAAAATCCTCTCTTCTAATAAATTTATCTATGAGTTCACTTCTATGATCCAAAAATAATTTGAAGATCAAGCCTTCAAAATGGCTTCCATGGATAAATTGTTGGATATTCAACTTATTCTGGATAATCTTAAGGTATTTTTGGAAAGACATGAGAAAGCTCAAAATTTTGTCAAGTATTCATTAAAAAAGTCCTTGTCGTCTCCAAGTATACATCAAGTCTAAACAATGAAGAAGTTCAAGCGATCCTAAAGAAATATGAGGATCTCTTGGAGAATAATGGCATAGAAAGTTGAATGTGTCTTTTTTTTTCCTTAGTTTATTTTTCAATATTTTTCATCTCTTATGTAATTATATTTTGACATTTTACATGCCTTTTTCTGAAATTTAATTACATGTAAAAACAAAGAAGTCCTAAATCAAATCAAACTCTCTTGTTGAATAAGTAAAATTAGTTATTGTTTTCCAAGCTTAGCTCTCAACTCTCCTTTATATATATGAGTGAGTTTATTTTGTAAACGACATTTTGATCTTTTCAAGCAAAACATTGCCCATTGTGAGAAGCATAATTGAATCTTTGTGTTGAATGTGCATATCAAAAATTGATCAATAAAAGAAGCGGATTTGCATCCAACCTTTATTTTGGAGCATATTTGTTGTGTGTGATATTTTTCTTACATCTCTCTTATCACATTATCTTGAAATTGGTTTATTAAAGTGGTGTAATATTTCATTATTGAAGGGAATTCAGATTTGATATTGATAGACTTAAAGCTACAATGTTTTTTGGAGATTTATGTATTTGTGTATGAATTTGGTTAATTACTCAAATTCTTTGAGCTACGATTATTTTATACGTTTTTGTGGATCTTTTGGTGTTTTTCATTGATAGTCTTTTGAGTTACAACTTGCTAAATATGTTACTGTTCGAATCATCATGGAAAGTAATAGAATACTTTGGGATTTTATGGATTTTCTTGTCATCATCACTTAATAGTATCATTCTAGTTATTCTTGCGTCTAACTGAATCAAATATTGGTTATTATTGCTCAAACTAGTGTTTTGTAGTTTGTTACATGTTGTGAACATCAAGGGAATACTATTGTAATATTGTAAAAGGAAAAATCTATTTTGAAAGAGGAGAATAGGATGATGGAAACACCCCTATGGATAGTCGTAGTGTACATAAGCATAGTTTAATTTCTAGTTGTTTTAGTTAGCGATAAGAAAGGAGACTCCCCTTTATGAGAGGAGAGATTTATTTCTCATCATAGCTATGGCTGAAACTACTATTTTGTAATTGTTAAAGGAATTAAAAAGTATTCACCCAACACAATGAAACTTATATTTCAATAATACAAAATTGTATACCTGGTGAAAATTAACCAATAGATCCCATTAGTGCACTTGTAAAAGTCAATGAATTCACTGAATTATCAAATAAGAGTTTTGTAATGCCAAATTCTATTATATGTGGATTCATTCAATTCCCTAATAACACATTATTAGGTTTTAGGTCACAATGAATGACTTACACAAGCAATGATGATGAAGATATTTCATTCCTTGTACTATCTCCTCTGCTTTTCTTAATAAATCATTCAAATTTAATCTACATTTGACTCCACCTTCAGGATATAGCCATGTCTCTAAACTTCCATTTGACATGAATGGAAGAACCAATGCTTTAAAATCAAGGTTAGAACAAGCTAAAATGATTTTGATCACATTATGGTGCCTAACTCTTTTTAAAACATTGCATTCTCTTTCAAAACTTTGGAGAGAATTATTGTCTTACAAATTGAGAACTTTAACAACAATATTTGTACCATTCTTGAGAATCCCTTTATAAATAGATCTAAACCTACCAATCCCTAACAAATTAATTTGGCTAAATCTACTAGTTTCATCTACAAGTTCTTCATATGAAATTATTTCAGGCCCAATGTTGGGTTCATGGCTATTTTGATTTGTATTTCTCCTATAAAAAATAAGAAATAGAATAGAAGACAAGATGAATATTGAAATGCTAATCACAATTGGTACTATCACCTTTTTTAGAGACTAAGAATTGTGTGTGCTTGGAATTAGAGCATGGATTTAAATTAATCCAATTGCCACAAAGGCCAATATTTCCTGAAACTGTTGACTTGTCAATTCTTGCAAAAATCCTCCCTTTGGAACTTCTCCTATTAAGCCATTTGAAGAGAGATTGATTTGTGGAAGTATTTTCATTTCTTGGAAATCCATTGGGCTTGCACCTAAAAAATGTTGCTTGAGAGATCAATATCTTGAAAAAAAATTAAATTTGTAAGTGATAGTGGTATTAGGCCATCAAATGAGTTGCAAGAAAGGTTTAAATATTGTAAATTTGTGTATCTTTATAGTGTTATTGGAAATTTTCCTAGGAATTTGTTGAGAGACACATCTATAGCTTGGACCATTATCATTTTACTCATTATTAAAATCGAATCTTGTAACAAATTACTAGAAATATTGAAATAAAATTGGAGATTTGTATGAACTGCCTATCATGCCCATTATTTTTCACAACTAAAATGTGCATCACAATCCCCTTAGGCACAACTCAAGCCCCAAAAGTTTTTTTCAGTGAAGACAAAACAATTATGTTTAGGGAACTCGGTCTCATGTCCCAACATGAGGAAACGTATTTTTTGAAAATAAATTAGTTTATGTTAATGATCTTTTATGTTTATGAAGCGTATGTCTATAGTTTTATTTTCAAACATAAAAAGTAAGAATAATGTGTTTTAATACAATTTCATTACCAATGGTTGAACTAATAAATTTTATTGGGAATCATACATATTTGAGTCTATAATATTAAATCCTTACTATGATCCATTTTAAATGTTTTGATGTTTTATTATGTACAATAAGATAACACCTTAACCACACACAACTTACAGACTTCATTATTGGTCATTTATTTTTCTAAAGTGTAACTAATAGAAATAGGTCCAATAGTCTTAACTCTAATTAAATATTACCTTCTTTTTTTGGCAGGTAAATCACTGCTAAGGGGCAACACCCTGTATTGCTTTGAAAATAGAAGTTTACATAGTTTCCAAGGCTAGCTAGTTGTGCCTTTACTATCCCCGTATTACTGTTCGATGGGCCTTTGACCAAAATGGC
Source organism: Sequoiadendron giganteum (assembly GCA_007115665.2). NCBI lineage: Eukaryota > Viridiplantae > Streptophyta > Pinopsida > Cupressales > Cupressaceae > Sequoiadendron > Sequoiadendron giganteum. The sequence continues at coordinate 167,784,678 of CM021105.1, forward strand.
TACCACACAGAAGACTTGAAACCCAAAGCCTTATACTGTTACAAAATGGCTCATTACCAGCACATGAATTGACCAAACACGGGACTAACTCCTATTGAAGTTGTAAAAGCCAACCTCATAGAACCCAAAGATCACCTGCAAGTAAAATAACCTATCACGTAGAAGAGATTTGAACAACACAAATATATTGCCCTGCAAACCTACCCATGTATAAACAAAAGATCTCCACATTGCAGAGAAATATAGAAAACTTGATGGGAAAAACTCCATTCCAAAAAGAGATGAAAGCCAAGTGAACGGCTGAAGAAGCCTCCAAACAAGGCAATGTCCTAAAAAATAGGAACATGTAGAACATCCAGAAGCATGAAGTTGTAGACTTCTATCAAAGATGACTGATAGAGTGTTGAATGAAGAACCTCCAAAAATAGGAATGCAAGAGTTTCCATATGGTAAGTGATCTATCTCATCGAAATGCATGTAACCAGCCATTGATGTATGTTGCATCCAAAAGTACATAGGAACAAATACTAGATACATAGATCACTCAAATGTGAACCAAGGAAGCATTAGCACCAACAATAGAAAACCCCCATAATGCTGAAAAAGGGAGAGCCATGACAGGAACACTAAAACTATGTGAAACCATGAAGCATGCATGTAGGAGAAACAACCTACCAATAAAAGGGTATGCAAACTAATGCACACACACATGAGGCAAGAATCACTAAGATTCACTGCTATCATGGAAGGGACACTCACTTGACAAAGGTGTGATGGAAAACTAAAGGAAAACATCAACCCTCCCATGGCACTTTATATCATAGTGCGAATACAATAGGCAAAATAGGAAGTGTGAAATTCCCAAAAATTATACACCAAAATGGCACTTTATCTTAGTGCATCTACATAATAATAAATGCATGAAAAAGATGTCTATAATGCCCAAATAGGACAAAAAACTAGAAATACATATAGAATAGCCAAAAACGAGTCATCCCATGCAAACAAAATGTGCCAAGAGCTAAAACATCCAAGTAATTCACCAGAGTGTGAAAACACAAAAAAATGAATATTAAAATATATTTGGAGAACAATCTAGAAAATTTGCATGGATGGAACTGAAGAGCTCTGAAAGATGGTTCCAATGTCGTTGGAATCATGAAAAATGGAGAAATTGGTCAAAAGTTATGAGCTCGGGACTAAAAACAGCACCTCTGACTTCAACATGTTGTAAAATGCACCAACAAAAAAATAAAGTGATGATACCCACATCACTATAAAGTTGATCGATTCAACTTTCCGACAATATCTCATTTGCTGAAAAACAATATCATTTGCCCAAGTTATGACGAAAATTTAAAAAAACCCCTTTTAGGGCACAAAGGGGGTCAAAGGGGCCATAGGGTACGCCAGTACTATTGACATCATGCTAATATCAACATGATGTTAGTGGAATATTCATAGAATATTCCCTTTTCGCTGAAAAAAAAATTATACCTCAGAGGAAAAACGATGAACAAAATATTCCTAAGAATAAAGGAATATTCTTGCAGAAAAAAATGGTCATCGAGAAATCGAAAAATGATGGTCATAATTTGAAGATGCCACTGGGAAAAACCAAAAAAGTCGGTTGTGAGTTTTAAACCATCGGGCTACTGTAAACCACCGCTGGAAAAAGTAAGGGATGCCAGCCAAAGGAAGCGGTCAACAAATAAATATCGTTGAGGACAGTGGGGTACGAGGCCCACAGGGTGAAGGTACCCTACGGGTACCCATATTTAATGTGGCCCCACAAACTTTCAAATGCACCTTTCTAAAAAAAATTGCCACAATAAAAAATTCAAGCCTCCACTTTTTAATATAGTTTTTTCGATTTTTTAAAATTTCTGAACGAATTTTTTTTTATTTTTTTTTAAATGTCAACTCCCTTTTAAATTTTTTATTTTTTTTTTCAAACTTTGTGCACAAGGGCCTACGTAGGCCATACGACCTCTGGAGCAAAAAAAATTGCCTCAAAGGCCAACTTCACCAAATTTGACAATTTGACAGGTGTTTTTAGGGTTTTTGGCCGGTCCAGATGCAATGGTGAGGTTCATTCGAGCTGAAAAAGATTCAAAATTACAAGTACCCTCTAGATTTGAGAAAAAAGACACCCACATAAACCCTTGCAGATTTGAGCCCGTGAGTCCAAAATTGACGAAACAAAGGCTAATCTAGACTATTTACAACGCTCTGAATGTAATGGTGTGATCAAAAGTGACTCAAGATGCACCAAAATACTCTTTCAAGGCTTGAATCCCTCAAAAGATGAACAAGAAGTTGTAGATCTGAAGCTTTGATACCATGTTGAAGTTGTATTTAAGCCAACCTCACAAAACCCAATGATCACCTGCAAGCAAAATAATCAGCCACGTAGAAGAGAATCAAACAACACAATGATATTGCTCCACAAATGCGGAGAGTAAAATTGTATAAAACAAGAAATAATTACAAAGAGATCAATCCTTATGAAAGGAGATCAAAACCCTAAAGTGAACCCTAGGATTAAATAATTATTAAAGTGCCTAAGTTTACCTCAAGTGAAAAATAAAGTAAAGGTGACTTAATTAATTAATCAATATGATTAAATTAATTAATTAATTAACCTATTACTCTAACAACTCCTATTATTTTCTATCTATCTTCCTACTATTCACAACACATCGAATTTACATAAAGATTGACCACAAATACCACAAAAAACCATTACCAAGCTCGCCTTGCTCATTCATCTTCATCGTCATATTCTGCCCTCCTCTTGAAGGCCAGATAATCTACCACCACTAGACAATCTGCTCCATAGTTCTGATGTGCAGGGTCGTTTTCCTTGTATTATGGGTCTCGTCATCATTCGCCACCCACTCCTCTCCCATGCCAAGGTCCCAGTCATTGTCATCACCCGCAACCATCTTGCTCGCCAACCCTTCATCCTCCACATACTTCATTGCCCAACCATGAGGAGGGTTTTCCATATTCTTTTCCACTCTAAGCGGGAAGAAGATACTCCTCTCTTTCTCATCCCACAATTTTGCAAACCCCACAGGGTTGAGAGTTCTTATCGACAGGAATTTCAGCACCTCCGCTTCATTCCAGTGCATCATGTAGTAGTTATGTGGCATAGGAATCATCAGGTAGTTGTCGATATTGTCAAGGGCTTCATCAATTTCTCCCAGCATAACATGGATGAAGACCATCTAGGTCAATTTCTTACCTCTCGCCTTGGACATGCCCATATGCAGCAGCATTGCCAAGAACATAGCAAGGATATCTGCATTCGCCTTGAACCTCTGATATGCCTTCAAAAATTTTGGTCCCAAAGTCTTTTTAGTCACCCATAACACAAGCGGATAGGAGGAGACCAACAACCCTCTCAACCTTTTATTTGTTATTTCTCCAAGAAAGGATTGTTGTTGCCTCTCAGTATTCAGAAACAATGGGGTATCCATTATTCTTGGCACAAGAACACAGAATCGAGCTCATCATTGCTTATGCACCTTTCCTCGCTACTCTAAATTAGCTCATTTTCGATTTTTCTTAAGCAATAGCCAACTTTGGCCTTTTAACAATCGACGACCTTGTCTCAACATAATTACAAGCTCGAAGTCTATGACATTTGAGGTGTTTCTTCAAATCCACATCCTTGTCAAGTGATATGAATTTGCATATATGTATGAGGTCATGCTTAGCCCATCATTTCCCTTGCCTTGGGACTTGTTATCGTGTCCTGCTCCTCTCCTTCTCTTAATGGCTATTGTATTTTCATTTTGTCCCACTGTGGCTTTAGTTTTTATTATAGTTCATGCTTTTCTTAGATGTTGGTTGCTTAGATCTTCCCCAGTGTCCTTTCTCTGGTTTGAGGTGTGAATGTCCCAACATTCTAGAATATTCCAAATATTACCTATTTATTTTATGTTACATTTCAAACTTAAGGTTAAATATGAAACATAAAAGTGTGTTATAGAACCACACAATTTATTTGTAAATATCTTTATTTTTATCCTCTTAAATCTAAACTTATAAAGAAAGAGTGACATGACTTTAAATGCTCATCTAATCATTTTCATCATACTTTTCTAAACTAAACTTAATATGTTTCTAAGTATATAAAATCAACATAATCATCATTTCCTCTAGCCTAGAAGATTAATCAAACATAAAAATTAACATGACAATATAAACAAACAACTATTTGATAATTTTGTTTCTAAATTCAAAATGAAGGAAATCAATGTCAACAAAATTTGTTAAATTTTATTAATTGAAATAGACGTTAATAAGATAAGGCTACATATTAATTTCTTAAAAGAAAATCTAATCCCACTTAATTACCACTATCTCACGAGTTTCCTCTAAATTTTCAATTTTTATATTCTATTTGAACAATAACTAAGATTCTATGTACATATTTAAATTAAAGTTTAATAAAAAGTCAAAAATGTTACTAACTAAATCAATGTTGATCGATAAGTTATTTTTTACTCAATTTCATGTCTAATAACTTTGCACATTTCTATATTATTATTACAAGAAAAAATAAATTTTTAATCAATTGCTTAATTAAAATTATTTATTAAAAAAGAAACTAGCTTACAACTAACCAAAATTTCTTTAAATCATTTCTCCCTCTCTTTGTTGCCTTTTGAAAATCACCTAAGTTGAAGCTCTCATATTTCTCTTCTATTTTATTTATAGTTTCTTGGGTTCAATATTTGCATTCCTTCTATTATTAAATGTTGTGACAAAAAAAACTATCAAAGTTGGTTTCCGATTTCTTTATGGAGGCATGTCAATTTTCTTTGATTACAGGTGGAAGGTTTTTCCCTATTTCATTTTCTTCGTTTGCATATTTAAGTAAACTATACTTTGATTGCAGTTTTAAGAACAAGATTGATTTCGATTAATTTCCATTTCACTGCCCTTATATATATATGTATATATTGTATGCATGAAACTCTCTGACACAAGGTAAATTTCCTTTTGGTTTCATAACAGTTCGACGCCACAAATATGATTACAAATTTTGTGGATTTCTCAGCAGCATATTTTAATTAATTTATTTAAAAATATAAATTAAATGTTTAAGATTATATATTTTGTTTTGGGACGAATGGTCACAATGGTGGCTTGTAGCCCCCATGAGGCTACGACCCATGGGGATGCAACTTCCATTTAGCCTTCCCCAGACGTTGGGGGTGGCCAGTGTGCGTCAACCCCCTTCGATCTGAGGGTTGAATCCCCTCTATATTTTTAACAAATTTAAAACTTTAATATTTTATTTAATAAATATTTCATATAAATATGTTTTTAATAATAGGTTATATGTGTATAAATTTGCATAAATTAACTATAAATTTTTTATTTAATTTATAAAAATAATTTAACTTATATATTATTAATTGATTTTTCAATAATTATATTTTTCTTACATATATATATATTTAAATGTTTTATCGAATTTTTTTTACAAGTGCTAAAATAGATTTTCTAATTCATATAAATTGTTACAAGTAGATCTATATTTTATTTAACAAGTTTGTGATTTAATCGTAATTCTTATTCATAATATATTTATGAAAATAAACATATGTTTCAAAGTTACACTTACCTTCATATTAATAAAGATTGCTCATACCATTCAAGCATGTACCTAAATGAATTAAATCTGAAATTTTATGTGCAAATTTTTAGATCTTAATCTAAAGAATGTGATTTGTCTTATCCCATTTATCTTTGCTTTTATAACCAATTTATAGGCCAAATTTCAATAGAAATAATCTACACAACAATCTTATTATTTGTATCCATCTAATGTTATTACCAGTAAGATTAATACTTAATTATAAACATCCAATAGGTCTTGTGCACCTGAAATGTAATTATTTTTACTTCTCTTTTCATACAAGAAAATGAAACTAAGATGAATAATCACATTTTCTTTCTTTTTATCTTATGGACCCTATTATACCAACATAACTTAATACTTTCCCAACATTATATATTTCTTATTAATTCTAATGAAATTTTATGTTCTCTTTCTCCAATCATCAAATGGAAAGTAGTCATTAGCACTTGCAAGTATAAAAATGTTTCTTCCACACAACTTGTACAACAAAACTATGACAAAAATATCCCTCTTTTAGTTTTTTTTTCAATTTAACAAAACACATCAAGATCCGACTCCACAAATCATCTATGAGACTCATAAAACTTACAGTGTATTACAATGGCCCCGATGTATCCTTCCACATATTTGATGATGATAGAATATACTCCTTAATAGATGGATCTGAAAGTAGAACAAGAAGGGAAAAATCACATAGCCAATGGCTCTCCACCCAACCATAGGTTTGATGCACAACCCACCCTAGAGCCAAGGTGACATAACTCTTTCCATGCTCACACACAACCACTATTCACATGGATTACCTAACAAATTCATACCCTATAACATTCACAATTAAAACCATTTGCATTCACATATTTTTATTTCTTCACCTTAACACCTTTAAGGGTAATAAATGAAAGAAAGAAACTAAACAAGGTGGAAAACTCATAACCAATACAAAACCCCAAAACATAACTTACAAAAACAACACATAAGATTCAACATCAAATTCACATACATTTTACAAACAAGACCAATACTCCAACAAAATCCTTTACACATCAATAAAGATAGATAGCTAAAAAAAGGGTATAGCTTACCAAGAAAGTTTGCTATCCAACTTGTGGAAAAACTCTCTCCAAACTCTCTCTTCCAATGTTCTTTCTTCTTCACACTCCTCTTCCCAAAGATAGCAAGATCTCAAAATGAAAAAAATGGAACTCCCCCTCCACACTATGAGAGAGTTATAAAGAAGAGGAAGAGGTAACTTCCTTCACAAAACTAACTCAACTACATAACTACTTCCCCAATTTTGCCACATTTGAAAGTGAGGCATAAAGGAGGGTCATAACACCCTTTTAAAAGTATTAAATAATAAAAATAAACTCCTAACCTATATACCCCATACCTAAGAAATTTTTTCAACCATAAAATACAACTTAAACCTCTTAAAATTGCTTATCACAAAATTTTAAACACGCTTAAGAAAATAACTCAAAAGAACATTAGTTAAAGCACATAACACCAACAACACATTTTTACAATGTGGGCAAAATGGACCTTAGCACTTCATACGAGTCTAGGTTTGTTGTACACTAGGAAGACACAAAAGTAGCTATGTGGTCCCCCAACATCATTGGCCAAATACACTTTTTACTAAACCAAAAAGTGCCAATACAACACATGAACAATAATAGCTAAAGAAATTATCATATGTAAGATAACATTTTAATAATAATAGTCAACTAGAAAATCCAATCCAATAATCTATACAAGTAACAACATATAATTAGAATTCCCACAACATCTACTTACATAACACCTAATGAAATCGAGTAATAATTAATCATACAACATATCATCACAATATCACTACTTCTGGCAATAACCAATTGAAATCCATCTTATAATCGATACTACCACAAGTATCCATTAAAATATCAAACATCATCTCCATAGAAACACCTAATCACACATCCATATTATGTGATCACCTAATAACAATTCCATCTAATAATAATAAAATCAATTATCTCAACAACCCCTAACACATAATACAATCTATCTATTATACATAATGATACTACAACTAACAATATATAACAAATAACCCATCACAACTTCGCATCTTGATCAACACATACTTACATAATCAATGAAAGGAACTCATCTGATTATCATAGATAAATCACAAAAACCATTAGTTATATAGAATTAGTCAGTAACCATATCTAAAAATATGAACATCATTGATGTACATGAACAACCATCACTCATAAACTCATGTATACGAACCATCAAAAATAATTAGAATCAACATGATCATGGAAAGGCGGTTCTCACACTCTCCCCCCTAGGATTGGACTTCCTCCTAGAAGTTCTCAAAGTGAGGGTAAGCATGATCACTTTACAATAATCTCTTAATTTATCCCATCCATTTAACAACGAGAATTTCATTACAAGCATACTTCAAGTCATATGAAACTTGGTCCTTACATTCCTCTCCCTTAGATTCAAATTCGTCCTAAAAGTCATTAAGGATTCAAGAAAATTTTCACTCATACGATACACATTTTAGACTTGCACTATTTCATTTATGAAAACTTTCCAAGTATGATAGTAATAAATTTTCCTTTACAAGGTATCCTAAAATATTAGAGTAAGCTCTATAACTAACTATCAACACAACCTAAAAAGATTATTTATCCACACTACACTAAAATAATATTACTTGAATGTAGATGTCAGATCCACATTACTTCGTATTTATCTATTTGATTATTAAAGACTACACTACACATATATATAACAGATTCACTTCAATCACCATTAATTCGACAATTATATTAACGTTCCACAACAACATGATTATCATATTCTCAAATTAATTCACATCATAAGAAAACACTCACTTCCTTTTATTACATTAATTTATATCATTAATTCAAAAGTATTCTATATCACAAAGATTGGATTACAACACACATGTTATTAACACAACACTGGCATACCACAAGGTTCATGGAATGAAATTTATGAGGATGAACGGTGCCAAATTCCATATCATTGTGATCTGAAGTAGCTGAAGACTCACTATGTCATCATTGAGTAACCATAGAATCATGATAATATTAGGAAATATGGTCTGGAGGCCCTCTTCTTAGGAAACCTCCATACATTTCCTAGTACCTTCCCCTTGTTTGTGTAATGAGGTATATATCCTTCTAGTTTGTTGTGAGACAACTCCACCTTTTCGAAAGAGATGCATCTCCCTAAACTAGTAGGAAATTTCCCTAACAAATGATTGTGATGAAGAAAAAGATCTCTTAGTTGTTGAAGGTTGCCAAGACTCTCTAGAATTTGGCCTAAAATCATATTTTCACTCAATGCTAACAACCCAAGTCATTTTGCATGACCAAAATTTTTTGGGATTCTCCCATCTAAATTATTGTTATCCAAATGCAATTTATAAAGATTTGGAAGTTGACCGAGTGCTACTGGAATGGAACCACTAAACTTATTATAGGATAAATCTAATGTTATCAACTTTGTGAGGTTCCCAATGCCCCTTGGTATGTTTCCCTCAATTTTATTGGAGTACAACAACAAAATAGAGAGTTGGCTTGATAGTTGGCTAATTGAAGATGGAAGAACGCCAGTAAGATAATTACTAGATAAATCTAGATATTCTAAAGAGAAGCAATTAGATAAGGCTGTTAGAAAATTCAAGCCACTACTTCCACTCACAAGATGATTATCCCATAAAAAAATTCGTTGAAGATGGAGCAATTTTCCAAACTCTGAGGGAATGTGACCAGTTAATTGGTTCTTATGTAATTGCAAAATTTGGAGACAAGTGCAATTGGAAATGGTAATAGGAATCACTCCTGTCAAGTTGAAGTATTCTAAGTTGAGTAAGCATACCCAATTCAATAGGAATATCAGCATGAATTTTGTTTTGTTGCAACACCAACTAGGCTAAAGATGATAGGTTTCCTAGGGAAGATCGGATTTTTCCAATGAGTTGGTTTCCCCATAAATCTAGCATTTGCAACTTTGATAGTTTTCCCAATTGCCAAGGAATGTGGCCAATTAATTGGTTATTACCTATTGACAAAATTTGGAGAAGAGTGTAGTTGGAAAGGGCAATGGGAATTACTCCTATCAAGTTATTGGTGTCAAGATAAAGCTCTCTAAGTTGAGTAAGCATACCCAATTCAATAGGAATTACTCCTGTTAAGTTGTTGATGCCAAGATAAAGCACTCTGAGTTGAGTAAGCATACCTAGTTCAACAGGAATATCACCATGGAGTTTATTTTGTAGTAATTCCAAGTCAACTAAAGATGACAAGTTTCCTAGAGAAGGTGGGATTGTGCCTGTTAATTGGTTTGTACCTAAAAGAAGCACCTCTAAATGTGAAAGAAGACCAAGTTGGGAAGGTATACTGCCACTCAAATGGTTATAGGATAATATGAGACGTTGCAAAGAATGGCAGCTAGCTAGGGTGTAGGGAATGGAACCTTCCAATTCATTTATAGAGAATCTAAGTATTCTAAGTCGAAAAAGCCTCCCTAACTGAGAAAGAATTTGGCCATGAAAGCTGTTATTCTTGAGAGCAAGTACTCTAAGAAAAGAGAGATTGCCAAGGAAAGGAGAGATGGGGCCCACTAAAGACATACCTTTGAGATTCAATGAAACCACACGTTGATGACGAGAAGAGCAAGCAACACCAGTCCAATTGCAAAAAGAATGATGAGGAGACCAATCGAGCAAAGAATTGTTAGGGTCGAGAGAAAGTGAACGCTTGAAAGACAAAAGAGCTTCTTGATCAGAATAATCAGAATTAGGAAAAGAAGAATACAAAGAGATATAGCAAGGTAATGCAGAAAGAAGCAAGAGTAGGAGGGGACAAACTAAAGCCATCTTCATCTTCATTGAACTCAGAAACAACCAACCTAGAAATATAAAGCTTTCCAAGCCTCTGTGTTGTTCGCAGGCTCTCCGAAATCTTATTAAATAGCTGCCACTTGCATAACAAATTCTACGCTGGTCAAGTGTTAGGTAACGAGAGTTATCAAGAAAATGGGAGGAAAGTTAGCAGGAAAGGTTGGAGATTTGAGTAATGCCAATAAGATTCTTCGTCCATCACTTCATTCATCAAATAAAATTCTTCCTTAACGTATTATTAGCGGCTGGTAATGAAACGATAAAGATTAAAATTATTGAGTGCCGTGTGATGTGGTGTGGAAATTTGTAGCATTTAAGAAATGATGAAAGCTAAGCATACCTACATTTCGCGTGCTTCGAGTCTCAAGACAATGTCCAACTTTTCGTATTCACCTAAACTGACAAAATGTTTGAACCTTTAAAAATATATATCAAATATTAAACATAAAACTCGCTTGTCGATGGCAATATTTATTTTTAAAATTATGTGTCATTCATATATATAAAATGTAAGGAACAATTAATTTAATGATAATAAATGTTTTTCTAAAAAATAATTAAAATAATATGAAATAATATTTTAAAGTGAAAGTGAAGTGAAATTTTTATATAGCAAGAAAGATTTTAAAATCAAAAAATTTAATCAAATTATTAATATAAATTTATCAAAAAAGTCATATTGCAAATTTAAAATAATATAGATCTATTATATTATATACTATTGTGAAAGAAAATTAAGAAATCCTTAGGGTTAGTCTAAGCCAATCTAATAAGATGTATACACAAGCATGAATTATCTTAGACTAACAAACAATAAATGTAGTAATGTTACTTTGGAAAATGTATATATTGTTCTCGGAAGGGAAATAAGAAGGATAGAGGTACTTTCTTTTGAACTTGTCCCACCTCTCAAATAAAATATCCCTCTTTTATTCACCTTGGTACCAATCTATTATATGTCCTTCTAATAACTTAAGGAATGAAACGAAGTAGCTTGCAAGATTGTGTATTCACTTGATCGACAAAGCACACAACTATTCACACTTGCAAATACTTTCAATGATGGAGGATGCAACATTGTGAATAGATAGTTGGTTGATAAGGAAGATGAACCATTCAACTTTCCTAACTACTTATTTGTTTCAAATACCTTGGTCAAATTCATTGAAGGATGGCGAGAGATTGGAAGGTCAACAACCAAGGTAATAGTACACAAACTCAACTCTAAGAGAAGACTATGACTTTTTATGATCATAGTGTGTATGAATATGCATTTTTGTAACTCAGATTTTTGGAATTGGATAGATGCTATTGTTGCACAAGATTACAAACATCAATTCTAATCTAAATAAAACAACAAAGAACGAATACAAGTAAGCATAATTAATTTAAACTAATAGAACTAGAATGATCTCACCGAATATGCGATTACTTCCTCGATTTATCTTGATTTCCCTTCTCCATCTTGTTGTATTGTCATTCTTGCCCTTGGATATTTGTGTTTGATGCAAACATAACTTCGTCGAGTGTCTCAGCAAAATATCAAAGATTGTTTCTTTTCAAAAGTAATGATTTCGGGGAGAGGAGGAATAATGATAATGACAGACCATTTTATAGATTTTGGGCTTTCGAACGATCAGCTCAGATTGAAAGAGAGATCGACGGATGAGATTGATGAATGTCATGCGATGAGAGTTATGTCTTAGATAGAACGTGAGTTAGAACACGAGTTCAATATCTTAATCTTCAAAAATAAAAGAAATAGACTTTGAATGTCAAAGCCAAAGTTAGAATTAGAAGAATAATGCATTTGAATGCAAACAGGAGTTAGAACTAGTTAATTGACTAGTTGTGACAGAGAGTCCTCTCACAGAGATAAACAGGTGTTGAATCCGAAGATAACTGGAGAACTAAAAATAGATCTTGAGTCAGAAGGTGAATGAATGACTAGTCAACTGATTGATAGAAGAATGTGGCATAAATTAATTAATTAAATTTTAATTTAATTCAACATTCGAAAGTGAGAGACTTAATTAAATAAATAAAGTAATTTATTTAATTTGACTGTTTGAAAAGGATAATATAAATAATTAAATAATAAGTATTTAATTATAGATAAAGGAGGTTGAATGAATAATTAAATAAAGATATTTAATTATAGTTGAAATATGACAAAGGGGGTAATTAAATAATAAATTATTTAATTGATAGATGGAGAGGGAAGAATTAATTAGTTCGCAACATAATTAAACAAATATGATTTATTTAATTAATCAAGTTGAATAAAGGGTATTTATGAATTAATGAATTAATTAAAAAGGGGTATTTGATTAATAGAGGAAACATGTGTTAGAAAGGGTAATTAAATAATTAACATTATTTAATCATGACAACGGACTACAGAAAATTATGTCGAATGTGTACTCGTAGACCTAGACCAATTTTCGGTGTCTATAATTTTTATTTGAGTAGAGTCTTGCAAGATCACTAGGCTATTCAAGAGAATTTGTTGTTGACACCTTGTTTCAAATGTTTGTAACCTCTTTATTTGAAGACTATAATAGAAGAAATTTCCTTGTGTTTGTTTCTATGTCTTCCTCCATTGATTTTAATTCAATAAATTGTTGTGTTATGTTCATCCATTTGAGTATTAGCATGAGAACTCTAAGATTTACATGATCTTTAAGGCATCCATTCATGGGACCCTTAATCATGATTACATAAATTATATTTAAGTGGATTTGACTTATGAAGTGAATCCTATTTTTCACATTTATGAGTGTGAGTAGAATACAATTAAGGCATCCTCCAATTCAAGGGCTATTTAGTAGAAGGTGTGGTGAGTGTAACTATTAAAAAGGTGAATTAACAAAATAAAATTATAAATAGAGGGTGTATGCATGCAAAAAAGGTCTGGAGCATTATATTAATTAAATACTTGTTATTTGATTAATATTCTTAATTCCTCTACTATTATAAATAAATTGTTAAATTTATTTATATGGTTCATATTCTAATTCTTCTTTTCCAAAATTCACTTTCTTTCTAAATTAATTAATGGACAAATTAATCAATTTGCTATTTAATTGGTTTTCCCTCTTCCTCTTAAATTTGAATTTTTAAATTCAAATTGGCATATTCTTCTAAAATTGGTTAAAATACACAAATGAATTAATTTGGCATCTTACTAATTTACCATCTTCTTTTAAATTGAATTTTTAATTCAATTTAAGCACATTTCTACATATTTCCTCTAACCAGCTCCAACTCACCTACCACCCCATCATGTATCGCACAAAAAAGAATTTTATAAATTAGAAAATATGAAATATCTTCAACAAATTTACAACCAATTTGGAACTAACTGAGACACATGGCTCCTCCTTCTTTGTGATTCCCTTTAACACTTGGCAATTTGTCTTGTTGAAGGGAACCATCTCCCTAATTCCCTCTAACCTCCTAATGCTCCACCGTTGATGTCGCGGGATTGCAATCCCGACCGTCCATTGTTGCCACATCATCTTGAGCCTTAGAAAATCTATAAATAGGACCCTTTGCTACAAATTTTCAACATGAAGATTTGGACATGTTTATGCTGCTGAATTTTAGTGCATTTGTGAGAGAATTTGGGGAATTAGTTAGCTTAGTTTTGCATTTTAGTTCATATAGTGTATAATGGAAATTTTACTTTGGATAGTTTAGTTCATTTCATCTTTCATTTAGCCTTTCCATTAGATTATCATCCTCCATCTCAACATCTAGATTTTATTATCATCTCATTGTAGGATCATTTAATCTTCAAGCATCAAATATCAAAAATCCAAAAACATAGGCATGTACACTTTCATCATAGCATCTCGTAGCTTAAGTTGTCAATCTTATGCAAGTTCATGTGGTAGGACTAAAAAGATCTGAGAGAATGATTTTGCAGGGTTCCTTGAGTTTAGAGAACCATGGAATGAATTAAGAGGATAGTCGTAGCTTTTATTTTTTCCATTTCGATTTCCTTTTATATAATACATTTCATGAAGGTGTGTTTGATTTTTTATAACTGACATTGCAGGACATGTTTTTCAACCACACATAAATTGGTGCCCACCATGGGGCCAAGCCCCTTATTTTTATCGATTTTTTGTTGGGTTTTATTTTGCAGGTTCTGTCAAAATATCTGAAATGATGCATCCAAATTTTTCTGTAACGCATCTAGCTCATGTTTCGGCGCATTCAGTTTCTTATTTCGGCGCATCTAATGGCTCTTTCAGAACATCTAGCTCCTATTCCAATGCATCTATAATTTATTTCAGCGCATTAAGACCCTGTTTTGGCGCATCAAGGAGTCTAAACTTTATTCTATCATTTTTTAGTTTCAACACATTAGGTTGTTCTTTTAGCGCATTCAGTCTGATTTTTAGCACATTCGATCTTTGTAATAGCGCATTCAGTTTTTACTGACAATTTTCTAGATTTTTTAAATTGATTTATGTTTTTTTATGTTGCAGGAACTCAATACGCAATCAAAGACTTTGCAGAAACACTTAAAAGAACAGTGTCAAATATTGAAAGCTAAAAACTACTAATTTTGGTTGCAGGGATTTTAATTGTTCATTTCCTTTGGTTAAAATAGGAATTTAGCTTAATTAGAAGGAAGAATTTACACCATGTATGTTGTGTTTGGAGTGGTAGGCGATTATGCTCTCCCCTTAACTAGGTGATCAGAATGCTAGACCCATTCATTTATTTTTATTTTTCACCCTTAGAGGGCCTACCTTGGTGGGACAAGAGGTAATCACCCCAAGGGAACGACCTAAATCGGTAACAGGCTAAGGCCAAGCCCTTCCAGCCAATATATAAAACTGAGACTTGAGGAAAGTTCAAGGACCACAAATGGTTATGTCGATAAGTGATCCCTTAGTACCCGTGAGGTACGTTAAAACTTGTAGAGCTTAACCTCTACAGGCTGGGAGTCCTCCTTAACAGAGCTAATCTTGATGTATGTATAGCCCACCCGTAATAGAATTCCCTTACTAAAAATCCCTTTGTTGTAGTAAGCCCAATTACCTTTCTATTCTTTGGTGCAGCAACAGTTGTTGCGAAGGCATCCACGTTTTCACAATTTTTAGTAGAGATGATCAACTCGCCATGGGAGATTCATGGGAGTTGGAAGCTTGGTTGGACTAAGAAGTGAGTGTATTGTAAGGGGGAGCCCGTGTAGCCAAGCTTCAGAATTCATCCACTAAGAATATGCGGTTGGAGTAAAATCTGTGTGGAATCCAAAAGAATATTGTCTTTCGCAACCTAGGGAACGTGTTTGTTTGATGTGTTTTTCCAATCTATTTTTAAAATAATTTCAAAAGAAAACATCACACAAATGTATTCAATCACTGATTCAAAAGAAAATTCAACTCAATCAGTCCAAATTCATTGTCAAAAATCAGAAAATTCTGTCAAACTAGCAGAAACCGGAAACACTTTCCAGTTTGGCGCATTCATACCCTATTATAGCGCATTCTTACCATTCTCCAATGCATTCATTTTTTGTTTCAGCACATCCCACTTACATTTCCCAACCTATTCTTTTTTGGTGCATTCATACCCTGTTCTGGCACATTCAGACCATTCTTTAGCTCATCAATACCCTATTCTGGCACATCTAGACTTTCTTGTAGTGCATCTAAACCATTCTATAGTGCATCTAAGTTTCAACGCATCTAGGCCCTGTTTTAGCACATCTGGCAAATTTTTAAATCAAAACCTGAATTTGAACTCCTTTCTACCAATCAACATCTAGTTCGGATTTTCCCTCTTAAGCAACACCTTTTCATTGTCCTAAAGTTTATGTTGAGGGATTGGAAATCAACCAAATTTGTCAAGAAATCTCTTACCAAAATAATCAAGAAACCAAAGAAGCACCTTGGCTATAAGAAGCTTTTGAAAATAAGACGCTTCTTGTATCAAAGTAGGAAAGTCTTGCTCGATTATCGAACCTTCATCCATGGGTATCATGACTTTGACAGAGGATATATTGATGATTTTTATTTAGAGCCTTTATCTTCGTGAGCTTATTATCAATGAAGGGATCTTTCACAAATACATAATCATAGTCAACCTATTCATCATTCTTTCATTCCTCAACCAACAATTCAATATTCCAATCATCTTAATCAATTTCTACAATAGAGCTCAATCTTGTTGAAACTAGCATTCTCAAGTGAAAATCCTTCATCTAATCTTTGACCAAACATTTCAAAGTGCCTTCCTTATCACATCAAATATCTGATTTAGTAGACGCATTTCACCATCAAGATTTATCATCCTTCATCAGGATTCATCATCCTTTATCCCGAAATAAATCTTGCTTAACTAGATTTTTAACCTACCCCTTTTGGCACTCTCAAACTTTCGTCAAATATTTAGAACATTATCATCACTTGTATGCCCGTCCAAACAAGATCCCAAAAGCTGAAACTTCAAGGAAAAGGAATTGGAACCCAAGATACCATGGTTGACCAAGAAGAGAATCCCTTTCATAATATACGTTCATCTGATACTGATGAGGTAAATGAAGAAGATGTCCAACAAGCCCAACAAGATCCAAATTTCCATAAATTATTAGAAAAGGTTTTTGAAAAGGATGGAGAAAGATACCTCTTAATGTTGGAAAACAAAGGAGTCAAGTTACCCGATGATTTTTATATTAACAAATTGAAAATAAATCCAAAGAAAGTAGAAATCAAGACACAAACTAAATCAAGCAATGAAGTGAAAACCAATGATCCCATGGATGTTTTGAAACAGAAAATCCAAACTCTTCAACAACAAATGCAGAACATGAAAACTGGGACTACTAAGAGATATTCCATACAAGATATATCTCCCTATCCATTTGATCAAAGCATTAACATGATACCATTCCCTAAACATTGTGAATTTCCCAAATATGACAAGTGCAATGGGAAAACTGATCCGATAGATCATGTAAGGGAATTTTGAATGATGAGTCTTGAATTTTCCCATGAGGATACATATTTAATGAGATTATTCCCACATAGTTTGGAGGGAAATGCATGCAGTGGTTCTCACAATTACCTTCGGGGATCAGGTCTTTTGAGGAATTAGTAAATAATTTCATTACCCAATATTCGTATAAAATTCAATACGAAATCAAGATGAAAGACCTTTGTAATGTGAAAGAAAAGAAAGGAGAATCATTCCCATATTCTTACAAATATGGAGAAGGTTATTCGCAAGATATCCCCGACCCATACCGAAAAAGGAAAAGATAGAGGTATTCATTGGTAACCTGAATGTTGACATGAGTTATAGACTTGACTTACAATGCCCTCCAACCTTTGAGAAATTGATTGAAAATGGAATCAAGATTGAGGAGGCTTTAATCAAATGAGGAATTCTAAAGATCTATAATGAAAATAATTCATCTAATTCCTCCAGCAGTGATAAAACAAAATTTTGGAAAAAGTATAAAAATAATGACAATGATACCTCTATCGAAATGCATAATGCCAAACCAGTTTTCAATTTGTCAAGGAGTTCCTTGAACGCAAATCAAAATACCACCCAAACTGCCAACAAAAACAACAACCAAAATGTTAACTAGGGAGATAATCAAACATCATCAAACATCATCATACAAGACTCTACCTTATCAAACATCAAACAATCATTGAAAGTTTATGCCTTCGGGTCAGTCACATGAATCCGCTTTGAGGGAACTTATTGCAGAAAATCTCATCACTCTACCTAATACCTGAGGTTTCAAACCCAAGGTAAAATCATCTTGGTGGAATGACGCTCATTATTGTGAGTTTCATCGATGTAAAGGCCACCTCACCAACAGTTGCATGCAACTAAAGCATAAAATATAAGATTTGATTGACAATAAGATCATAAGGATCAAGGAGCCTCAAAAAAACACTGACCATGGGGTATTCAAAAACCCTCTGCCAAATTATGACAAAGGAGAATCTTCTAACAGTAACGACAAAGGAAAAAATGTGAACTATGTTCATGATACCACCATTTATCATATCTCTATTGTTGAAAATCACACAAATGACATCAATAACACACCCAATCCTATTGCATCCAATCATCCAATCAAAAAACCAACATCCTTTCTAGCCAGGTCCTCGCTATCCCACAAGACATGGTTGTAATAGATAATCAAGTTAATATCATCAAAATCAATGGAAAACAAGATAGTGTGCCCATAAACGTGAGTACAAGGGCTCAAACCAAATATGTTTTAAAGGGCAGTGCTTCCAAAACGGCTGTTGCTACATCTCATCAATACAAAATTGTCGATCAGCTCCAGAAAATCCCCACACAAATATCAATAGTTGAGCTTCTAAAAATCTCTCCTGCTCACAAAGAGATTCTCAAAAAATCCCTAGTTGACACCAAAATGCCAAATGATCTGGAAGTTTGTACTTTCTAGGCCATGGTGGGACACCTAGTCGCTCCTCACTGGTTATAATTTTTAGAGAATTATTATGTATCCCTCACTCATCCTCACAACGCAGCTCTCCGTATCGAAGTCTCGATCCATAAAAGTCATGTCAAGTGCATCCTTATAGACAGAGGAGCTAGACTTAATATATGCACTTTAAAACTTGTTTGGGCACTAGGGTTCTCTAAAAATGCAATAGATCCAAGAAAGAAGATTGAAATCAAAGCATATGATGATGAAGAGAGAGCTTCAAAAGGTTTGATTATATTGCCCATCCAGGTGGGGCCAATCCAGAAAAATGTGGTTTGTCAAGTTTTGGATAAGCATTTAACATATAACATACTCTTGGGTCGTCCATGGATCCATGAAATGTAGGTTGTACCCTCAACATACCATCAATGCCTAAATTTTCCATGTAATGGCCAAGAAATCACTATTCCTATTGATTCAAATAATCCTCAACAATGCAATGCTCTAAAGGTTGTTCAGGATGTATTTGTGCCTCATAACCATGAAGCTCCTAATTCCACTCCTGATATATCCAACAGTTCCAATCAATATAATCCTTTAGCCACATCCTCCCATGAAGGAAGTCAGTCAAATTCATCATCCAAACAGTCAAAAAAAAGGAAGAATCCACCTCCTCCACATCCACCAATTCTCAAACCCAGCCTAATACCTTGGCCAAACAATTTGAAGAGAAAGTCCAAATCAAAGACAAAGGTGTCAGTGAATATTCCATTGAACAATCCCTCTACCTCTCGTAGTTAATGTCACCAAAATCCTATGGTCAACCATCAACCTCATCCCAAACATCCTCACAACCAATCACGCTTTTTGATGGTCAATTTGTAAAAGCAAATAGCCAAGCAAAGGAATCTAATGACAAAGATATTTTTAACTGGCTCTACAAAGATGAAACCGATTCTCAAGTTGCAACAACAAATGTCCAAACCACTTAGTATGGAAAGAGATTCTCGATCCTGGAGAAAATGGGATACGACGGAGAAGGACCTATCGAAAATGAAAAGAGGGTATCATAGAACCTATCCAGCCCATTATAACCAATCCAAAAGACAAAATAGGGTTAGGATAGAAAGAACATCAGAAAGGTGAAGAAACAAAGGAAGACCTGAAGCAGAAGGCTATTGAACGGATCCTACAACTACAAGCAAGTGATGTATATGAGTCTAATTCCAATAAATATGAATGGGATTCATTTTCAAAAGAATCATGTCATGACAAGAATGTTGTTGTGATACATAAGTATACTCCCACGCTTGAGGAGGGACAAGGCTCAATAATTAGACCACTTCAATTAGAATCACACAATATTGATGGCTCAAGTGAGGATGATCAAACTCATAGCGGGATGGACCCCTCGTAAGAGAGCAACATTATAGACCTTGACTTGGCCCTAGTCTAGTTTGATGACAACATTTCTATTAGGACACTCACGGCATCTAACTTGAGCCCATCTGATGACACCCTACCATTAGTACATCCTAAACTAATAGATTGGGACCAAACTGAGCCAATTGACATACCCACTTTTTCGAATGATGTGGCCATTGTAAACTTCCTCTATGTTGTTAATCCTGAAATAGTGCCCACCATTGAACCTCATAGCAGAACTTCATAGTAGGAGAGTGCCAAATTTCCCAACTACAAAATAAACGAAACAAAAGAAAGATCTGATGGTGAAAACCATTCTATGAAAGTATCAGATCAGGAAATAGTAAAAATAAAGAGTGCATCTAATGGTGAAAACCTCTTTGAGGCACCGAAGAATGGGAAATTTGACACTCTCCCAAAACACTTCCAGGAGAGATCAAAAGTTCTAATTGAACCAACACAGTCCATCAATGTCGGCAGTGCAGAAATAGTAAGAACTCTTCATCTAGCAGAATCATTAACAGAAACATAAAAGCACATATTTATCAAGTTCTTTGAAGAGCAACAAACCAACTTTGCCTGGTCGTATGCAGACATGCTTGGGACAGATCTAGACATCATCATGCACCATCTATCCCTTCCTTCAAGAATCAAACCAATCAAACAGAAGTTGAGGAAAATGCATCCGCATATTACCCTATTGGTGAAGGTTGAACTAAAGAAGTTATTGGATGTCGGATTCATCAGTTCCATTGACTATGCAGAGTGGATATCAAATATTGTGCTTGTTTCGAAACCTGATGGCAGCATAAGGATTTGCACTGACTTTAGAGATCTCAACAAGGCTTGCCCAAAAGATGATTTCCCTTGCCTAACATAGACATCATTGTGGACTTGACAGCAAAACATGGCATGTTATCACTAATGGATGGCTTTCCTGGATACAACCAAATCAAATTAGCTCCTGAAGATCAGGATAAGACAGCTTTTACTTTCCCATGGGAAGCTTTATGTTGGAACATCATGCCCTACGAGTTGAAAAATACAGGGGCCACATACCAAAGAGCTATGACAACCATCTTCCATGACATGATGGATAATTTTATGGAAGACTATATGGACGACTTGCTGGAAAAATCTTACACTAGAGAGGGACATCTAGAGATATTAGACAAATTGTTCACTCGCCTGGAGAAGTTTAATGTTTGCCTCAATCCAAAGAAATGTGTATTTGGTGTAACATCAACAAAACTACTTGGTTACATAGTGTTAGAGAAATGTATTGAGGTGGATCCTGCAAAAGTAAAAGCTATTATGGAGATGCCCCTTCTGAAAAACATTAGTCAATTAATATCCCTCTGAGGCAGATTCCAATCAATCAGAAGATTCATCTCACAACTAGCTGATAAGACTCATCCTTTCACTCATCTCCTGCATAAGAATGTTTCTTTTTGATGGGATGAGAAGTGTGAAGCAACTTTCAACCAACTAAAACAATACTTGATGAGTCCACCAGTCCTAGCACCTCCAATAGAAGGGAAGCCTCTTGTATTGTACATCGCCACTACTGACCAATCATTGGGAGCCTTGTTGGCACAGGAAGATTCAACGGGGAAGGAGAGAGAAACTTATTACATTAGTAGAACCTTGAATGGATATGAGATCAATTATACATCCATTGAGAAAGGTTTTCTAGTTGTAATATTTTCTACCCAACAATTGCGACACTATATGTTGACTCATACAGTTAAGCTCATAGCCAAGATTGATCCACTAATGTATCTCCTAAGCAAAGCAATTCTGACAAGAAGACTGGCCAAGTGGGTAATGGTACTTAGTGAATTCGGCATCCAATATGTCGATAGGAAAGCTATCAAAGGGAAATCCATCACCAATCAACTAGCTGAGGCACCACTTCATGATGATCATCCACTCCATATTGAATTTCCAGATACGGATGTCTTGATAGTAACAACAAAACAATGGGTGTTATAATTTGATGTTTCTTTCACTCAGCATGGATCAAGAGCAGGGATCCTATTCATCACTCCCCTAGGGAACACCATTCCAAAATCCTATCACCTGATGTTTCCTTGCACCTACAACATAGTCAAATATGAAGCACTCATCATCGGAATCAAGATTGTAGTAGAATGGAAAATTACAAAGCTCCAGGTTTATGCGGATTCACAAATAGTTATCAATCAGGTCAACAATGATTATCAAACCAAAGATGACAAGCTAATGCCTTACTAGAGAATGATTGATGACTTCAAGAAGTATTTTGTCAACATCAAATTTGATCAAATCCTAAGAAGTGACAACAAGGCTACCGATGCTATGGCTATAATTGCTTCTTTGCTACATGTTCCAAAAAAATGTGGCCGCTATGAGTTCATCGTGGAGCAATTGCTTACCCCCACCTATGATGACTCTAAATCCCAAATTATTTTCCACGTAGATGATGCCAATACCTCCATCTACAGAAAGATCTATGCTTACCTAAAAGATAACACCCTTCCTCCCAATCTTTCCCGCAACCAAAAAAAAATTCCATCTACCAAGCCATCCACCATACCCTTATAGTTGATGTCCTTTACTTGACAAGGTCTTGATGGAACTCTCTTACGATGTTTAGAAAGCGACGAGTCTGAAATAGATTTACGCGATGTCCATGAGGGTATTTGCAGCACTCATTCAAGTGGTTTAACCATCGCTAAGAAACTCCTTCGTCTGGGATATTATTGGCTGACTATGGAGAGAGAAGCCTTTAAATTTGTCAAGAGATGTCAAAAATTCTAGATCCACAATAATCTCATTCATGCACCTGCGCAAGAATTACAACCCTTTGCATCGACATGGCCATTATGTCAGTGGGGGTTGGATCTTGTAGGAAAAATTCACCCATCTTCATCAAATGGACACAAATTCATCATCACAGCCATAGAATACTTCACAAAGTGGGTTGAAGTCATGCCTTTGATGAACATCACAGGGAAGCAGATTTCCTCATTCATCCTAAACTACATCATTTGCAAATATAGTATCCCTCAATCATTGTCACTAACAATGGAAGACCTTTCAAGAATCAGGACGTACAAGAACTTTGCGAAAAGTTTCATATCCAGCATCATTTTTCTACACCCTATTACCCTCAAGGGAATGGCCAAGCTGAGGCCTCAAACAAAATAATACTGAAAATCTTAAAGAAAATCATCAATGATTCTGGACATGACTGGCATACTCAACTGAATCCGGCTTTGTGGGCCTATCGTACAAGCATTCGAACACCCATGAGAGCCACACCACATGCACTTGTATATGGATCTGAAGCAGTATTTCCAATTGAGGTTGAGATACCCTCACTCTAGGTATCCTTAAAAGGTCTCATTACAAACGGAGATTATTGTGTCTTGACTGCAAGAGCTAGAATTCTTGGATGAACGTCGTCAGCTGGTAGTGGATCACCTAAAAGTATATCAGTAGAGAATGTCCTGAAACTAAAATTATAAAGTCAAACCTGGGACATTTCAAGTAGGTGATCTGGTACTGAAAGAAAATTCTCGTAATCAGCAGGACCGGGAAAACAAAGGAAATTTTGAACCTAATTGGTTAGGTTTTGTTATGCCTTGCATAACCACCCCATCTTTTGCCTTGGTCAAAATGGGTCCCCCTTTTTGTGTTTTATACTTGGTCATTTTTTAAACAAAGATTGGAGTCTTTTTGTTTCCAACACTTTGTTTGTCTTTGGTTTGGTCTGTCGGAACCGGAATCGAAACTGAACTGGGTTCTAAAACTTCTCTCAAAACCTCTTTCTGATTCCCATCCCAACAGACTTTCTTTTTAACCTTTTGTTTTGTCTTTATCGGAGCCGGTGTCTTTATCGGAGCCAGAGCCGACGTGGAAGTTAATTCAGTATTTATTTAAAATTTCAAAATCTAAATGTATTCCGCCTCCGCCTCTGCTTTTTGATCTTTTGTTTAGACTAGGTCTTTATGTTTACTTTTTTGTTTTCGGTCTTTTTGTTTTATTTTTGTGTTTGGTTTTGTTTTAGCCTTTGTTGGTGGAACCAGAACCAGAACCAGAATGAAGTTCAGAAATTACTCATGTTTCCAAATCAATTTTCACTCCGATTTCGCTCCCACTGTTTCTTGGTCGTTGACTTTTGATTGAAGTCGTGCTGCAGTGAAGTGTGTGTTCTTCTCCAGCTCTGACTTCGCTTAGCTGCATTTAATGCATTAATGGTAGCTACTATGTGTAGGTAGAAACTCTGAGTTTTACCTTGATTAGGGATTAAACGGGTTTTTATTATCATTATTAAGAAATCAAAGAGCGGAGTAGAGCAACTGTGGAGTTCATCTAAGCTAATCGATTGAAAGAAGAGGAGATAATTGCTTGCGGATTTCTTCATAAGGTTTGCCAAGTTTTGCGTTCGAGGTAGGGTTCTTATTCTCGTTTTTCTTTTATTTACTTTCATGTTTTCTTGTTTCTATTTGATCGTTTTGCATTTGGGCAAGTTTGCCTTTTTTGTGCGTTGGTATGATTTGTTTTCTTTTCTTTGTTTGTTACTGTTCTTGTTTTCGTTTTGCTTTTGTTTCTTGTTTGCAGTGAGTTGGAGCACGGTCTTTTCATGTTTGTGTCGTGATCACGTCGTGTTGTTTTGGTTTTTAAATGCATAGATTTAATTAGGGTTCACCAGTAAGTTGGATTAAGTTCAAGTTTTACAGTGAGTTAGAGTTGATAGAATCTTTTTTTTACTTAGAGTTTTGTCGGGCATTCAATCTGGTTAAAATAGAAGGGTTAAATTTGTGCCCTAGTTTTTATATCGCATTTTCTAGATTAGGGTTTTTACGCATTTCTGTGATCACGTTTAAAAATGATTAAATATGAGGCCCTAAAGTACAGTCACCCTCGGTCATGTGGGGATAATCTCATCATGCTATATTTTATCCCCTTTTTCGTTTAAAATGACCTAGGCTCTAAAATCATGGAGTTATGCATTGAATTGTTAAAATCATTTATAACGTCATGATGACCTAGGCGGAGGCAGGATCAAAATCAATCTAGACCTTTAACCATGTTTTTTAACAGGTGTCAATTCCATTTTCCATTCCCCCTCTGATTTCGCTTATAGTGAAAAGTCTTCTTTCGAAAAGTGAATTACCTTTGCGAAATTGGAACCGGAACCGACATGGAATATGAAAACAGAAAATATGAAAGAAACCAAATCCGTTTCCATTCCAGTCCCGACTCCGATAACCATTCCAGTTCCGACTCCAAGCCCGCTTCTTATTAGTGGAATATCAATAACAGTTTTTGCTCCGAGCTTGACAATGTGTTTAAAGAAGACTGTAAAGAATATTTTATGCCTGGTTCCGCCTCTGATGTATGTATGAAAGGTATGATTTTAAGGTATATTTTGAGATGTTTATTCAGAGATCTAACTAGAGGTTTTGTTACACAAAACCTAAAGAATGTCAGGAACATCAGGGGAAGTTGTCCAAAGGAACCGGCCTGTAGGAACATCAAGTGTAGCAGCTAAGCCGAAGAAGATCAAGCCAAAAAAGTTACCTTATACTTTAAGGTATAACCATAGGGGTCCTGTGGTTACTGCAAGCAAGGTGGAATCTGATTGGTCTGATATCATTGACACCAATCTAGGCCCATTCAATTTGGAGGATTTGTGCTTAGAAACCTTTACTGAGGATGGATCAAGGAGAATAGAAAGAATTTTTGAGTCTAGTTTGTCTCATGTCACCTTATTTCTTGTATCCATCCAGTGCCCAGAGTTAATTATGATAGCAGCTAGTGCTTACAATCCAGCCACTAGGTAGTGTATGGATTCCCAGAACAATGTGATTATTGATCTCAATCCTCAAATGTTTCAAACCATGTTTAGTATCCCGGATCCAAAGAACTTGGTACATTTGAAAGAGGCAGAGGCCCTAAAGAAATATAGCAAGTATAAGGAATCCAACAAGGCTCATTTGAACAATAAGTGGTTGAAAGTGCAGAAGAAGTCCTTGACCAAGCTCTCAAATCAACCAAAGAGGGCAGACTTTTACAAAGAGGTGTCAGAGCTGATAATGATTTTATCTAGGGCTTTTGGGAAGAGAGATGCATTTCATTTTAAGGAATGGATGTTTCCCTTTATCTAGACCATCTTTTATGGAACACAACAGTTTGATTGGTCCATGAATGTCTCAGATGCCATACATGATCAATTGACCAGCATTAGGAGGACTAAATGCTTCTTCATGACTTCTAACATTGTATATGCAGCAGCAAGAGTAGGTATCTTCCCAGGTCTGAACAGAGTGGGGATAATGGGAGTGTTAGATGGATAGAAGAAGGTATGGGAGCATTATAACCAGTTGTCCCTACAGGTTGTTGAGACTCAATTCAGAAGGGTTAATGATGCATTCATATATGTGATCATTAACCAACTCAATGGAGATGTAGGGTACAAGCTGAACCAAGAGGCCATGGCATTTATCACTGAATGGGGATGTTGGTACATTCAATAACCTAGGTTTACATATTTCAGGCTAGCCGGTTTTGAAGGTCATCCACACTTGTTACCAAGATGTTGCAATAATAGCATAGTTTTAATGGAATTTGTATATCAGGCCCTAGGGGTTAATGCCCGGTTGGGATTGAAACATAAAACAGGATGTCATAAGTTCCCCATGAAATTGGGTGAGCATAGCTGTCAACATTTGGTAGGAGCAAAGGTGGTGTGCAGAGAATTGATATAGTTAAAGCTAGGTTTGTATACAGCTCGAAAGCACTTTGACCCAAAGGGTAAAATGAATACTTTGTTGCCATCTATGTTTGATAAACATTTCAATTTATTAGAAGATTTCTGGAGTGATCGGCAAGATGAGTATGATTTGAGGAAAAAGAATTATGAGAGATTATCTGTCTCACTCATGGAAAAATTGGGAATCATAAATGACATTCCTAACACATTGGTGGATGATGGAATTGTATTGGATCCATCGTATGAATATTTGAACATTGGGACTAAGAGCCTGGATTCAATTGACTAGAACAGTGAAGAAACTATTGACATAAAGCAAATCGTTAGGACAGTTTTGGATAGGAGCATTCAGGGGTTGGTTCTAAGAACCAAAACTCCTCAAGGACCAGCTCCTAAAAAGGGGAAAGGATATAAGAGGAGCAAAAGAAAGACACCTCCCAAAGAGCCTTTGGAATTCCTTCCTCCAGACATTGAATAAATAGAGCTTGAAGCAGCAGATGATGAACCCGAGACACAAGAAGGAGATGCCCGAATAGGATTGGTTGTTTCAACACCTACATTAGGTGATTTCTCTACTCAAGTCCCTCCTATAGAACAATCAAGTGGTAGTATGCCTGAAGGGACTCTTCATAGTATTGTTGAATCATTAAAAGGAAAAGGAGTAGAGCAGGAGATTCTTAATGTTGGAACAGATTTAGATGAGACTCTGTGAGATAGAGGAATACAAGAAAATATGTCTCTAGAGGAGGATACTGAGCAGATATTGACACAGGAGGATCAATGGGTATTGTTTGAGGAATTCAAGAAGGCTGCTAATGAGAAAACTACAGCAGTAGAAAAGAAAAATTTAGTTGATGCCAAGACACAAGTTGATCTCATACTACAGCAACAACAAATTGAAGCTAAGTCAAAAGCTGATGAAGTGGAGAGGCATCGAAAGCAAAAAGAACATGAACTCAAGGTCAAGGAGGAAAATGATAAGTTAGAATTGATACAATATATTCATGATCTTGAGGAAGAGAAGGCAAGACACCGAAGGGAAAAGGAAGTTATGGTGGCTAAGTTGAAACTTGTTGAAGAAGCCCACAGAAAGGAAGAAGAAGCAGAACGATTGAAAAAGGAGAAAGAGGTCGAAGAGCTGGTTAGAAAGAAACAAGAAGAAGAAGAAAAGGGAGAAAATCTTAAAGCTCTAGAGACAGAAAGATTAAAGAAAGAAAAACTAGAGGCTTTAGAGAAAGAGAAATTGGAAAAAGAAGCTCTAGAGAAGGAAAGATTAGAGAAGGAGAGAATGGAAAAGGAAAGATTGGAGAAAGAAAAATTGGAGAGAGAATGATTGGAGGAAGAGAGGTTGAAGAAGGAAGAAGAAGGTAAGAAGATATAGGAACAAAAGGATAGGGAAGAGGCTGAAAAGCTTGTACAGATGCATGTGGTGCAAGAACAACAAGAGGAACCAAGGGTTGATTCTCAACCCCAAGTAAATGTGCAACCACCCTCTACTACTACTATTGCTTCTTCTTCCACTATGATGACTACTGCTCCATGTGCTCCCACTTGGTTGAAATTGGACCTACAGAAAAGAACACTAACACCTTCACAACCTCTCAATTGAGAGGATATGATGAAGGAGATTGAACAAGAAAGGCCTAAAAAGAAGGCCAAGATCCTA
This sequence comes from Sequoiadendron giganteum, assembly GCA_007115665.2. Classification (NCBI taxonomy): domain Eukaryota; kingdom Viridiplantae; phylum Streptophyta; class Pinopsida; order Cupressales; family Cupressaceae; genus Sequoiadendron; species Sequoiadendron giganteum. The sequence goes on from CM021105.1 coordinate 167,813,561, forward strand.
CACTCCACCAGGCTCACGGACAAGGGAGAAATTATTGTTGAGTGTGCCATACCGATGACAGAAAAGGAGGTAGGAGACATGCAGTTAACAGATTATCAATTAAGTATTGTTAACTTGGGAAGGCCTACCAAAGATCAGCAGATGAATCTAATTGATGTGGTAGCTTCGATAACCAAGTCAAGGATGTTAAAGGATAAGCAGAAGAAAGATGAGCTTAAAGCTCAGTTAGATCAATTGCATTCCTTTTTGAAAAGTGTCTCTTCTTCGAGATCAAAATAGGTAGCTGCTATTAAGATTCCAATTTTGTTGAGCAAAAATGAGGTAGATGATTTAGTACAAGTAAGGGGCAAAGCGGAGATGTTAGATAGGTGGGTTGACAAGTTAAATCAAGAAGTAGGTGAAATTTTGGTTGAAATTTTTGAGGTTCACAAAGGGACAGAAGAATTGATAGGGAAAATGCATCAATATATTGAGGCATTGGAGAAGCAGGAAGAGGAATATAAATAATATAGTCGGAAATTGAAGAAGGTTAGTACATTGCCTTTGATTACTCTTCTTGAACAATCAATACTCGAGGAGGGTAATAAATATTTTTTGGAAAAGACCTCTCGTATACTCCGATTCAGAACAAATTTCTTGTGCAAACATAGAAATGAAGTCCAAGATGTTGTTAAGGATCTAACTGAACAATTTGAGGAGTTGGAGGTAGTCATCCCTATCATAGTAGATGTTAGTATACTAACAAAGGAAGGCCTGCCTTTGAGCCAGATAAAAGAGAAATGGGGCGAAAGGTTTAAAGGACTCATGCAAAAAGGAGATGATGGTGAAGATCTGCTGATAGATCGACTGATGGATATCAAAGAAGAGATAAAGGCTGCTAAAAGAGAATTGATGAAGCTGAAGGATATGAGAGGGTTTGCTACAGTAGAGTTGGAGCGAATTAATTTTGAAGACAGCTGGGTGGATGGGCCTGAATTAGACACATTACAAGAATTTTTCTCCAGCTATGATGAATACATGATGGAGCAAACCTCGCATGCCTAAATCTCATGCATGTTTTGTTTTTTTTTCTTTGCATGTTCCATGCGGCACTGGCAGTTCCTGAAGCGCATGACTTCCTTTTTCTCTTCTATTTTTTGTTCTTCGATTTAACTGAATGTTTAATGTAAGAACTCAAGATCAAATTGATCTAAGTTTCCAAGAGAGTTTTAGTTCCTAAAAAGGCGGATCAGCTTAAAATAGAAGTGGAGTTCAGGTTTTGTATATCTATAAATACCCTTTGGGTATCATATTGTAAGGGTCGGCTGATAGAGAATAGAATTGGCCACCTGATGTTAGGAGATAGAATTTTTTGATAGCTGTTACAGAGATACATTGTACTTCATTTTACAGTTAAATAAAATTATAGGTTTACGCAATATGGTGTTAGAATTAAGTCTTACTTGATAAGGTTGATAAGTTATAATCTATCTGAATGCCAGTGATTGTGCTGAAGCATGATAGTTTCTTATGTGATGAAATTCATTAGAAGAAACCGGATTTAAGGATTATCTTATTAAATTATCGGTGAATTGAATTTATTGAAGTTTGTTGATCTATGATCTTGGTGATGAATGAATGTGTGTTCTTTTGGAATATTTGAGGTATTTTGTGGTGTGTGATTGTGGCGTTAATTAAGCACCTTAGATGTATGCAATGGTATGGATTATTTTGTAAATTGTGCCATGTTTTGGTTTACTTGATCTGTTTGGAAAAACATTCATTGTTGAAGATATATGTCTGGATGCTAAATAAGTTTGATTCATGTTTACTGGTTTACCCCTTTGATCTATCTTTTTCTTTTATTTTAAAACCCCACTTTCTTTATTGAGAATAGCTTGATGAACAAGTCATTGCTTGTATTCTTTGTTACCAGCACAAGCCCCTTGAATATTATAGTTGCATGAACTGATTGAGTGACACCAGACAGTTGAGAACCAACTACCAGGACCTTAAGAGTTAGGCTACTATATGTTGTCTTTCTTTTTTAGGATAAATAGAGTAGAAATATTATGTTTTAACGTTTTTTGTGTCATTTTCACCATCAATAGGTCCTTTTGTTGTGGTTTCAGTCTTCGAATCGAGGGCATATCAGTTATCTACACCCAAGGGGGACTTATTTAAAGAACTGATGAACATCCTTCACCTAAAGAAGTTATATATCTAATGCATCCAATGCATGTTAAAATGTCTTGAAAAAATCCTAAAAAGCAAAAAATGTCCTGAAAAAATCCTAAAAAGCATAAAATGTCCTGAAAAAATACTAAAAAGCATAAAATATCCTGAAAAAATTGTAAAAAGTAGAAAATGTCCTTAAAAAATCCTAAAAAGTAGAAAATGTCCTTAAAAAATCCTAAAAAGTAGAAAATGTCTTGAAAATGTCCTGAAAAAATCCTAAAAAGCAGAAAAAGTCTTGAAAAAAATGGCCAACCTGATGAAAACCTAGCAAATAGGCATCTTGGTGACAGCATAAAAAATCAAAAAAATCAGAAAAATACAAAAATATAAAAAAAGTGAAAAAATCAAAAAATGGTTGCCTTGATGAAAACCTGGCAAACAGGCATCTTCGTAACAGCAAAAAAATCATAAAATTTGAAAAGTGCAATAAAAAAAAATGGTGAAAACCTGGTAAATAGGCACTATTTGTGATAGGTTGGCTTATTTGTCTATTCAAGCGTGTGTTGACCGTCTGCTTTTGCCACCCCTGTGCATTCATGCATATCTTACTGCGAGCTTTATGTTCATATCCGGCTAATGCAGTCGTCCCACTCTGGCTTGGTTTTCATTGTACATATCCATAATAAATTTGGTTTGTTCTCACTGGGGGAAAAATCCTGATCTCACTAGGAGCAAATCACCGTTGAGCTTAAATCAGCAGACAAGCAATTAGCAAACTGCAATATCAAAACAACAATCATAATATCCATCAAAATTTGAGCATTGAAAATCAATCCAATCAAATCAACCATCAAGTTAAACCAAATCATCTCATCACTAAAGGATCATCTTTTGAATCATGGTTGGATCACTTTAACACACATGTTCAATTGCTTGTATCGTGATTGTTGTTATCATTTCTTGGGAGTACCTTGATGATGTCACAAACTAGAGGCAATCATTACTACTGTGCAAATTTTCATGGGGCATGCTCTACAAAGTATCATTGATGACATTTTGAATTTGCATAGGAACATGATTAACTCTTGTTTGTTTACACAAGTGATACTCGGCTCATCTTGGTCTAATTACACCTAGATGCTTATGTCATCTTGCATTATCAAACCTCAACGGAAGTTGTATGGAATTTGTACTCAGGTCATGATGGTCTGAAAGTACCATCGATGTTTTTACTAACTTTCAATATAATAAAACGCTCAATGATGACAATATGCACAACGAATAAGATTGACAACATTGCATTAATAGAATTGCATTCATTTTAATCTGCATTTGCATTATAGATTTTCTAAGCTAGTCATTCTCAAGATTGATATTATTTCTTTCTACAGGATTGAGTATACTTGATAGAACCAAAAAAATCATTTATGTGCATTGACATTTCCATTCCATTAGCAAGCATTATCATACATCCACTATCACAAATTATTCATACATTCATTATAACATTTGTATTTGGAAAATTCCAAAAAAAACAAAGCATAATACTATCATCGTTCATAATTTATATCATCACATCAAGGTCATAATAAATGCATTTCTTTCATTCATCCATCATTCATCCACATTTCCATTCATTCATAATAACACCATAAGTTCATTCAACATCATAATCCATTTGCATTCATTTCACATATTTGCATAGAAAATAACAAAAGCTTAGAAAACTGCATCACATTTCATTTGCATCATAGCGTTCATCATAATCATAACATAAAAAATCGTACATCCATACATCTACATGTACCACATTTGCATCCATAAACCATCCATATCTATATATAATCATCCATTTGTAGTTCATAATAAAACCTTTTGCATCCATACATCGATATATACATATGAAAAATTATAAAAAAATCACATTTCATGTCATTTGCATCCATATCATACATCTCATAAATGCATCATTCATAAACATAATAAAAGCATCATCATCTATACATGCATTTATAACATAATCATATAGAACACAAATTAAATGCATCCATCCATAATAAAACATCACAACACATAAGATCATCGAACACCACTGCATATCATATAACCTCATAATAATTTGTCAAGTATACAATGATATAAATTGAGAAATTGATACATAAAAAATGTGGCACAAGGTCGAGTCTCTAAATCAAAATACAAATCAAGTATGTCCAGGAGATCATGTGGTGCTACCACCTGATGTGGTCAGTCTCTGTCCAACCCCTGATGGCCCTACCCCCAATGGTCTTGTCTTTGGTGGAGGTCTTCCTGGTGAAAGTGGTTGTGTGACCCCTCTGCTGGTAGTATGCGAGTGTGATTATCTGGATCTGGATCTAGCATAGCTAACTCGTTGTGTTGTTGATACAACCTCATGATATCTGCCTTTGTAGTATTCTACCTCCTTGGTGGACTCTTTGATCTCTCTAACTAGATTGGCGGTACCTATACCCTAAGCTACAGTTTGTACCCTGCTAGCCACTACCACAACCTCCTCTGCTTGCCTCCTGGTAGCATCTCTCTCTGCAGTAAGAGTAGCTACTTGAGCATGTAGCTATACCATTTGTCCCTGTATCTGCACCTGCGCCAGAGCTTGTGCCTGAATATTTGTTTGGGCCTAGGCAAGTTGTCCTTGAAGTGTCTAGACCTATGCCTGCAATGTCTGAATCTAACCCTGTAGCCCAACAATCAATGCATGTTGTCTCTGCGAGGGCATCTGCACTATCAATGGTCATTGCTCGCCTGGTCCTAACCTATGCCTCTTAGGGATGACCCCAAAGTCTGGTGCACCACCTCCTCCTCCACCACCATCACCACCCCAATCTCCACCTCCCCCTCCTCCTCCATCCCCTCTGTCATTACCTCTAGCCTCCCCCTCTGCCTCCTCACCTCCTCCATCTCCTCCTCTATGTTGCATAGTCGGCCCTGCTCTCCTCCCAATCTCTGAAATCAGTGTCGGCTCATCAAGACTAGAAATCCCTGGAAAGGGATGCATGTGGAAATAATCTGATTATCTATGACCTCAGGATGGTACTACCAAAAAATCGATTGTAAGTCGTAATACTTTGCATAGGCTGCATCATAGTCAATCATTGGTCCCCACTCTGGTATATCATGTTTGCGCCTTGCATAATGTGCTACCCCCTGTGGAATCCCCTGGATGCGACCATACTATCAATGCACCTACCAAACATGAACCTCTCAAGAATATACGGTGTCCTGCCTATCAGATATCTATTGCAAAAAGCATAAGGTAACTCTGCACCATCCTCTGGCCATGGCTCACAGTCCAGATAAGGTCACCATATCATAGTGTCAAGGTCATCTAGGACCCACCTCCAATACTCCAAATTGCCTAGCTTATGTTGGACAAGTGGCCCTAAGTACCCAAAAACATATGGTTTTCCTACTTGTCACACCCTGTCTCCAACTGGTCGTGTAATTGCAATATGCTCCCAGGCCCAGAGTTGTAAAAGTGTGCAACCTACTGACAAACTGCTCGCCTGAAGGTACAGCACTTGGTGTAAATCATGATATAGATGTGCCAACATGCACGAACCCCAAGCATACCTTGTGTCGTGGGAAATCATGCTATCTAGAATCATCCCCCAACCCACTGAGAAGTCCTTTGACCTACAGTCGAGGCAGAGAAATCCTCCAATAAATCTAGCAAGAACACAGGGTAAATCTCGTCTGGTAGCAATCAACTCTCACCATGTAATCTCATACCCAATAAACTGATCATCATGAGAAATCTGGCATATAGCATCTGTGTCGCCTTGCTCCTTATGATCATAGACAACAAGCTCCCCAACAACCGGTATCCTCAATATCTGATAAGCATCATTCAGGGTCACTGTCATCTCTCTTGTTGGCAAATGAAAAGTGTTGTGGTCACTATGCCACCTCTCTGCAAGTGATGTCAGTAGCCCCCGGTTAATCTGGTATTGGGGCATGTCAATCAGTGAAGTCAAACCACACTGATCTATAATGGAAAGATTTGTCAAAGTCAGTTGTGGGATCATGTTCCATGTCCCTGGAAAGTGCTTGAAAACCTGAAGGTTCCCTAAGCCACCCTCCTAGAATCAAATCAAATATCAAGTCAACAAATCATTCAATCAGCCTATCAATCAAGCACATCATCTAATCAAATCAGCTCGCCTGAGATTCTGATCAAATCTCGAGGAGCGCCTATCTTATTATTTGATTCTCATTTGTCATGAGATTGACCCATCAATCTATCCTATCATCATTCCTTGCCTATCATAAGGACGATCATCAATCAATCAATCAATTTATCCTATTCACCGTTCATCGCCTATCATGAGGATGATCATCAATCAATCGATCAATCAATCTATCATGTTCATCGTCCCTCACCTATGATGGGGATGATCATCAACCTATCAATCAACATCACCCTATCATCAGCTGATGATCATCAGCTGACATGATCATCAAGCATCAAAATCTAGGAGGAATTCATCAAAAACATCAATTTTGGTTGGATGCACTAAAACAGGGTTTCTATGCACTAATTCACCATATGCGCTAGAAAAACTGTTGGATGCACTGAAACAGAGTCCTTATGTGTTATTTTATCGATGCGCTGGAAAATGGATTCTATGCATCGGAGCAGAGTCTCGATGCGTTGTTTCTTGGATGCACTACTCTATCAAACCTATGTGCAACTCTATCATATGGACATGCTAATTGTTGGATGGGATAATCTAATTATGGGGTCCTAACCTTATGGGATGCGTTATTACAGGCCTCCTATGCGCTAAAGCGAGTGCCCTATGCATTAATTCGCTACCCTATGCGCTAAAACGTGGAAATAATTCAAATTTTTTAAAGGAAATAAAGCGAGAAAAATCAAATTTTTGAAATTCAAAAAGAGGTTTTTGGGGTACGTATTGAAGGTCCATACGCGATCAGACATTGGTGGTGGCAAACTCGCTCAAAGAGGTGTGTGTGACGTGGAATTATGTCCATCTTTTTTCTGCAGGCTCTCAGTCTTCAAAATGCTTAGGTTACAAATGAACTTATCTTTTACCCTTTTTACCCTTTTAAAGGTTAATTAAGGGGTAATTATGGTGGCATTTTATTTAATTTTTCAAAGGGGTTTTTTCATCAACTAATCAGTAGTGTGGAGAAACTCTTCTGATTTTTGAGAGATAAATCATGTCATCCTTATAAAATCTATCGATCATCAGCACATCATCGAAAAATCATTTAAATCATCAAAAAAATTCAAAAATCAAAAAAATCAAAAAACCCTGATTTACCTCCCAAGGGGGCATCCTTTCATCATCGTTGTAAAATCAGAGTCTGAGGCATGTTGATTTTTTTTTGTCATGGTCAGGAAAAAAAATTCTTTGAAGCAATGTGGTTGCGCACATCACTACAAAGAGGGGCAAAATATATGCACGCAAAAATGGTCTGGAGCATTATATTAATTAAATACTTGCTATTTGATTAATATTCTTAATTCTTCTACTATTATAAATAAATTGTTAAATTTATTTATATGGTTCATATTGTAATTCTTCTTTTCCAAAATTCACTTTCTTTCTAAATTAATTAATGGACAAATTAATCAATTTTCTATTTAATTGGTTTTCCCTCTTCCTCTTAAATTTGAATTTTTAAATTCAAATTGGCATATTCTTCTAAAATTGGTTAAAATGCACAAATGAATTAATTTGGCATCTTACTAATTTACCATCTTCTTTTAATCAATTTAAGCACATTTCTACATATTTCCTCTAACCACCCCATCATGTGTCTCACAAAAATGAATTTTATAAATTGGAAAATATGAAATATCCTCAACAAATTTACAACCAATTTGGAACTAACTGAGACACATGGCTCCTCCTTCTCTGTGATTCCCTTTAACACTTGGCAATTTGTCTTGTTGAAGGGAACCATCTCCCTGATTCCCTCTAACCTCCTGATGCTCCATTGTTGATGTCGCAGGATTGCAATCCCGACCATCCATTGTTTCCACATCATCTTGAGCCTTAGAAAATCTATAAATAGGACCCTTTGCTACAGCTTTTCAACATGAATATTTGGATAAGTTTATGCTGCTGAATTTTAGTGCATTTGTGAGAGAATTTGGAGAATTAGTTAGCTTAGTTTAACATTTTAGTTCATATAGTGTATAATGGAAATTTTACCTCGGATAGTTTAGTTCATTTCATCTTTCATTTAGCCTTTCCATTAGATTATCATCCTCCATCTCAGAATCTAGATTTTATTATCATCTCATCGTAGGATCATTTAATCTTCAAGCATCAAATATCAAAAATCTAAAAATATAGGCATGTAGAATTTCATCATAGCATCTCATAGCTTAAGTTGTCAATCTTATGCAGGTTCATGTGCAGGAATAATAACATCTAAGAGCATGATTTTGCAAGGTTCCTTAAGTTTAGAGAACCATGGAATGAATTAAGAGGATAGTCATAGTTTTTATTTCTATCATTTCTATTTCCTTTTATATAATACATTTCATGAAGGTGTGTTTGATTTGTTATAACTGACATTGCAAGACATATTTTTCAACCACACGGAGGGATTCCTCTCTGAAGAGGAATAAATAAACCACCCAAAGTGAAAATTTTAGTGAACTTGATGTGAGACCTCCAAACATAACTAGAAGCCATGGAGAATGATGACAAAGGACATAGATGTAGATTCAAGTGATGACAAGGCACTTGAAGTGCACATGAATAGATTTGGTCAAGACACAACATAGGGTAGGTTGTTAAGGTTCATATCCAAGATAGGTGGTAAATCATGCATGGACAATCCAAGTTGCTCATGGATTTTATATCCATAAGACTTGATAGATTGGATTGTAGCACTGGATAAGTATCTTTTAGTAAAATTGCATAGAATATTGTAAGAAGGTTTGATTTATGTGTACCAAATTGAACGGGCATGCATTTTTATGGTGGGATCATATCTAGATTGATAGGAAAATAAAGGGAAAGGATAAAGTTAAATCTTGGAAAATAATAGTTACCATGTTAAGAATTAAGGTTTATGTGTAGACAATGAAATGACTATTTTTAAAAAATTATTTAACTTGAGACAAAAGAATATAAGTGCCAAAGACTATACTAAATAATTCAAAAGATTGATCATTTGTACTTATCGAGAAAAGAAAAAACTCATCAAAGGAAGATTCTTGTTGGAAGAGCTTTGTTTTTTATTATAGGTAAAAAATGGGTTTTGAAGGGGCCTGGAACCCTTTACAAAAAAGGACAGTTGAAGCAAAATAAAACTACAACAAGCATGTAGCAACCAAAAACCAACATGCCATTAGCGCAACATAAGCCAAAAAGGAGGCACAATAGCAGCCCCACTACATATTCTTCAAAATATTTGTAGCCTCCATTTCGCACACCATAGCCTTTTGATCGTCGTCGATAACTTCAGGCACCACAAAAATATTTGGCCCAACCTACACCTTAGTCTTTTTCCTCGTTATGGCCCTAGGCCCACCCTCTTTTACCTTATTAATCAAAACATTCATCCCCCAAGCAGCTTTCTCCATAGACACCTCTTCCTCCAACAGCTTACCACCAACACCAGTAACCTCTCCTGGAGAAAATCCCTTGCATTTCTTGGCAATATCATAAGGGGTAGAGATGCCAATAGATTCAAGCATCACAACATATTTTATCCCGTCCCCACCCCTCTCTATTTTACAATACATTTTCTCCATTTGATCCTCAAGGGTGAGGATTCTTTCC
>CM021105.1:167823625-167862771 GCA_007115665.2 Sequoiadendron giganteum
GATTATCAAGGTCCTTAGGTTCCCCATTATCCTTTACTTTAGATAAAACTTCCAGACCTTTGATCTTTGAACCATCATCTTGTGGTGGTTGAGCCCCCAAAAATGAGGACCCACTCTCACCCCCATAGAAACCTTGTCTTTCACCGAGGCTTCAGACCTAACCTCTTCTAGAGGTTCCACCATATTAGAAGGAGGGGAGGATATATTAACCTCACCACCCTTCACCTGCTCCCTATTAAGCATTTCCAAATCACCTTGGTCCTCAAAAGTCCCATTCTTCTCAACCTCAGCCAACACTGGTTGAGTAGGTTTATCAGACACCAAGTAGGAAAAACATAATATTCCTATCCTAGATTCTACAAGACCAAAAACACCTCCCACATAATCTTCACGTAAGATCATAAAGAGAAATAAAAATGTTTGAACCTTTAAAATATATATATGAAATATTAAACATAAAAATTGCTTGTCAATGGCAACATTTTTTTTTTAAATTATATATATATATATATAATATGTAAGGAAAAATTAATTTATTGATAATAATATTAAAAAAATAATAATTAAAATAGTATGAAATAATATTTTAATGCGAAAGTGAAGTGGAATTTTTATATAACAAGAAATATTTTAAAATTAAAAAAATTAATCAAATTATTAATATGAATTCATACAAAAATGTCATATTGCAAAGTTAAAGTAATATAGATCTATTATATTATATACTATTGTGAGAGGAAATTAAGAAATCTTTAGGGTTAGTCTAAGCCAATCTAATAAGATGTATACATAAGCATAAATTATTAATGTTTGAACCTTTAAAAATATATATCAAATATTAAACATAAAACTAGCTTGTGATGACAACAATTATTCTTAAAATTATGTATCATATATATATGTAAGGAACAATTAATTTATTGATAATAAATAATTAAAATAGTATGAAATAATATTTTTAAGTGAAAGTGAAGTGAAATTTTTATATAACAACAAAGATTTTAAAATTAAAAAATTTAATCGAATTGTTAATATAAATTTATCGAAAAAAGTCATATTGCAAAGTTAAAGTAATATAGATCTATTATATTATATACTATTAAGAAAGGAAATTAAGAATCTTTAGGGTTATTCTAAGCCAATCTAATAAGATGTATACATAAGCATAAATAATTAATGTTTGAAACTTTAAAAATATATCAAATATTAAACATAAAACTCGCTTGTTGATGGCAACATTTATTTTTAAAATTATATATATAATGTAAGGAACAATTAATTTATTGATAATAAATATTTAAAAATAATAATTAAAATAATATGAAATAATATTTTAAAGTGAAAGTGAAGTGAAATTTTTATATAACAACAAAGATTTCAAAATTAAAAAATTTAATCGAATTATTAATATAAATTTATCAAAAAAAATCATATTGCAAAGTTAACATAATATAGATCTATTATATTATACACTATTATGAAAGGAAATTAAGAATATTTAGGGTTAGTCTAAGTCAATCTAATAAGATGTATACATAAGCAGAAATTATTAATGTTTGAACATTTAAAAATATATATCAAATATTAAACATAAAACTCGCTTGTTGATGGCAACATTTATTTTTAAAATTATGTGTTATATATATATAAATAATGTAAGGAACAATTAATTTATTGACAATAAGTATTTAAAAATAATAACTAAAATAGTATGGAATAATATTTTAAAGTGAAAGTGAAGTGAACTTTTTATATAGCAAGAAAGATTATAAAATCAAAAAAATTAATCAACTTATTAATATAAATTTCTCAAAAAAGTCATATTGCAAAGCTAAAGTAATATAGATCTATTATATTATATACTATTGTGAAAGGAAATTAATAAATCTTTAGGGTTAGTCTAAGCCAATCTAATAAGATGTATACACAAGCATAAATTAACCTAGACTAACAAATAATAAATGGAGTAATGTTACTTTGGCAAATGTATATATTGTTCTAGGAAGGGAAATAAGAAGGATAGAGGTACTTTCTTTTGAACTTGTTCCACCTCTCAAATAAAATATCCCTTTTATTCACCTTGGTACCAATCTATTATGCATCCTTCTAATAACTTAAGGAATGAAACAAAGTAGCTTACAAGATTGGCAATTCACTTGATCAACAAAGCACACAACTATTCACAATTTCAAATACCTTCAATGATGGAGGATGCAACATTGTGAATAGATAGTTGGTTGATAAGGAATATGAACCATTCAACTTCCCTAACTACTTTTTTTTTTTAAATACCTTGGTCAAATTCATTGAAGGATGGTGAGAGATTGGAAGGTCAACAACCAAGGTAATAGTACACAAGCTCAACCTTAAGAGAAGACTATGAGTTTCTATGATCATAGTGTTTGTGAATAGTCATTTTTATTTGAGTAGAGCCTTGCAAGATCACTAGGCTAGTCAAGAGAATTTTTTGTTGACACCTTGTTTCAAATGTTTGTAACCTCTTTATTTGAAGACTATCATAGAAGAAATTTCCTCGTGTTTGTTTCTATGTCTTCCTCCATTGATTTTAATTCAATAATTTGTTGTTCTATGTTCATCCATTTGAGCATTAGCATGAGAACTCTAAGATTTGCATGATCTTTAAGGCATGCATTCATGGGACCCCTAATCATGATTACTCTACCTATGAAGTGAAAGTGAAGTGAAATTTTTATATAATAAGAAAGATTTTAAAATTAAAAAATTTAATCAAATTATTAATATAAATTTATCAAAATAAGTCATATTGCAAAGTTAAAGTAATATAGATCTATTATATTATATACTATTATGAAAGGAAATTGAGAATCTTTAGGATTAGTCTAAGCCAATCTAATAGGATGTATACATAAGCTTAAATTATTAATTTTTGAACCTTTAAAAATATATATCAAATATTAAACATAAAACTCATTTATCGATGACAACATTTATTTTTAAAATTATGTATCATATATATATATATATAAATCTAAGGAACAATTAATTTATTGATAATAAATATTTTAAAATAATAATTAAAATATTATGAAATAATATTTTTAAGTGAAAGTGAAGTGAAATTTTTATATAATAAGAAAGATTTTAAAATTAAAAAATTTAATCAAATTATTAATATAAATTTATCAAAATAAGTCATATTGCAAAGTTAAAGTAATATAGATCTATTATATTATATACTATTATGAAAGGAAATTGAGAATATTTAGGATTAGTCTAAGCCAATCTAATAGGATGTATACATAAGTATAAATTATTAATGTTTGAACCTTTAAAAATATATATCAAATATTAAACATAAAACTGGCTTGTTGATGGCAACATTTATTTTAAAATTTTGTATCATTTATTGACAATAAATATTTTTTAAATAACAATAATTAAAATAGTATGAAATAATATTTCTAAGTGAAGGGGAAGCGAAATTTTTATATAACAAGAAATATTTTAAAATTAAAAAATTTAATCAAATTATTAATATAAATTTATCAAAAAAAGTCATAGTGCAAAGTTAAAGTAATATAGATCTATTATATTATTTACTATTGTGGAAGGAAATTAAGAAATATTTAGGTTTAGTCTAATCCTTGATCTAATTTAAGATGTATACATAAGCATAAATTAATCTAGGCTAACAAATAATAAATGGAGTAATGTTACTTTGGAAAATGTATATATTGTTCTAGGAAGGGAAACAAAAAGGATAAAGGTACTTTCTTTTGAACTTGTCCCACCTCTCAAATAAAATATCCCTTTTATTCACCTTGGTACTAATCTATTATGTGTCTTTCTAATAACTTAAGGAATGAAACAGAGTAGCTTGCAAGATTGTGCATTCACTTGATCAGCAAAGCACACAACTATTCACACTTGCAAATACTTTCAATGATGGAGGATGCAACATTGTGAATAGAAAGTTGGTTGATAAGGAAGATGAGCCATTCAAATTCCCTTACTACTTATTTGTTTAAAATACCTTGGTCAAATTCATTGAAGGATGGCGAGAGATTAGAAGATCAACAACCAAGGTAATAGTACATAAACTAAACTCTAAGAGAAGACTATGAGTTTCTATGATCATAGATTGTATGAATAGTCATTTTTATTTGAGTAGAGCCTTGCAAGATCACTAGGCTAGTCAAGAGAATTTATTTTTGACATCTTGTTTTGAATGTTTGTAACCTCTTTATTTGAAGACTATAATAGAATAAATTTCCTTGTGTTTGTTTCTATGTCTTTCTCTATTGATTTTAATTCAATAATTTGTTATGTTATGTTCATCCATTTGAGTATTAGCATAAGAAATCTAAGATTTGCAAGATCTTTAAGGAAATCATTCATGGGACCCCTAATCATGATTGCATAAATTATATTGAAGTGGATTCAACCTATGAAGTGAATTCTATTTTTCACATGTGTGAGTGTGAGTAGAATACAATTAAGGCATCTTCCAATTCAAAGGCTATTTAGTAGAAGGTCTGGTGAGTGTAACTATTAAAAATTCCATTTAACAAAATAAAATGACTAATGTAAGGGGGGAAATAAGCATAGGAAAAACAAAAATGAATTGAACTAAAGAGATCAAAGCAAGGATCAAATTCCTACCATACTCATGAAATGAAGCTATAAATAATGGAATCAACAAGCAATGCAATCACAAAGATAACATAAATTGAATTCACGAAATTAAAGCGTTACCATCCCATGTTGGAGTGTAATTTGTATTGATATTGAATTTCATTTGAAACAATCTCAAGGCTCCATTTGATGTTGAAAAATCTTCAAAAGTGTGTGAATGTGATCATAGATGTGTGTGTATTTGCTCTCAAGAATTCAAATGTAAATTCGGCATGACCTCTTTGCATAAACTCTATAGATTCTTTGATCGATTTTGAGAATGAAGAGGGTTGTTATATAGATTTCATGTTTTGAGATGAACGATCAAGATTTTGTAGTAAGATATCACAATAAATGGTTGAGAACCATTGAGAGGAAATAGATTGGATTGATTAGTGGGATTAGATTGGACTGATTGGGGGGATTGAAGAAATCAAGTTGAGTGGTTAGTGGGATTGAGGAAAAGATTGAGTGGTTAGCGGGATTGAAGAATAGATGGGTTAGTCAACTGGTTAGAGTGAGAAATCAATGGTAATGATTTACTTAATCACAAAAGGGGTGAAGATAAATTTTAATTAATATATAGGAATGAATGTGCAAGTCATGTCTGACTTTAACAAATAAAGATGTATTTGTTTGTTGACTATGTTAAATGATTTCCAATAATTGGTTTAATTATTCAAGTTTAGAGAAGGGAAAATGATGTGATTTAAATTATTAATGATAATAATTTAATTGTCTTAGATGAATAGGGTATATTAGTGACATAATTAAAGAATTGGTGCTATTTAATTAATTAAAGAGGAATAAAGTTAGATTTAGTGGGAACTCTTCTTTTCCATTTAATAAGATTTTAAATTATCGGATGGTGCACCAACAGTCAAAACCATGGCAGACCAATGGTCAATTCTTAAAAAATGACAGGCTTTCAGGCCCTCAATACCATCAGGACTATGGTAGCAAGAGGCCACTTCAGTTTTGAGGACCCACTCACAATCCAGCTGCACAACATGCAAGTAAATATTTGTATCAGGTTAGGCACAAATTTGCAAGACCTTTAACTGGATACCATTTTAAGGACGTAGGCAGTTGGACAAAGAGAAACAACCATTTTTTGATATTTGTGAAGATGGTGGTATTTCATTAAGGGGAGAAGGAAGAGCCTAAAAATAAATTCCACAATGATTCAACCTTCTTGGATCGGTTATATAAATATAGCGAAAGAGATCTCAAATCTTTGAAAAATCTAGAGAACATTCACAAAGACAGAGATTTTAGATCACAAGGGGGTCCCTTCAATCTAAATAAATCGCATGCATAACAATATCAATGGAAAGAGCCATTTGAATGGAAATATGTCACTCAAAACAAAGGGTTTTATCCTCACCCTTATTTGCAGAAGCAAGAAGGGTCAAATTCAAAAGCCTTTCAAGATGGGAAAAAGGACAATGGTACGAAATTACCCAAGCCTCAAAACCAACTGGAACATAAAGAAGATGGTTTTCAAAGGAAAGGATTTGCACATGAAATAAAAATTACAAGTTCCCAAGGCAATAAAAATGGAAGAAGGGTCTCTAAGGGAAAAAAAAGAAAGGGGCAAAATGGAAATCGGTTCAAAGGCAAGAATGGAGACAAAAAGATTTGCAGAACAAAGAATCGATAGACCAAAGCAAGATTCTAAAGTTAAGGACTAATGCAGTTAAGATTCTTCAAAATGATTTGGAAGCAAAGAATAAGGGGACTATAAAGATTAAATTCCTATAACACCTCTTGCAATCTCAAATTACAAACTTAAGAGAGAAAGCCCTAATCTATAAGTTTTTGAATTTAACTCTTGATCTAGGAAAATTACAAGACTTAATATTTGATGAGTGGGAAGGTGCTGATTTTTTTTTACTTAGATCAGGGTAAGGGTATATTTGTGGTTCTTTTTAGCAATAAATTGCAAAAATATATTGTTTATAAGGTTAAATATTGGACTTTCCAAGGTTCTGGAATGTACATGCAACCCTAGGCTCCTAATTTCAATTTTGAAGATTTTGTTGCTAGATTTTTTCCTTTCTAGGTTCAAATGCATGCATTACCTCTAGAGTATAGGGAGTTAAATTTGATAGAAATCATAGCAAATCATGTAGGAATATTTTTCAAGAATGACTACCTTTTATTTAAAAATCTTTCAAAATCGATAAGGGTGTGTGTTTTGGTCGACACATTGAAGGATCTGCCAACACAAGTCTAGATAACTTCCAAGTTTGGCAAGTGGTTGCAAAAAATAAGTTTTTGAAACCTTTGAAAATGCATGCATACAGTGCCACACCTTAGTTCATTCTGTTACTGAATGCACAAGCATGGGTAACTTGCAAAATCAAGGGTATGATGGGATACATGCAAAGGAACTTAATTTGCAAGATAAGAGTGTTGTTAGATGCCCTGAGGAAATCTCCAATGGAAAATATTTCTGAGTTGATCCAATACTCAGAGAACAAAGACCCAAGGTAGCTAAAAAAGTGGGGGAAGGAAAAAAGAATTGTCTTATCAACTATTAAACACCCAAAACAATCCTTTTCCTTATCCATGGAATTGTACAGAATGAGAGACTTTCTAAGGAAAAATTCCATTTCTTACACTCTAAATTTGTATTCCCCATCCGTGCCTCAAATTTCAGAGCATCTATTGGGAGATATAGTCAGAAAATTGATGTTTCAAGATGAAATAATTCATCTAGCTTTTGGAAATGTGGCAACTGGGGAGAATCCTTTGTGTGATCCTAATAAATATATCATTGTGTCTAAAGGATTACAGTTACAAGCTGCATCAAAGGTTGAGCAGGCAGTTAAAGTAGATGACTTGGAAATTCTAGCAGAAAAAATCCTATTATCAATGGGGTTAGAAATGTTTGATGAAATTGAAAATGAAATAGCTAAGGAGGATGGAATATGGTAAGGTGGTTATTGCAAAGAGAAAATGCAAATTGATAGTGAACTGGATATGGTTGACATCCCTCAAATTGTTCAGACAAATGGCACTCTGTTGGAAAAACAAATGTTAATGGAATCTAATAATTTAATTGAAACGAGTCAAGTGTTGGGTCAGGGGGAAGAGGAATTTGATTATACAAATACCCTCTCTATTTCTTAGACATCCTTCCATTCAATTCCAAATAAATCCCCAAGGAAGAGAGGTAGGAAGTCAAATCTTGCAAAACTGAAAGAGGAGATTGAAACAGGGGTGCAAAAAATAATATATGACACAATTTCAAATTCTACAAATAAGCGACCAAGGAGAGCCTGCTGCCCTCCTCATGTACAATGAGGATCATATCCTTGGGTGTTAGGGGCATTAATTCTCCTAACAAACATACTCGAATCAAGCATCAATTTAATGTTTCTGGAGAAAATATTGTGTTGTTACAGGAAACAAAGACATTAGTGGCAACATATGAAGCTTCAATACAAAAATGGGCAATGCGGAAGTTAGCTTACACACCTGCTCAAGGGGCTTTTGGAGGTTTGGTAGCATTTTGGAATCCTAAGGAAGTAAATTTGATACCAAATAGGAATGAGAATAACTGGCAGTCAATGGAGGTAAAGAAATTTGATTTGAAATTCTAGTTGCTAAATATATATGGTCCCACTTCAACCATCGACAAGAAGACACTTTGGGATGAAATATCTCAGCTACTTAATGGGTTAGGAGATGTGAGAGTTGTACTGGCTAGGGATTTTAATGCAATAGCTTCATTGCAAGAGAAGAGTGGAGGAATTAGCCCTTCGGTTAAAGTGATGACAAATTTTACCTCATTCATCAACACTAATGCATTAAAGGACATTATACCATTAAAGGGAAAATATACCTGGACAAATAGATGGAAAGGTTTTTTGCAGATTGTAGAGAGATTGGATAGGTATTTGGTCACTTCAAATTGGTTCAACTTGCAGCACATGTTGGAATCAAAAATATTGCCCTATGTAGGGTCTGATCACTATGAAATATCTCAACATATCAAATGTGTCTCTTCCCAAATGAAAATCATCATTTAAATTTGAGAGTATATGGTTTAGACACCCGCAATTCATTGATTTTTTGAAGCAGTGGTGGATCAGTGCTTCGTATGAGCAGGGTTCAAAAATGTATCAACTATGTAAAAAGCTAATGTATGTAAAACAACAAATTCTAAAATGGAACAAAGATATTTTTAAGAATATTTTTCATCACAAGGATGTTGTTTATAAAGAGTTGTCTATAGTACATGAACTCATTATTCAAAATGTTTTAGATGCTTCAACTTATGAGAAACAAAAAAATTTATAGGAGGAATGGGAAGAATTAAGTGCAAGGGAAGAGATATATTGGAGGCAAAAGTCACGAAAATTATGGTTCAAAGAGGGAGATTGAAATACTAAATACTTTCATGCATCTACTAAGATAAAGCAAGCTACAAAAGAAATTCAGTCTATACAAGAAATTCCAACAAGGAATTTACTTACCAAGGAAGAAGATATAAGCAAGGAATGTATTAGGTTTTATTCAAAACTTTTATCAGCCCCCCAAATCAAGAGTGAACAGAATGATAAGCATGAAAAGGAGTTGTTAGAAGCAATTCCTACAATCATTAGGGAAGAGGATAATGATGGCTTGATGAGGCCTTTTTCTCTTGAGGAAGTCAAAAAAGTGTTTTTCTCTTTGCCTCTAGATAAAGCTCCTGGACCAGATGGGTTCACTGTTCTATTTTTTCAAAAAAGTTGGGATATCTTGTGCTTTGATATTCTTTGGGCATTGGAGGAATCCAGGAGGACTGGAACAATGCTTAAGCAATTCAATGTAACAAATATTGCAATATTGCCTAAAGTAAAAGAGCCTAAGTATTTTGCAGAATTTAGACTGATATCTTTGTGTAACACATTATACAAAATATTCACTAAGGAATTTTACCTGAGGTTATAACCTATAATTCCAAAAATAATTTCTCATGAGCAAGGTGGTTTTGTTCCAGGAAGAAATTTTTTTGAAGGGGCTCTTGTAGCTCACAAAAATTTATATATGATATCTACTTCCAATCAACCTTCAATCATTGTCAAGTTGGACATGATGAAGGCATGTGATAGGGTAGATTGGAAATTTTTGAACAAAGTACTTGCAAAGTTTGGTTTTAGTGCAAAATGGCATAGATGGATATCATCTTGTCTATCAAGTGCAAAGTTTGTAGTTATTCTCAATGGAACTCCCATAGGCTTCTTTGGAGAAACTCAAGGAGTCAGACAAGGGGATCCATTATCTCCCTTTTTGTTCATCATTATGGCAGAGGCATTAAGTAGATATGTTTCATACAAACATCATAAAGGGCTATGGCAAGGTATTCAGATAGTAAACACAGGCATTACAGTCACACATTCTCTTTTTGCAAATGATACTATTTTATTTGGTAGGGCCACAATTGCAAAAGCTAGGCAGTTCAAAGAGGTTCCAGATAAGTACTCTTTAGCATTTGGTCAAAAAATTAATGCAGCCAAATCAAGAAATTTATGTTTTTAATGCAAAGGATGCAATAAGAAATAAGATAGTCTATTGGGTTTTCAACAAGTTTCTCTACCATGTACATATCTCGGGATCCCTTTCTTTATGGGGTCAAATAAGGCATCCTATTGGGACAAAGTAATAGAATGTTTAATATCAAGGATCCTTTTATGGAAGGCTAGATGGTTGTCACTGTCAGGTAGAATTTTGTTAATAAAATCAGTTTTGACAACAATTCCTAATTATTTCTTGGCTGTCCTAAAAGCACCCCAGTCAGTTATAGCAGAATAAATAGAGAAAATCATCAAGTGCTTTCTATGGAAAGGAAATATAAATGAGCATAAAAAAGTGTCTTTAATCTCTCTAGAAGGTATGGCAGGGGAAAAGTGTCAAGGGGGGGCAAGGATTCACAACATTTCAATCAGAAACAAGGCTTTTGGGGCCAAACTTGCATGGAAAATGTATACCAAGCCAGAGGAAAAATGGTGCAAAATAATGCAAGTAAAATATTTAGACACTCCAAGACCATCAAGAATTTTTATAGTTTATGATCCACCCAGGGGTTCTGCCATGTGGAAATTTCTGATTTCTTGTAGAAAATAATAATTGCATACATTACATGGGAAATAAATAATGGGGAAAGTGTTTTGGAGTGATTCTTGGAATGGGAAACTACCTTTGAAAAGTATTGTTGATCTACAAGATGCAATGACAACTTTAACTGAGGCTTGGGGGGAGAACTTTTTAGACTATGTGCAATCAATAGATCAAATAACTAGGAAAGTGTACTAGAAAAGTTTCTCAAGTACCTGGTTAACTATTGAGTAGAGCACTTTTCTCCAAGGGATATTAAATGATAGAGTGGTATATATTTCACCTAAACCTAATAGGATTGTATGGGAAAAATCTAAATAAGGTACTTACTCAGTCAAACAAGGTTATAAAGCTTTAAGCTGAGCTAGAGGTCAATTGGCATCCCAAAGAGCTTACTTGTTTTGCTGAAACAATAAAATTATTCCTAAGGCTAGGAGATTTTCTTGGTTATCTTTAAGGAAGAGAATTCTAACAAGTGATCAACCAACAAAATTAAAAATTGTAGATCCATTCAAATTTCCATTATGTGAAGAGGTATTAGAAATTCTAGATCATTTTCTCATTCATTGTACTTTTGCACAACAATGTTGGGCATTTGTTATGAATAAGTTAAACTTGTCCAACTCCCCTGCCAAACACAATTTGGGATTTCTTTCAAAGTTGGCAAGTCATTTGAAAATATTCATTCTTTGCTTGTATTTGGAAAGTGGTGCCTGCATTAGTCATATGGAACATCTAGTGGGAGTAGAATATGCATATTTTTCAGAAAAAAAATTGTCATCAGTTGAAGATACAAATGCAAATATTGAAAAGGCAATATCTGAAGTTGTAAATTTGAGTGTTCAAAAGCATAAGAGCATTGGTTATGTATTTTCAAGCTGGGATGATTTAATTCTGAAAAACTGGAAGAGTATAGCATTTCCTTTTCATGGAAGTCTATTAAAAGGTAATGAGAAGAAGGTGGATAAAAGTAAAGTTAGATGGAAGGCCCCCCAAATGGAATTCGTAAAGCTCAATTTTGATGGAGCTTCCAGAGGTAATCCAAGTGAGTCAAGAATAGGCATATGCATTAGAGATTCATCTAGGGAAGTAATAGTTGTAAGTTCATTGCATCTTCCAAGAGGTACTAACAATGTTACAGAGGCAAAATTAGTTTTGCAGGGGTTGGAGTTAGCACTAAAGCTAGGTATAACAAGAATACAAGTTGAAGGGGATTCTTCACTAATTATTAATGCTTGCAAAGAGAGGAAAATTCACAATTGGAATCTTGGTTACATTTTGCATAGAGTTTGGAATTTTCTAGATAAGTTTCAGGCTTTCCTAATCATGCACACTTACCATGAAGGTAATAGATTGGCAGATTGTCTAGCAAACATGGGATGTGATAGCCAAAAATTATCCATAGTAAATGGTGCTAACAAAATTCAACTCTATCCTTAGTTAGCGAAAATTATCTTTCAAGAAAATTAGGATATAATGAAGTTATAAGTTCTAAAGGTTGTAAGGATGTAATGAAGCTATAAGTCTCTAAAGGTTGTAAGCAAGCTTGTTTGACACTTTATTTGAAGTGAGCTCATGTGCGAGTGCAAGGACATATCGGTTAGATATTAAAGTAGATAGTGTAGCTTGAATGTCCTAACACATGGGAGATGTAATGTCAAATATTCAGCCTGAAAGGAAATCAAAAACTGCCACCGATGCTAATTTACAAATCCAACTTGTGTTTGTGTGGTTGCAGGCTTGTGTACCAAGCATAATTAATCATCATTATAGGGTATGTTTAATTCCTTGAGGTGGCAAGCGCTGCATTACTACAGTGGGAAAGGATTAATATGAAATGACAGCTCAAGCTAGATTTTCCCATTTGAATAAGATTTCAAGTGTGCTTCTTCATTTGGTTTGTCATTTCCAAGGTTAGATTGGGAAGTGTGAATTAAGGGAGGATTTCTTTAAATTGGCACTCATCAAGGCTTAAACATGACTAGCAAGGGTTTTTTGAAATGTAATTTACAGTCACTTAGTTTCTAGTGGGACTCGACTCTTCTTTAGTTCCAACGTTTTGCTCAGTGTCAATGCCTATGAATTAAAGGGGAGATACATTTAGGGTTTTCTTCAGGGTGAAAATGAAAGTGCAGTTCAATTGTGTTCATTACTCGATTCCAGTTGCAGGATGGAATATCATCCTAGAAACTACAAAGTTCCAATTGTAGTTTGAGAATGGGAGGTACCCTTTTTTGGTTGTATAGAGAAGGAGAATTTACAGTAGGCATTCAAAGTAAACTATCCAACCATTCTAAATTGCATCAAATCAGTAATAGGAGATGAAATTTTGCACACTAAATCCCAATGCATAATCTTTCCTACAAATATTTTATCCATTTTTCTCTCCAATTTGTTGGATTTACTGCAAAATTTTCATACAGCCAAGGCAATTGCAATCAAGGTGGTGAATGGAAATTATCTTGAAAATAATTCTCTGTTGAAGAGAATTCAAGCATATGATTTTACTCAGTGAGAGGGATTTGTTGGTGGGTTGTTTCTAAGACATTATCTTCTACATAAGCAAAGATATATTCATGCATATGAGGGTATGAATTTGTCGCTCCTCAAATATTTCTCCAGCTATTTGAACATTGCACTCAACAGGAATCATTTTGAGTTTGTAAGGGATGAAGTAGAAAAATTTAAAAAGAAATATCATGCCATCTCATTTATGAAGACACATGAATGTCCTCAAGTCCTTCAGGTGAGCACTATGCCTCCAGTTTGAAGGGAAATCAGAGAGAATCACCAAGTTCTATACATCAACATTACAGTGCATTCCCAAGCAATGACAGCAAACCAGGTGTTTGTGGCACTTCAGCAAGGCAAAAAATTAGTCCATTGTCCTCGTAGGGGAAATCAGTGAACTCATGCTTGTAATTTATGTTTATATTTCCAATGTTTTAGGATATTCTTAAGGTGGTAGGGTTGAATGACACAAGTATAAAGCTATAGGTAGTTAACTTGTATAGGGCTTTATAATCATAAATGGGATGTATTTTTGGGCTACTGGGTAGTTAGAAATGTTTCTATGTTGTTTAATCTAGCTAGTAAATCTGTCTCTTTTTCCTTTTATGGAAATTTTTGTACAAAACCTATTCTCATTATTATAATATAATATATAGGCTACTAAGCCTTTTGCTTAAAAAAAAAAGTTAGATTTAGTGACAATATAGTGAATTAATCAAATAATTAAAGATTATTCAATTAATAGAGGAAAATAGGGTAAATTATGTAAATGGTGTTGAAATGCAATTATAATAATGATAATGATGTCGATAATGGAAAAATGCCATTCAGAATGTGTGATATGTGTTAGGTCATTTTTACATGTCTACATTTTTCCCCATTTTCAGACAAATAATTGGTTGCTTTATTTCAAAGAATTTGATGTTCAGATCAAGATTTGAAAAAATTGATATTGCCCCATTGTGCCCCAGAAGTCAGTGGAAAGATAATACAATGTTGGGCTACCCCCTCGAGAGGTTGGTCGAAAAAATTACTTTTCGGGTCAGGCTCACAACAAGGTTTTGTTATCATTCAGATGTTTAGAGGATAAAAAAATAGACTATAGGAGCCTCATTTAT
Organism: Sequoiadendron giganteum; assembly: GCA_007115665.2. Taxonomy (NCBI): domain Eukaryota; kingdom Viridiplantae; phylum Streptophyta; class Pinopsida; order Cupressales; family Cupressaceae; genus Sequoiadendron; species Sequoiadendron giganteum. The sequence continues at coordinate 167,838,019 of CM021105.1, forward strand.
AGTTTTGGATGTTCCAAGGTGCTCCTAATTTTAATCTAGGAGGGTTTCCAAGGTAAAAAAATTAGGGTTCATTTTTCCTCATTTGCACTCTTAGCCCTTAGCAAATTCTTGCCTCTAGAGATCTTTCTTTTATGATTGTTGAGTTGTGATGGCAAGGATTTTGCGTTCCCCACACCGTGTAAAGGTAGTTCATTCTTTCGAGAGTCATCTCCCCATCGGAGTCAACAGCATCATGGATCTCCCCTTCGAGACGACCAGTAGAGTTGATCTTGTTTATGATCTTTATATTGATGTTTATTGTACCAAAGACTTGTGTAGACATTATATTTTGTATATTAATTCATCGGCCCAGCTATGGCTTCATATATATATATATATATATATTTTGATATCACACATGATGCTTGATGATGTATATGACATTCTCATTTTTTATGATATATGAGATATACCATGTTTCGATGCGGCTTATTATATGTTATGAGATGTATATCGATGATTATAGATGATGTTTTAAATATGTTCATGTTTTGTACTTTTTCTGATGCATTTATATGATATGGATGGATGTATGATTTATATGCATGCGATGATGATGATATATGATGTATTTGATGGATGATGATATAGTATATATGTATGGATGACCATATGATGTATGTGATGGTTGATGTTATATGGTATATGATATGTACTAATGATTTTGTGGATGTAGGATGCATGTGGTGCTAACAATATTGTGATGCAAGATGGAGCTATTAGTTATAAGAAGTGTTAGTATGATTTAGAGATGGATAGAAATTTGATGTTGTTAGTTACTGATTAGTTTGCTTTTGCTTTCATAGAGACTTCATATTTTTAGCAATCCTTATTCATGTAGCAAATAGACACGATGCTCTAGGGTATTGATGACCAAGGTGGTGTTGTATCCATTGTGTGGACTTTGACTTTGAAAATAAAGAATATCCTTGCTCATACCAGACATACGGAAACCCTGTTAGAGTGTATGGGTGAGAAGTTTCAAAACATTTTGGAGCAATTACACAGATAGGTATGGAGTACCTAGCATGCAATTTTCCTCATTCAAAACAACTTCCACACATAGAAAAAAGAAATTATTCATCGTGATAGTATCACAAAACATCTAACAAATAGAATAAACAAAACTCGATGATCAATATCTCCATTCCTTCTTCTCTAAAGCCTTATAGATAACCAAAAAGATAAGATCGTAAAAAGATAAACAATATTGTAGTATCACTTGCCATAGTTGTTTGATGTTTCAGGATGTTATACATTAGTGATGTCTATTGTAGGAGCATTTTATCCATTAAGACATATGTTAGGATGTTGATGATGAATTATTGATAGGTAGGTAGTTTAACACTTAGGAATTGTTTTAGTCTTATAGTGATCCAGTCGTTTCAATATTTACTTTGGAAATTTTGATTTTGATGTTATTTTTGCCTGTCGATTACTTTGTCAAAGGTTGAAGGTGATGATTTTTTATTATGAATGGAAAGTTCATTGCAAATAGGTGATAATGGAGATAGGACTTTTGTGATTTTCTACATTTATTTGATGTTGTTTTTGGTGTTTTCAAGAAATTTAGAAACAAATAGGGGGACCTAAAGGGACTAACCTAGTGCCTTAGGGGTTGATCAAATATTAGTCTTTCCTACATGATGAACATAGAGACATTGTAGTTCGATTATATTGAGTGATATTGTTTTTGGAGTTTTCTAAGTTTTAATAATGTTTTTGGATTTTGATATGATATATGAATTTTTTTATTTTGGGGGACTAACCTAGGGCCTCGAGAGCTCATCATTGATGGCCTTTCCTATGTTATACATGCAGAGTCTCGTAGCTTTCTTATTTTGTGACTCAATTGTAGCTCGTCCAAAGATGACCTATAGTATTTTTTGGGATTTTGATGTTTTCGACTTTGTTTTGGATTTTCTTATTTTCTAGATGTTCCATATTTTGATAGTTTTTTATAGTGATGGGATGAACAAGGATCCAATACGCTACCAATTTCAAGAAGTTACCCCTAGTTTAGAACAAGATTATGTTTATTAGGGTAGATGGATGAATATGGTGCAACAAGGTTCAACACTTGATCAGTCATCGAGTCATGGTTGGTTGCGCGTTTTATTATGGGACGGATGGGGTGAATGTTATAGATAGTGTTGATAGATATCTAGGTGAAGGTCTTATTCAAATGTAGTGTTTGTTTACTAGGTTTTCACTATGGTACCTATCCTAGAAGCACCACAAGGTGGTTTTCACTTAAAGGACATTTTATTTCTCTTTATTATTTTTCTTGATTTTTCATTTTTTCATTTTTAGCTTTTTTACTCAGGATATTTTGATGAGCTCAAGTATAAAAACTTTTGAGATGGATACTATTTAGAGGTTCAGCTAAAGTTTGTCCTTCAAGAGTAGCCAACTAATAAGATCCAGAGCCATAGCTTGTTGTTATGAAGAAAGGACCTAACCAGTTTGGTTCAAGCTTCCCCTTCCCATCCTAATTTAGTTGGATCTTCTAATTTTCTTTTAGTACCAAGTCACCAAATTGAAATTTTTTGTTCTTGATCCTTTTGTTATAGCTTTGCTTGAGCCAATTCTGATAAACCTAGAGATGGCTTAATGCACTCAAATGTCTTTCATCTAGAATTTCTAACTCATTAAGTCTAGACACTCGATATTCCTCATTATTGGCCATGCCTTTCAGGGATACTCATAGTAATGGGATCTCAAGTTCGATAGGTAGGATCGCTTCAGATCCATAGACCAAGGAAAAAGGTGTGGTACCCGTGGGTGTGAGAAAGCTGGTTCAGTAAGCCCATAAGGTTGGATTTAGTTGCAAATTCCAATCACAATCTACATCATTAATAGTCTTTTTCAATAATTTTAGAATGGTTTTATTGGATGCTTTAGCCTAACCTTTTCCTTGGGGATAGTATGGGGTCGAGAATCAATCTTGGATGGAGAACCTTTAATAAATTTCGTGGATATCTTGGTTTTTAAATGGATTTTCATTATCTGTTATGATAGCTTGCGAAATTCTATACCAACAAATCAAATAATTCAAGATGAACTTGGATATATGTTTCCCAGTGATGTAGGTTAGAGGGATAGCCCCTATCCACTTTGTAAAGTACTTAGTTGTAGTGATAATGAATTTTTTCCCATTAGATGAAGTATAAGATATCTTCCCTACCAAGTTGAGTCCCCACTATGAGAAAGGCCATGGTGTAGATATAGGTTGTAGCTCTTGTGTCAATGTGTGAACAAGATCACTGTGCTGCTAACATTGGCAACACTTCCTTAAGTAATGAATGGATTCCTTTTCCATTGAGGGCCAATAATAGCCTATTCTCAGAAACTTCTTTACTAGATTTGATCCACTAGAGTGTGACCCACAATGCCTTCGTGCACTTCTTGTAAGGCGGTTTGCACTTCATCCATGTTGATACATCAAAGTAATGTACCGTCTGGACTTCGTCTGTATAGGGTATCTCCTAGGATGGTGAATCAAGATGTTCTGTAGATAAAGGTTTTCTTTTGGTTTTTCATTAAGTCGAGGGGTATGATCCCATGTTGGATATAGGCAAACATATCTTGGTACCGTAGCGAGTTAGAACCAACAACATCACAGAGAAGTTTTGATTTCAGGATATTGAATTCTGGTATACATAGTTGCTCCAAAAGGAATTCATATTTGGGAATTTTTTGGGGCATGTCGAGGAGAAAACCTATTGTTTCCATAGCATCAGCTACCTTGTAGTTGATTCTAGGAACCTATTCAAAAGTGATGATGAAAAAGTATTGTTTGAAACTATCCACCATTCTTTTGTATGGAATTAGCTTGTCATCCTTTGTTTGGTATGCATCATTTACCTACCTTATTGCCAGTTGGGAGTCTCCATAGACCTGCAGTTCCTTTATCCTCCATTCTATGACCATTTTTAGACTAGTGATGAGTACTTCATATTCAAAAATGTTAGTACATGAAAAGGAAATCTTGCAAGCCTTGGGTATACTATCTTCCTGAGGTGTGAGAAATAAGATACTAGCCCCTAAGCCATGTTGAGTGTCAGACCTGTTCTGCATGTTTTGCACACATGCCCCGCTGAAAATAGGGACCCCTCTTTTCTTCACTTTTCCCTTGCTCTTGCCAGCTTGGTCCCTTTTCTTTTGCTTTCATCGTTGTTTTTAGCTTAGGGTAAATTTACCTTTGAATCTGATATGTTCCCATGAGGCCTCAATGAAATGTTAGAGTTTTATCGATTTCAGGCAAGTTGTGAAAATGTCTTTGCAGGTTTCTATAGTGTGGGAGCCACATTTCTTTTCGCCATCGAGGGTTTATGTTTGCGGGTTTTTTTGTTGACTTCATTGTTGCTTACAGCCTTTACCTCACGTCCTTCTAAAGTGGACTTCTCATACCCTACTTCCACATGCTCTTTCTCTACACAATGTTTACTTGTCCCATGCCTACGTTTCTTTTGCCACCCATCCTTTAACTTCACATAAGGCAAGGTTCTTCTTCGCAAGTTGTAAGTTCGATGATAAGATGTTTAGTCTTCATGCCAATAGCAACCTAGACACCCTTTTTCCTGTTGACGCCATGAGGCCTTTCAGCTTCTCCCAACTTAAAAGGAAGGATTATTATAGGCCGCAATCCCAAGCACCTATGTTTACAATATGATTAGCTTTGTGTTGACTACTTTGATTTGTTGCAGCAAATTATCAAAGAGATCATGCATCAAAATTTTAAAGGATGCCCTTGTGGATTTTAATACTATGGAATTCACTGACTCTCGCCATCCAAATGGCATAGTCATACCGGCCTCCCGTGTTGCACTTTAGCGGAGATCCACTTCACAGAGGCCACAACCAGTTATGTCATCAAAACCACATTCAAATAATGGCTTTCCACATCGTTCTTTCTGCAGTCACTTTCACGGGATTGCTCTTCATGGAGGTCGCAGATCTTAAAACTTGGTCTTCCTCCACTGGAGCTTCTCCACAATCTATAATCATTTATTCTGACCGGATACTCCTCTAACTTTTGACTTTAATCTGCTTAAGCAAGCCCTATGACTTGGGCAGCCAATGTCTTCAATCCTTCTCTTAACCTAGCTCTGCTACGCTTCACTCCCAAGATCTACAAGTTGCTCTGATACCACTAAGATGGGGTGGATGGAATACAGATCAAAACATAAATGAGAAATATATCAAACACATTGTCTAAGAAAATCAACAATCACATAGAAACACAATCATTGCTCAAATACGTGTTGCTGCACTATTAATATTAATCCATTAATTGATTACATGTTGTTGCATTCTCATCTTTCTCCACATGACCACTTGGTCATCTTCAACACTTGACCTGATACACCTTGATTCCATGATGCATAAGAAAATGCATCTGCCTCTTTTATAGAGGTCTTTGATATTACAAAGATCTATCTAGAACCTTAGGCCGACATGTATAGATTATAGGCCAACTTACAAATATTTAATATTTTCATGTTTATCTTTATCTTAAAACTCATTCCAAAACATTGCATTTATTTATTTGTGCTTTATTTAATGTTTGTGGCTTGTGGGAGAAATTACATATTCCAACACTCCCCCTTAATTTCGACCACACATTTATCAACTCAATTTTGTCTTCCAAGTCTGCTAACTCATTCAAATCCTTCTTTTGCATAATGCTTTCAAACTGACTTCAAGATTTGTGGATCTCTTTCCTCAACTCTTTCCAACTTTCGTCCCACTGTTGAGGCAGTCTTTGAAACTTCAATCTTCAGAACTTCAAACTGGAAGTCCTCTCACTATCTGTAGCTTTCCATTTTCCTCGACGTCTTGCTAGACCAATAAATCTTTCTTGATTTCTTTCATCTTTAACATATGAACATCTATATTTGAACAATTTTCTCAACATACCTGTAACCTTTTGCCAACTAGATCTGTATGTCCATCCACAACTCATTTGCATACTTCCTGTATTTATCTTCACTCTTTGCCAACACATCTTCTCTGAATGATTTCTCAAACCACAAATTTTGCACAGATGTAGATCCCAACATGTATCCTTTGTATGACCTTTCCTGTTACAATGACATCATTGCACACATTCCATTCCTTTAACAAATTTCATTAAAACGTTATTATTTCCTTTACCTGTCACATATCCAAGACCTTCAAATTTTGTCCTCATAACTGGTTCAATTGACTCTTTCATTTCATGCTCATGCTTGCCTAATCCTTGACCTTTATATCCCATTCTCTTCATGATTTTCAAACCAACATTATCATCAAAATAACTAGTAGCTTTTGTAGAATCATTGCACTTTACATGTTCACCATCACACTCTTTTTTACAAACAACTTCAACAAAATCACATTTATCAAATGACAAATTCAAATCCTTTGTACCACATGAAACATCGCATATTGATTTCTTTGACTTAAAAATTTCATTTTCTTCATTTAATTTCTTCATCTTTTCCTCTAAATCATCAAACAATTTTACTCTTTGTTCTAATTCTTCATTCCTTTTATTAATCTCATCAAACAACTTTAACTTCTCTTTAAGCTCTTTATTTTTCTCTCTAAGTTTGGACGATTCCTTCACTTGCCAATTATGTAATTCTTCCACAAACTTTAACGTATCCTCTAAGTCTTCAATTTTCTCTTTATAATCACTAATTTCATTTAAAAATTTACATCTTTATGCTGACCTCTCAGTCATCATTGCAAACCTTTCTTTCTCTAGTTCCACTAAATTTTTGTTTAGACAATCCATCTCAAAAATTAAACTTGCATTTTCTTTCAATACTCTTTTACCTTGCTTTCCCATTAGAACAAACAATTTCAACTCACCTTGTTCACTTGATTTCGTTATTCGGGAGCTTCGAGTGCCTCTCTTTCTCAATCTGCAATTCTTGCTTGGCTGCAATTTCCTTTCTTCTGTGTATTCTTATTTAAAGTAACGACTTTTATAGTCTTCACAATTTCTCCTTTATCACTGATCCTCCTAACAGCTGCGGCTGTAACCTGGTTTACAATCTCCTCTTTACAATGACAATAATCTCTTTTCACAATCTGCAATCTCTTTCTTTTCCTGGCTTGACTCAACTTTCTGCAACTTCTTTTTAGCGAATTCTCATAATAAAATTACTCTTTAAAACACATATACAATTTACCTTATGGCTGGCGACTATTCTCCTAAATCTTCTTTGAAATCGGTGACTGCAACTTACTTTTGATTTCCTTACAGCTGCGGACAGCAATCTACAGATCCTCTTCTTACAGCTACAACTGTAACATTATCAATCCTCTAACAGTGGCGTCTCTTTTGAAAACATTGTGATACCTTTTCCTTCAAATCTGCGAACTTTTAAACCAGCAGTAGCTTATGTTCATAAACTGGCAATATACACTTCCAGATCTGCGCTTACTTAGCAATAAAGAATCTTCAAACTTGGTCTTCCTCCACTGCAGCTTCTCCACAATCTGTAATCATTTATTCTGACCGTATACTCCTCTAACTTTTGACTTTAATCTGCTTCAGCAAGCCCTATGACTTGGGCAGCCAATGTCTTCAATCCTTCTCTTAACCTAGCTCTGCTATGCTTCACTCCCAAAATCTACAAGCTGCTCTGATACCACTATGATGGGGTGGATGGAATACAGATCAAAACATAAATGAGAAATATATCAAAAACATTGTATAAGAAAATCAACAATCACATAGAAACACAATCATTGCTCAAATACGTGCTGCTGCACTATTAATATTAATCCATCAATTGATTACATGCTGCTGCATTCTCATCTTTCTCCACATGACCACTTGGTCATCTTCAACACTCGACCTGATACACATTGATTCCATGATGCATAAGAAAATACATCTGCTTCTTTTATAGAGGTCTTTGATATTACAAACATCTATCTAGAACCTTAGGCCGACATGTATAGATTATAGGCCAACTTACAAATATTTAATATTTTCATGTTTATCTTTATCTTAAAACTCATTCTAGAACATTGCATTTATTTATTTGTGCTTTATTTAATGTTTGTGGCTTGTGGGAGAAATTACATATTCCAACAGACGCCATGAGGCCTTTGAGCTTCTCCCAACTTAAAAGGAAGGATTATTATAGGCCGCAATCCCAAGCACCTATGTTTACAATATGATTAGCTTCGTGTTGACTACTTTGATTTGTTGTAGCAAATCGTCAAAGAGATCATGCATTTAAATTTCAAAGGATGCCCTTGTGGATTTTAATACTATGGAATTCATTGACTCTCTCGCCATCCAAATGGCATAGTCATACCGGCCTCCCGCATTGCACTTTAGCGGAGATCCACTTCACAGAGGCCACAACCAGTTATGTCATCAAAACCACATTCAAACAATGGCTTTCCACATCGTTCTTTCTGCAGTCACTTTCACGGGATTGCTCTTCATGGAGGTCGCAGAAGTATATGTTCTATGACCTTCCAACATGGTTGGCCCACATGAAATCCCTGCATGCCCCTTTCATCACCAATACAATTGGCTGAATTTGTTTAAGAAGGTTGATTCCTCAAGGTCCTCTAGTTTTTTTTCTGAATAGGGTTCATTGAATCTTGAATGAAGATGGCAAACCTCTGCAGGGTTTGTCCCAATAGTGTAATTATAACTTTGTATCACAGTTATGATGATCATGTTAAATTTTGATATGTAACAATATGAAAATGTGATCTTCATGGATGAGAACCACTCTAAAATGTCAAATAATGTAGCTTGGCCCCCATCATAAGCCTTGATGAATGAATCATTTCATAGTCGTGCAAGGTTTTGGACTAAGTTTAAGGTATTCCGCTAGCAACATTTTTTCATGATCAAGGGTGCGGATTAGGGCGATAAAATGATTTTTAAGCACAAGTAATCAACCACATAGAATTTATCAGCCTGGCATTATTTTATTTTCTGGGAGGCGCACGGATGATCTTTGTGACGAAACCTATCCATCGGAGCTTATGGTTAGCAAGAGGCTTGGGCAATATTTAAGGTCTTACAAGGATTGTCTTTGCAGAGGTTGTTATGCGGATCTTCGTTTGCATCACACCGTCGTCTTTTAAGAACCCTCACCATGGTGCTTCACACTCCCATACACGCATTCTTTCCTTGCAAACTTTCAGTATGCGAGGGCCACTACCCATCTTCCTATTCAAGTAGCATCTGAAAATGGTGTACCCGCATCAATTTCCCGCAAACCACCCCTAACCTCGAAGGTTGGGAATCAAAGGGATTGTTCAAACCATGAATGTGTTACCTCTGCAAGGGAAAGCATTAGAAAATAAAATAATTTTGATGACTATCTTATTTTCACAACGGGAGTCATTATGCTTGACGAAATTCAGTGATGTGAATGTTGTTACGGAACTAGACCCTTCGATCCTCGCAGGAACTCTCTTCTAAATGTATCGACACAATTGACTCACAATCGTAGGAGAGCGATTTGACGTATTCAATTTTATGCAGCAAGGAGTTTTAATTAACAGAGGTGGTTAGCAGTCGAGGTATGGGTGCCCTATTGAATTATGTATTGAGCTTCAAAATAAAACAACTTGTAGTATGGCTAGCATGAGCATCAAAGGGCCATTTATAACTTTGATGGATGATGGAGTAGGAATTTATGCTTTGCCATGAGCCTCATGTGTGACCATGGGATTTTGATATTCCTTTCTATACCAGGCAATGTATCATTTGAAAGTTGGTAATGTTATTTCACAAAAAGATGGGAAATCAAAGCCTCATTATAGCACAGTGTGTGATCGACTGATCCTCTCAAAGGGTGGGCTCATGATGATCCCCTTGATTTTTGTGGCATCCCTAAAGGGACCATTGATTGGTATGATGGGTTGGTCTTTTCACTGGTGTACTGGCCACCACAACTCTGAGTCAGATGGCCAACTAACACTAGCGCTAAAGGAGTGAGTTCATCTTAAAGTGAAGTTGCTCTAAATTTTAAAAAGCTATTAGGTGGCCAATACCTAAAACAATGCACCTTTTTGAATCACTTGAATGATGCATCAGTGATGACCAATGATGAACTCTATTCAAAGTCAACCGAAGGAGATGATTGCGAGTATTGATCATGGAGAAGTCCTTTGTGAAAGCCCCAAGCATGAAAGTTGTCCCTACAACATTTTAAATGGCTTCCCTAAGCAGCCCCTCTGCATGATATCTTCGACAATGGATTTTGGCACGGTGCACCCACACTCAATCCCCACCCTACCACCACATCAAAGCCCTATTTGAATTGGATAGAACGGCGACATGGTGATCGGTTTTTGTTGCAAAGTCGAGGGAGTGATGGGTAATAGGAAACGAGTTCTTGAGTGACTTGATATGAGAAAATAACTAGACCTTTTTACAACTAAGGCCTTGCCCAATCAAACTTCGACTGTCATGATTATAGGTGATGGTGGCACCACAGCTAAAGCATGCAGTTGATAAATGTGCAATTTAAGGAATATTTTGAATCGAAAAATCATAAGTATTAGTTAGGAAGATTATCCACTTTGATGCCCATTAATGTTCTTCTCTTTCGAATCTCGTCCATGTGGTATACAAAGGGTATTAGGTGACGGCAGAACTTGGAACGAAAAGAAATATTTTCAGTCGATGGCACCTCTATCTTGGATTCCACTTTGCACGAATTTGTGACTACGGCGTAGCTTGTCGAACTTGATATGAATGACGAAGCTCTCGATTATCATGGTGAAGTTTGTGGGAACATTGCTTGTGGAAGACGTGATGGCCTTTGCCACTATTTCTCCCTGGCCATACGTCATACCAACATCGGCTTCTCGCTCCATTTGTTTCGCATTCCTTTTGCAGGTTCTCTAAGTGTGAGTTTTGTTATTTCTGGTGTAGTTAGAACGACATTCTTCTCACGACCTTCCGCAACATTTTTTTTGCATTGTGTTTTGTTTTACACAAGCCACTGAAAGCTAGGTAGGATATCATGAAATGTGCATAGCTATCCATGGCAAAGAGGAATGAGAAGCAATCTTATGTTGGTGTGTTGTTTAGAATTTTAGAATCAGATCATGGTAACCTGGTTATACATCTTACTTGTGGGAATCTACTAAAGGGTGGAGTGTTGGTCGGGTGGAACATCTATTTTGTGGTGCTAGGAAACTGCCTATAGAGAGAAACCCAAAAAATAATGTGGTGATCCTCGCTAATTTGAGAGGAAAATTGTTATCACAGTGAGTTTCGGTTTTATCAGCATGATGAGTAATGTTTTGAATTGTAATCAAGAAGGGGTCGATGGATTGGTGGTTGAAGGATTTAAAGCAGTAAGCGAGATTGAGGGATTTGAGTTTCTATCAAACAAATTTTATCATTTAGAATCAATCATGCTCGATCAAAAGAGGGGAACTAGTAGTATCAAGGGCGCCATCAAATATCTATGGACCGATGAGGACTTAGGCATGATGCAATTTGGAGTGTCTATGGCATTGAGTATGTGAGGGGTGTGAAGTTCATATAGGGGACGCTCAAGGATTTTAAAGGGACCTAGGGCGATTGTCCTTTCTGATAAGAACAAGAACTCAAGGTAATGATGTTCGCTGGAAGTTGAAGCCACCCATAGTGTACTCATAGACGTGAACTAAGATTTATATGGAATTTCATTCGAATGGAAGGTATGGTGATATGGTTGATGTTTGTGATAGTGTTTAAGTGAAATTATCACCAATCATTACTACTTTGAGAATAGAGCCGATCGGCCCCTATAGGGTGACGATTTGGTGAATAGATCACCAATCGATAATTGAAGGGATTAGGGGTGTTGGAATATGTTTTCTCTTGATTCACAAGCGTAATGGATGATGAACGATGACAAAGTGTTAAATGTACCATGCAGGTTTTTATTTTGTGGAAGTTGTGACTTATGATGTCATTTTTAACGGTACTCCAACCTTGGCATCTCGCACTCTCATCCCCGCAAGGTGTCTACGCAATGGTCTTTGTCTTCTAAGAAAAATATACTTTCAGAACCGCTTTGGGAGTCTATGGTAATGCAACAAAAAAAATGACTATCACCCGTGAAACGAATATGATTCCTTCACCAAGCTGAGGAGGGGATGTGCGTATTTAAGTGAACTAATGGGCCGACAAGATTTGGGTGGTGGTGCACTTTGTGCATCAATAGAATGAAACATTGGTGGAAGGTGGGAAATGTGCAAGGTTGTCATTGAGGTTTGTAATAGATTCAAGACCAGCCTGTCGCATTCCTCCACGAGCCCGATATAATGAATACTAATGATTGACTCGTATTGGATGAGGAGTAGGCGATCAATGTGTAGAATCACTTGGTGGAGGCCGTCATTCCAAGCATCGGTGGAAATTCCCATGTGGGCTTGCAATCTCCCAGCGTCGTTCTCTATGGCACTAACTTAACTGACACCTGCATCGCTTCTTCTCGTGCGGCATTTTTGCCCGTCGTCCCCACATGACTTTCAAAATTTTAAAATATGATTGAGGTCATGATTCAAAGGTCCATATTACAAAAGAGGAGCTGAGGTATAATTATTGGTTTTTGTTGATTAATACCTATTATTAAAATCAATGAAGAAGTATAACTGATTTAAATAAATGCTCCATATTTTAAAAGATATGGTGCACATGTATTAGGATTGATAAAGGGGCATTTAAAATTTGAATTTTATTGATATTATCATTATGATTTTATGGGCATTAAGTGAGTTATGGTTATGGGAGACTTCACAAGTTATGGGGGGCCTGTGCATGATTCACGAGTGATATTTTATTTTTGCATATTATCGACTCATCCATAATGAACATTTGAATCTTTATTATTTAAATATTAATTGTGATTCTAAAGGGGTTAATGTTATGATTGTGTAGGCTCATGTGGAACTTAATTTAAAAGGAAAGGACATGATATTGCAAGGAGATTTCAACTTAAATAGTCAAATGAAAGGACCTGCATAAAGGGATGTCGATGCATGATGTACTAGTACATAGAACCGTGCTTTCTCACACGTTGAATGAATCATTCAAAAGGGGATGTTTCTACTCCTCGTTGACTTAAATCTATAACATAATTCACTTGATTGGATGTCTAGGAAGCTAGAGATATATCAAAAAAGGTAGATCTTAATAGTTTCCAACTAAAAGACAAAATAGCTATAGGACAAAATAGAATACAAGATAAAATAGAGAAAAAGACAAAATAGTCTATTTTAAATTATAAATATTGTACTCATCTTGGACTTGATGTAAACCCTAAGTTGAAAATGAATCTGGTCCATTCATTGCAAATCAATCCTGGCCATTCATTTTGATTTTGGAAAACTATAAATAGGGGCTTTCCCCTTATTTGCAAAGAGAGATGAGTTGTTGTAAGAGGCATTTTTGAAGCAATAGAAGAAAGCATTGAAGTTAGGTGTTTTCTTTGAGCTTGCTCATTATGCATGCATGATTCAGCCTCCATGTTTATCTCAGCTTGTTAGTTTCTTGAATGGCTTTAATGGTGGTTATTTTTTATAGTATTTGATGCACTTCCAACTCATGATTTTGGTGGTTTATTGATTATAGATCACTTTGTAAAGTTAGTCTAAGCTATTTCATTTATAGCACTTAACTTCAACTGTGTATGTGTATGCTTCAAGTATCCATGTTGCAGTCTGAAAATCTTAAGTAAGCGTTAGAAGATTGCACCAATTTTGTGGCACTGTAGGTTTCTCTTGGTTAAACAAAACTTGGTTATGGGAGTCTATTTACTGTAGCACTGGTTATTATTATTGTTGGTCATAGTTTAGAGTTATAATAACTTATGTCAAACCTTTCCTCCTTTGATGTTTCTTTTAGATATGAGTTAGTTTAGGATCCCAAGTACCACAACAATGTTAAATTCGGTGATTGAAGTGAGTTTCAGTGTGTTGTTCTAAATTTACAGTCACCATTCATCATTTACAGAACTTTGAAACTCACATGAGAGACCTGTGACTTCCATGTTTTGTGAACCATAAAGGTTGCTTGTGATTACCAACAAATCACAACAAACAACTGAGTTGTTCTTGCACTATCATGAACTGACACCCAAGAGACCTTGGGGTGATTTTTTGAAACTTAGTTGTAGATTTTCACCTTTCAAGAGAGACACCACACTTGTGTGTTGTCTATGTTGAGAAGTGAAAAACACCCATCAATAGAACTGGTGCTAGAAGCAGGGTTAAACAAGGCTAAAAATTTGGAAACTGAGCTTTCGAGTAAAATCTAAGATACCATAGATCTCATCATATGCAAAAAGTTTAAAAATCAAAAAATTAGAAGACAGCAACATCTAAGATGAGATGGAGCAGCAATGTTAGATCAATATCACACAGCTTCAAGAAGATTTGAGTAGGATATTGAAGGAGCCATTGCATCACTTTGCATTATCAAATAGGTGCAGAATTCATAACACTTGCAGGAACCATGAATTGGAATGTTTGACCTTCTTAGGCAGAATTGAGATGGAATTGCAGGGAGAAATATTCTTTTGGTATGTTCACCAACCACTAGCTCTTATGAATCCAGAAGAAGAACTTGTTGATGTTGAAGACAAAAAATTTTAAGAATCAATCAAGGAATAATTGAGCGGTGAGAACGAATTAAGCTTAGAGGAAGTACTATTGTTCGGGTGGTGCAGGGTGCATAATGTACCTCATTCATAACTAACTTTCCCTTCATGTACAGACATCGTTGATTAAGCTAAAAGTTTTTTGAATCAAATTGAGCAACCAACAAACAACAAAGAGCAGATATCTACTAAAGAAGAAGAACAATTAGCAGTTGAAAGGCAATGCACAAAAGATGAATTAGAAAAATATGCAATAGTACATGTGCTGGTGTTGGCAACACAAGGGAAGACAACTGAGAGGAGGGGGGTGAATCAGTTGTCACAGAAATTATACTTATTAAACTTATTCTTAGATCTGATAAATAAACATGAAATCATAAACCATCACCACATCAAAAACACACATAAAACCAAGATTTTTATGTGGAAACCCTGTTAGGGAAAAAACCACATTGGAGGTTAGTCCACAAGATTATATTCTGTTAAAAGTATTATAAATGGGGAATGTGCATGCATTCAAGCACATTGCCTAGAGCTCACTGCTCAAATACAAAAGGTTCACTGCCCAAAGGAAGACTCGCTATCTTACAATCACATTTGAATTACATTCGAAAGATTTTGAACTGAGAAAATAGTATCTTATAATGCCTGATTACAATTTTGATTAAGCACAGAAACACTTTCTTCTTCTCACTCTTCTTCACACTTTACTTCTACCTTCGAAATATTAGAACATTATTTGCACGCAGCAAACAACATACATCACACACATGCCCTCAAATGGTATAAACAATCAATCATATATATCCGCAACTAAGGATAACATCAACTACATGTCGGCCCAAAAAAATATGAAATGTGTCCAAACTGTCGACCCAAATTAATAAACAATTTATCAATGCGGACCAAACAATGTCGGCCAAAACATAGTAAGGACCCAAAACAACATGTCTCAAACATGAAACACCTCAAACAATTATGCCTCAAAGATCTGCAACATGCTACAATCACCTTGTCGGCCATGATCATGAAAAATATGAACTCACAGAAGAAAATCACCAATCACAAGCAAAACAATCAATGCAGACCAACAACATAGATAGAGCATGATCTAGAGACATACACAAGCATCATGAATCACCACAGAAGCATCTACAACAACTCAAATTACTAGAATTATATCATCTTCTTCCAAGAACATCAACTAAAGCAATAGAACAACTGTTAGAACACAGATACTCATAAATTAATCAAATATTCATGCAAACCTCTAAAACTTCATGTGGATAAACTAGATATAATTTTCAACAAACCCTTTAAACCATAACTTCTTATCATCAATATACTGAGCTAGCCATCATACTGAACTTCACTGCATCACCGACAACCTACAACTTATTTTATTATAATTTTCTCAATATCCTCCACATATATAGCCTTAAAGACATTAATGGCAATAGTGTTGACATCAATGAAAACCATATATCAGCAATATCCAACAATCTCCCCATTTGGCATTAATGGCAACACATGATGTGAAAAACACCATCAACGATACTTTCTCTTAGCACTTTCTCCCCCTTAGATTTTGAAATGTTTCTCCCCCTTAGATTTTGAAATGTTTCTCCTTAACTCTTTCACAGTTTTCACAAGACTCTTCTCCCCATTTGACATCAATGACAAAGGTACACATTATCTTTCTCCACACAAGCTATAAACCACATTTTTTAACATCTGACTACTCCCCCAAGTAGCATCCACCACAACATCAATCTGAATCACAAAATATGACTATGAAATGCATGGACTGATGCAAGTCATTGCATCTTAATTTTGATTAGGAGGGGTAATCACCCCTAGCTTTCCTCTGAGATACTCAAAAGTATCCTTAGGCAAGGGCTTGGTAAAGATATCTACAATTTGTTCCTTAGTGGGCACATACTCCAATTTGACTTTCTCTTCACTCACCTTCTCTCTCAAAAATTGAAACTTGCTAGATATATGCTTGGTTTTTGAATGTAGCACCGGATTCTTAGAAATGTTAATTACACTTGAATTATCACATAATATAGAAATAGCTTCATCATACACAACTCTTATATATTTCAACATCTACTTCATCCACAATACTTGAGTACAATTGTTGGCAGTAGCAATGTATTCTGCCTCTACAGTAGATAAAGAAATGGCATTTTTCTTCTTACTTAACCATAAAATCAGCTTCTTTCCCAAGAAAAATGCACCACCACTAGTACTTTTTCTATCATTCACATCTACTACCCAATCAGCATCAGTAAAATCACTCAAAGTAAGGTCATCTTCTTTGGGATACCATAGGCCAAAATCAATTGCCCCCTTCAAGTACCTGAAAATCCTCTTCACAGTTGTCACATGAGATTCCTTAGGATCAACTTGAAATTGTGCAATAATGTATACAACATTCATGATATCAGGTCTAGTTTGATTCAAATAGAGAAATACACCAATCATGGATCTGTATCTAGTCTGATTTTTTTTAGGATAATCATCATCTTGTGTCAACTTACATTCGATCACCATAGGTGTACCAACTGGCTTTGAATCTTCCATAAGAAACTTCTTTAGCAATTCTTTCACATACTAGGACTGAGATATAAAGATCTCTCTATCTAGCTAAGTAATTTTCAATCCCAAAAAGAATTTCATTTCTCCAATCATAGACATCTCAAACTCACTTTGCATCTCATCAGAAAACTTCATGCACAAACTATCATCTCCTCCAAAAATGATATCATCAACAAAGACTTCAACAATCAAATCTTTATCATGATCAATCTTGAAATACAAATTACTATCAGTAGTACCTTTATTAAATCCAAGCTTCAACAAATACTTGTCCAATTTGGCATACCATGCTCTTGGGGCTTGCTTAATTCCATACAATTCTTTCTTCAATCGACAAACCATATCTCCCTGATCAGTCAATTGAAATCCATCAAGTTGCTCAATATACACTTCTTCATCCAGTTCACCATTTAGAAATGTTGACTTGACATCCATTTGATAAACCTTAAAGTTTTTGTAAGTAGCATAAGCAAGAAATAGTCTCATAGCTTCAATCCTAGCAACAGGAGAAAAAGTTTCTTCAAATTCAATTCCTTCCATCTAAGAATATCCTTTACACACCAATATTGCTTTGTTTCTAACAACTTCACCTTGTTCATTCAGTTTGTTCTGAAAGACCCATGTAGTTCCAATTACATTTTTATCCTTAAGTTTAGGAACAAGAATCCATGTATCATTCTTCTCAATTTGCATTAGTTCTTCTTTCATTGCTTCCACCCAATGTTCATCTTTGCATGTTTTATTGAAACTATTAGGCTCAGTCTTTAAGATCAAACAGTATTCTTCTACAATTCTTCTCCTAGTTTGAACACCTTTATTCTTATCACCTATAATTTGATCTTTTGAATGATTTAGTCTTGCATACCTTGGAGTCTTAGTGTGTTCTTGAACTTCAAACTCTTTTGATCTTACTTATGCACTTTCACTAGTTTTTTCCTCTTGATTTTCCTAATTCACCGGAATGATTTGAACTTGATTTAGAGTCTAAACTTTCTTTCCTTTATCTGAATAGTCATTCTGATTGTCAGAATCATATCCGTGGATTCTAGATGGTCTAACTGTGTCTTCATCAACCTTGACATTAGCACTTTCAATTACTTTCCTCAATCTCTTATTGTAGCACTGGTAGGCTTTACTTTTAGTAGAATAACCAAGAAAGATTCCTTCATCACTTCTAGCATCAAATTTTCTTATGTCTTCATCTCTTTTGATATAGAATTTACTCCCAAAGATTTTGAAGTATCTAACAGTAGGCTTATGACCAAACCATAGCTCATAAGGAGTCTTATCGGTATCACCTTTGACATGTATCCAGTTGAGAGTGTAAACGGTAGTACTCATAGATTCTCTCCAGTAGATATGCGAAACATTTCCTTCCAACATCATGGTCCTAGCAACTTCTTGAATTATCATGTTCTTCCTTTCCACAACTCCATTTTTCTGAGGGGTTCGCAGGGTAGATAATTGTCTCTTTATCCCATGCTCTTCACAAAAAGAATTAAACTCACCAAAAGTGAATTCACCACCTCTATCTGATCTCAGACATTTAATCTTCATACCTATCTTTGTCTCAACCATAGCCTTAAAAATATTAAATTTCTCTAGAGCTTCAGATTTTTCCCTTAAGAAAGTAACCCACATAAATCTAGAATAATCATCAATAATTAACATGAAATACTTGTCTCCTTGTAAACTTCTGACTCTAGAAGGACCAAACAATTTAGTATGCACAAGCTCCAATACTTCATTTGAACAATTTTGTTTTCTCCGGAATGAAACTCTAGTTTTCTTCCCTAACTGACATTCCTTGCATATAGTATTAGTAGGTTTATCAACTTAGGAAGATCTCTCATTGCCTAAGTATAACTTATCTTGATAATATTGTCAAATTTTACATGACACAATCTCTTATGCCACAACCAACTTTCATCAACTTGATCAATCAAACAACTTTTACTAGTAGTACTTAGGTGAAAGATATTACCTTTTTTTTTTTTACCAAATGCAATCACATTTTTGGAACTCTCTAATATTCTACACTTTCCATCCTTGAATTGAAGATTGTATCCCTTGTCAACCATTTGTCCAACACTTAAGACATTACTCTTCAAACCTTCCACATAGAGGACATCATCAGTATTATGCTTACCATCAAGAGAAATGGATACTCTGCCATGGATTACACTATCTTTGTCATCACCAAATCTTACAACACCACCATCATACTTTTCCAAGCTCACAAATTTAATTTTATCACCTGTCATGTGATGAGAGCATCCACTTTCAATAACCCATTTCATCTTTTTCTTCAACTCTGGTAGCTAGAGCTTTCTCCACATTTATGCAACTAGTAGATTCAATAGGTACTATATCATTTTCTTTGATAGCAATAAATACCCATTCATCCTCACTTAAATTCCCTTTATCGGATTCATCATCTATCACACCTTCATCAGCAACATAATAACACTTTCTTTGGAATCTAGGCTTGTTAGGTCTTGGCTTAGGAACTCTTTTCAGACACCTTGAGGCAAAATGGCCTATCTTATTGCAAGAAAAACATTTAAGAGGCAATTTCCCTTTATACTTACCTTCTCCTTTGGCTACCATTTTGACAATAAGTGCTTCAATCTTATCTAGTTTTCTCTCTTCTTCCTCAATCTCTCTCATTTCCTACTCATACTTGAACATTTTTTCTAGAATAACTTTCTTCCGGATCATATCTCTGCTTATATTTTCTAGAGATAGTAGCTTTGAATTTAGATTCTATCTTAGGAAGAGATTCACCAAACTCACTTAACTCAAAAGCAGAAAGCTTACCAATCAACATGTCTTTGGTTACATTTGTCACAGTTCGGATCTCCTCCATAGTAGCAGCTTTGTGTTTGTATGCAGCAGGCAAGGATTTGAACACTTTAGCAACAATCTTTGATTCTTCCAATATTTCACTAGCAGATCTGATACTACACACAAGTTCATTCACTCTCTGCATAAAAGAAGTGATGTTCTCATCTTCACCCATTCTCAACATTTCATATTTCCCTTTCAGGCTTTGTAACTTAGCAATCTTCACATGGGTATCACCTTCATACAAGGTTTCCAACTTATTCCAGATCTCATAATCAATCTTCAGCTCCATTACATTTTTCATCTCGGAATCATTCAGAGCACTCAACAATGCTTCGTTAGCCCTGATATTGTACTTGGCTTCCTTAATCTCACCTATAGTAGAAGGATCATTCTGTGGGATGATATATCTATTCTTTGTAATTGTCCAATAAGGTTCACCAATGCATCTTAGATGACACTCCATTCAAGTCTTCCATAGAGAATAATTTTTTCCATCAAATCTTGGACTATCCTTCTTATATATCACCATCTCAGATCACCTCAAGCGATCAAGCTTTTCTAGAGGAACCTGCTCTAATACCAATTGTTAGCAACACAAGGGAAGACAACTAAGAGGGGGGGTGAATCAGTTGTCATAGAAATTATACTTATTAAGCTTATTCTCGGATTTGATAAATAAACATGAAAGCATAAACCATCACCACATCAAAAACACACATAACATCAAAAATTTTACGTGGAAACCCTGTTAGGGGAAAAACCACGGTGGAGGTTAGTCCATAAAATTACACTATGTTAAAAGTATTATAAATGGGGAATGCACATGCATTCAGGCACACTTCCTAGAGCTCACTGCTCAAATACAAAAGGCTCGCTACCCAAAGGAAGACTCACTGTCTTATCATCACATTCGAACAACATCCGAAAGACTTTGAACTAAGAAAATAGCATCTTCTAATGCCTGATTATAGTTCTGGTTAAGCACATTAACACATTTTTCTGCTCACTCTTCTTCACACTTTACTTTTGCCTTCAAAAGATTAGAACATTATTCACACACATCATACATCGCACACCATGCCCTCAAATGGTATAGACAATCGATCATATATATCTGTAACTAAGGATAACATCAACTACATGTCGGCCCAACAAAATATGAAATGTGTACAAATTGTCAACCCAAATCAATAAACAATTTATCAATGCAGACCAAAAAATGTCATCCAAAACATAGGAAGGACCCAAAACAACATGTCTCAAGCACAAAATGTTAGTGTAATTAATTATTTATTACACTAGTATAAGTTAACTTAGGTCTTAATTAATCATATTAATCCTAGGTTGCATTTAATCATTTAATAAAGTTGTTGAGATAAGATTCCCTTCTAGAAGATGAGTTGTTTTTTCTAGAACTTATCTTCATCTTGTTATCATTCCCTAGGTAGTTGGTTAGGGTTTCTTGTTGTCACATGAAGTATGATTTGAACACTTGGCAACATCTTTTTCATTCTAGGTTTAGCACTTGCCGATATAATCAGGCATATGTACTCTTTATAAAATATTCATTTATCCATCTATCTATCAATCTGATAGATCATAATAGAATCTATATTTGCATGCCATTATCATACTTTCTTTGTGGTTGAATATTTCTTTCAAGCAAAGGTCCACATGTGCATCCATCATTCCAACATGGTATCAGAGCTATTTCAGTGAAGGTTCATCCCAGGATCAAGAAATTTTGGCAAGCAAGGGTTTGTTGCAAGCCAGTTTTTATTGGAGTCGTCATAATATTTGCTTCAAAAATCTAGTTTTCACTCATTTGCAAGAAAAATGATTTATGGGTTTTGTAGCCAGCGTCGAAATCTGAACTGGGTATATTTTAGATTTTGCATATCTTACACAGATTTGGAGAAAATTGCAGTCTAAAAAGCGTCGGACGTCATTTTTCTCTTGGTTGAAGGTTAAAAAAAAATCAATTTTTCATCTTTTGCTTGTTGGATCAAAAAACGATTTCTAGGTTTTATTTCTAGCATCAAAATATTTTTCGGTTTTTATTTTTGTCTACAAACAGTGAGTAGATTTCCAGAAATCAAATTAGAAATAAACGTTTTTGCTAAAAAAACTCGAATCCTGCAGGCTAAATTCAGTTTTTTTTGAAAAATTCATAACTTTTGGCCACGATGTCCATTTTTGGCAAACGAGATATTGACGAAAAGCTTGTTTCGAGCACTTCATAGTGGTGTAGGCCATTTTTTTAGATTTGGTCATCTACACAAATTTGAGGTTATTTTTCATCATGGAGACAGATGTGAACATTGGTTTGTGCATGCACTTTTTTTTCTATTTATGCATATTTAGGCATTCTCTCCTTTTGCAATCATTGGGTATTGTAATAAATGAACTGATATAAAGTTCCATCGGAGAGGTTTTTTGCATAATAATCTAATTAGAGTGTGCATGCACTTTGATCTTCATTATGTTTTGATGACAACTCGCATTGGCTGTAATCTGGTTTCTTAGTTTCTTTTGGCCATATTTTGTCTTAGCTTGACACATATCAGATTCATATCAGTTCACATTTTCGATTGAGAGCCTATGGTTAATGATCCACATCGGATTCATCTTAGTTTGAGCGCCACTAAATTTGTGGTTAATGTTCCCAAGTCTTTGTGGTACTTGTTCCTATGGAAAAGTTTTAGTCTCAGTTTGACATTGGCATCGAGATTCACGGCTTCCAGATTCTGTCATCTTCTTTTCATCTACTATTGCTTTATGGATTCCAGGGTTGTTCCAGTTTGGTATTTTCGAGTGTTCCGTGGCATCGGGTCTGCTATTTCATTATTATGATTATAATATGGTTTCTTGTAGACAGAAGTATATTTCTTTGCTTGCCGGATTGCGGTTCTAGTGTTACTCCACAGTGTTCTTCCAGTGCTTTTTTGCTGCAGTCATCTCATTGTAGGGGAGGTTGTCCTACTAGGTTTTCTTTCTCTACCTCATTATTGCATTTATACATGGGTACCTGATCAAGCCTTGTTGTCGAGACCCATTCATGCTTTCTTGCATTCATCTTAGTTTTAGGTGCATGCTTATCTAGTCTCCCTAAGTTGCACTTATGGGGGGTGTTAGTGTAATTAATTATTTATTACACTAGCATAAGTTAACTTAGGTCTTAATTAATCATATTAGTCCTAGGTTGCATTTGATCATTTAATAAATTTGTTGAGATAAGATTCCTTTCTAGAAGATGAGTTGTTTTTTCTAGAACTTATCTCCATCTTGTTATCATTCCCTAGGTAGTTGGTTAGGGTTTCTTGTTGTCACATGAAGTATGATTTGAACACTTGGCAACATCTTTTTCATTCTAGGTTTAGCACTTGCCTATATAATCAGGCATATGTACTCTTTGTAAAATATTCATTTATCCATCTATCTATCAATCTGATAGATCATAATAGAATCTATATTTGCATGCCATTATCATACTTTCTTTGTGGTTGAATATTTCTTTCTGGCAAAGGTCCACCTATGCATCCATCATTCCAACACAAAACACCTCAAGCAATTATGCCTCAAAGATCTGCAACATGCTACAATCACCATGTCGGCCATAATCATGAAAAACATGAACTCATAAAAGAAAATCACCAATCGTGAGCACAACAATCAATGCAAACAAAAAAAATAGATAGAGCATGATCTAGAGACATCCACAAGCATCATGAATCACCACACAAGCATTCACAACAACTCAAATTACTAGAATTGCATCATCTTCTTTTAGGAACACCAACTAAAGCAACAAAACAACTATCAGAACACGGATACTCATAACTTAATCAAGTCTTCATGTGAACCTTTGAAACTTCATGTGGATAAACTAGATATACTTGTCAACAATCACTTTAATTCACAACTTCTTCTCATCAATATACTGAGCTAGCCATCATACTAAACTTCACTACATCACCGACACCCTGCAACTTATTTTATTACAATTTTCTCAATATCCTCGACATATACAGCCTTAAAGACATTAATGGAAATAGTGTTGATATCAATGACAACCACATATCAGCAATATCCAACTTCTGGAATAGCCAACACATATGCTAAAATTCAAAGGGAAGGGACTGAAATCCTTGAAACAGCAGAGAACAATGATGAGTGCCCAAACAAAATGGGATTTGAGGATGTTGTTCTTATGGATAAAGGCAATCAAGCACTTGAAAAGGAAGATCCGAACAAGTGGGATCAGCCACAAGCTAAAGCAGTCTTCCATCAAACTTCCTCGCCAAGTGTTGATGAAGATCCAGTGTTGGAAAGGTAGGTTGAACTCATTTCAAGGCTCATGAGGGACTGGTCAAAATTACAATACCAGATAGATTTGGAGGTTTTGTTGCTATTGAGTTGGTGTAGGTTACATGATTATGCACATTCAGAGTTCACATGTGAGTTGTGTCAAGAAGCGGCAAGTTAAGGAACGGGTGAAGGAGCCTAATGCAAAGCCCCTTGCTATTATCTCAAGAAGTGTATTAAAGGTAGAAAAACTAGAACCAAGTGATAGCTCAATTGGGTGCAACTCACAAGAGGATTTTGGGACAGCAATGGAAGAGGA
>CM021105.1:167862871-167899574 GCA_007115665.2 Sequoiadendron giganteum
CCTCAACCTATAGCAACGTTGAATATGAGGAAACGGATGAATTTTCTGATGAACAACCTGAGGATATTAGTGATTTGGGTGATGAACCACTTCAGTTGTTCGTGCATGAATTGAAAGGAGAAGAAGACCGAAGCAAGGATACCTCAGAGGCTGCCAAAAAAAGTGATATACCATCCCAAATGCAAATTGCCACGGGGAGTTTTCCCAACTTCTCTAGCCTTGATCTCCTTTCACATGTCAATAACTTTAGTAGAACAGATTCATCCATATCATGTTTTTATGACATGAAGCACCATCAAATTGAAGTTAGCATGGGGGAAATTGAAGCGGATGGTATGCTCCCTTTTGAGGAAAACAATCAAGTGGATGGATAGGTTGGAAATGATCGATGTGATAGTGTATATCTTCTTGAAGGGCAGTCGATGGAGGTTGTTGATCATGAGGATGATCTTGAAGAAGCTTTGGCTGATCCATTTTCTTAGCCTTATGCAACCCCAGAATTAGGTAGAATGTTCCTTGAATTCAAAGATTTTGATTCTTCACAATTTCTACTACCTGATTAATTTGATTGTGGTTTGCAGATCTACAATGCGAGAGGTATGTTGCATCATCAATTGCGTCCTCCAGAGGTAGATGATGCATGGTCGAATGATACCACACTTGCACTGGACTATCAAATATGTTTGTTCTCACACGAAGACATTCAGGTTGAATCCTTCCCTACTCTTATGAATGTTCATACTTGTCATTTTGATTATGGGGACGAGGGAAGGAAAACATGTTTATGGATTGACCACAGGCTTCACGAGTCACCTCAATTGTTGGTTTTTTCTAATTGTGTTATTGAATTTTAGTGTTGTAATATAAATTTTTATCTTTCTGAATATAAAGACAAATCTGCATCACTTAGGACTGTAATGATCACCCTTCTGCTTGTACATGCATTGTGAAATCTTATGGAAGTGAGTGTCAGTTCGCCTTGTCTGAACATGGTTCATATTGAATCTCTTTGTACATAGTTCAGTTTGAATAGGTGTAGGTTTCTTTGTACATAACCTTTTTTCCTAATTTTGTTAGAGTAGATGGTTTGTTATAGATTAGATTGTTTTAGGGTAGTCTCCTTGATGTTTGCTTTTGCTTTGCCCACTTTGGTTACTTTAGGTGGTTGCCCTAGTTTAGTCTGCTTTCGGCTTGGGTTTTCTTCCACTTTTCTTCTTTGCTCGAGGTCCCCTTGTTTTTTGTTGGGAATTTTTACGTGCACAACACCCATTTCATTACCTAGGGTTGTTCTAAGTATTTCTTCGAGAAACTTCAATCAAGTTTTCAAAGTGGACGGTGAAGGTCTCTCGTTAGTGTCAAATGACCTAGGTGTTTGGCTCAAAGTGGATAAGTTGTGGTCCCATCTAATTCTAATATATTCTGAGATCTTATATCTATCACACATTTTAAGAATCCTAAGGTTACTGTAGGCTCCTTTGTGAAGTTGAGTGAAGTGAAAAATCTAAAATTTTGCTTCAGCACCACTATGATTCTCAGCCCTGAGTGTGAGCTTCACTACTTGCGGGTAGAAATGAAAAGGAATAAAAAGAATGAAAAGACCAAAAGAAATGAACAAAAGAAAACGAAAAGAAAATAATGAAAATGAAAAATTCAACTTTCAGGAGGATCCGAATAACTCTACCAGGGCTATGGATGCCTAGCTAGCAGTAGAGCAATATTCGAGAGAATAACAGTGACAACCTCGTCAGGTCTATGGACGCCTAACTAGTAGCGGGGCAATGTCCAAGATGCTTTTGGAGTTAGAATCACTTGCGTAGCTTAACTTGATGGAGCTTAGGTTCCTGTAGTGACTTAGGGAGGGAAATTAATGCATTTACGCACACTTGGATTTTTGGCATGCAAAAGGTTGGATTGATTGTTGGTTTTGATCCTTTGTTCAGGCGTTTAGTTTTTTTGGCCTAGAATCAAGGTCGAAACTAGAGATTTTGGGTTCATGATTCTAGTTTGTCATCAAAATTCTGTAGAGCATTTCCCCAATGGATTCACCATTTATTGTTTATGTTTTGCACACACACCCCATTGAAAGCAAGGACCCCCTCTTTTCTTCGCTTTTGCCTTACTCTTGTCAGCTTGGTCCCTTTTCTTTTGTTTCTACCGTCATTTTTAGCTTAGGGTAAATTTACCATTGAATTTGAGATGTTCCCATGAGGCCTCAATGAAATGCCAGGGTTTTTTCAAGTTTGGTTGAGTTGCAAAAATGTCTGCGGGTTTTCGTCATGAGGGAGCCGCATTCCTTTTCACTATCGTGAGTTTCCATTTGTGGAAGTATGTTTGTGAGTTTCTATGTTGACTTCATCGTTCCTTACAGCCATTACCTCTCGTCTTTCAGTAGCATACTTCTCGCACCCTACTTTCGCACTCTCTTTCTCCACACGATGTTCACTTGTCCCATGCCCATGTTTCTTTTGCCACCCATCCTTTAACTTCACATAAGTCAAGGTTCTTCTTCGCAAGTTGCAAGTTCGATGACAAGATGTTTAGTCTTCATGCCAATAGCAACCTAGAGGCCCTTTTCCCTATTGATGCCATGAGGCCTTCAAGCTTCTCCAAACTTAAAAATAAGGATTATTATAGGCCGCAATCCCGAGCACCTATATTTACAATATGATTAGCTTTGTGTTGACTACTTTGAGTTATTGCAACAGACCGTCGAAGAGATCATGGATCAAAATTTTGAAGGATTCCCTTGTAGATTTTAATATTGTGGAAGTCACTGGCTCTCTTGCCGTCCAAACGGTATAGTCATACCATCCTCCTGGATCGCACTTTAGCTGAGATCGACTTCGTGGAGGCCACAGCCAGTTATGTCATCAAAACTGCATTCAGACAATGGCTTTCCACAGTCACTTTTGTGAGGTTGCTCTTTGTGGAGGTTGCGGTTGTATATGTTGTTCTATGACCTTCCAACACGGCTGGCCTACATGAAATCCCTGCATGCCCCTTTTGTCACCAATACAATTGACCGAATTTGCTTAAGAAGGTTGATTCCTTAAAGTCCTCTAGTTGTTTTTTCTGAATAGGGTTCATTGAATCTTGAACGAAGATGGTGAACCTCTACAAGGTTTGTCCCAATAGTGTAATAATAACGTTATATCATAGTTACGATGATCATGTTAAATCTCAATAGGTAACAATATCAAAATGTGATCTTCATGGATGAGAACCACTCTAAAATGCCGAATAATGTAGCTTGACCCCCACCATAAGCCTTGATGAATGAATCTTTCCATAAGCGTGCAAGGTTTTGGACTGAGTTTAAGGTATTTCGCTGGCAACATTTTTTCACGATCAAGGGTGCAGATTAGGATGATAAAATGATTTTTAGGCACAAGTAATCAACTACAAAGAATTTATCAGCCTGGCATTATTTTATTTTCAGGGAGGCCCATGGATGATCTTTGTGATGGAACCTTTCCATCGGAGCTTATGGTTAGCAAGAGGCTTGGGCAATATTTAATTTCTCGCAAGGATTGTCTTTGTGAAGGCCGTTATGTAGATCTTTGTTTGCGTCATGTCATCGTCATTTTGGCACCCTCACCATGGCACTCTACACTCCCATACCCGCATTCTTTCTTTGCGGACTTTTAGTATTTAGGGGCCACTACCCATCTTGCTATTCGAGCGACATCCAAAAATGGTGTACTCGCATCAATTTCCCGTAGACCACCCACTAACCTCGGAGGTTGGGAATCGAAGGGATTGTTCAAACCATGAATGTGTTACCTTTGCAAGGGCAAGCATTAGTAAATAAAATAATTTTGATGATTATCTTCTTTTCACAACGGGAGTCATTGTGCTTGACGGAATTTGGTGATGTGAATGTCGTTACGGCACTAGAACCTTCGATCCCCGCAGGCACTCTCTTCTAAATGTATCGACACAGTTGACTCGCAATGATAGGAAAGCAATTTGACGTATTCAATTTTGTGCAGCAAAGAGTTTTAATTAACAGAGGTGGTTAGCAACCAAGGTATGGGCGCCCTATTGAATTATGTATTGAGCTTCAAATTGAAACAACTTGTAGTATGGCTAGCATGG
Organism: Sequoiadendron giganteum; assembly: GCA_007115665.2. Classification (NCBI taxonomy): domain Eukaryota; kingdom Viridiplantae; phylum Streptophyta; class Pinopsida; order Cupressales; family Cupressaceae; genus Sequoiadendron; species Sequoiadendron giganteum. Next base: position 167,866,970 of record CM021105.1, read on the forward strand.
GAATCAAAGGGCCATTTATAACTTTGATGGACGATGGGGTAGGATTTTATGCTTTGTCATGAGCCTCACTTGGGACCATGGGATTTTAATATCCCTTTATGTACCAGGAAATGTATCATTCGAAAGTCGGTAATGCTATTTCGCAAAAATATGGGCAATCAAAGCCTCATTATATCGCAATGTGTGACCAACTGATCCTCTCAAAGGGTGGGCTCATTATGATCCCCTATATTTTTGCGGCCTCCCCAAAGGTATTATTGATTGTTATGATGGGTTGGTCTTTTGACTAGTGTACTAGCCACCATAACTTTGAGGTAGATGGCCAATGAACACTAGCGCTAAAGGAGCAATTTCGGCTTAAAGTGAAGCCAATATTCTGCATTTTGAAAACCTATTAGGTGGTTGGTACCTAAAATGAAGCATCTTTTTGAATCACTTGAACGATGCATCAGTGATGACCAACGATGAACTCTATTCAAAGTTAACAGAAGGAGATGATTGCGAGTATTGATCGTGGAGAAGTCCTTTGTGGAAGCCACAAGCATGAAATTCATCCCTATGGAATTTTAAATGACTTCCCTAAGTGGCCCCTCCGCATGATAACTCTGGCAACGGCTTTTGGCACAGTGCGCCCACACTCAATCCCTGCCATGCCACCACATCGAAGCCCAATTTGAACTGGATAGAACGACGACATGGTGATCAGTTATTGATGCAAAGTTGAGGGAGTGATGGGTGATAGGCAATGAGTTCTTGAGTGACTCGATATGAGAAAATAATGAGACCTTTTTACAACTAAGGCCTTGCCCGATCAACCTCAGACTATTGTGATTATAGGTGATAGCGGAACCATAGCTAAAGCACGCAGTTGATAAATGTGAATTTAAGGAATATTTTGAATCACTAACTCATAAGTGTTAATTGGGAAGATTATCCTCTTTTGATGTCGGTTAATGGTCTTCTCTTTTGAATCTCTTCCCCGTGCTATACGAAGCATGTTAGGTGACGAAAAAAAATATTTCTAGTCGATGGTGCCTCTATCTCGGATTCCACTACACAAATTTGTGACTATGGCGCAGCATGCCAAACTTGATGTGAATGACGGAGCTCTCGATTATCATGGTGAATTTTGTGGGAACATGTCTTGTAGAAGACGTGATGGCCTTTGTCACTATTTTGGCCTGGCCATACAGCCTACCGACATCAGCTTCCTGCTCCATTTGTTTCACTTTCCTTTTGTGGGTCTCTAAGTGTGGGTGTTGTTATTTCTAATGTCGTTATAATAGCATTCTTGTCACGGCCTTCTGTAGCGTTTTTTCGTTTTGTGTTTTGTTTTGTGAAAGCCACTGAAAGCTGGGTAGGATATCATGAAATGTGCGTAGTTGTCCATGGCAAAGGGGAGTGAGAAGCAATCTTATGTTGGTGTGTTGTTCAAAATTTCAGAATGGGATTATGGTAACCTGGTCATACATCTTACTTGCAGGAATCTGCTAAAGGGTGGAATGTTGGTCGGGCCAAACATCTGTGTTGTGGTGCTAGGAAACCACCCGTAGAGGGAAACCCTGAAAATAATGTGGTGATCCTCACTAATTTGAGAGGCAAACTGTTATCACGGTGAGTTTTGGTTTTATTAGCATGATGAGTAATGTTTTGAATTGCAGTCAAGAAGGGGTCAATGGATTGGTGGTTAAAGGATTTAAAGCAATAAGTCAGATTGAGGGATTTAAGTTTCTATCAAACAAATTTTATCATTTAGAGTCCATCATGATCGATCAAAAGAGGGGAACCAGTAGGATCGAGGGCGCCATAAAATATCTAAGGACTGATGAGGACTTAGGCGTGATGCAATTTGGAGTGTCTATGGCGTTGAGTATGTGAGGGGAGCGAAGTTCATATGGGGGACTCTCAAGGATTTGATGGGGACTGAGTGTGATTGACCTTTGTGATAAGAACGAGAACTCAAGGTAATGATGTTCATTGGAAATCGAAGCTACCCATGGTGTACTCACAAACATGAACTAAGATTTATGTGGAATTTCATTTGAATGGAAGGTATGGTGATATGGCTAATGTTCGTGATAGTGTTTAAGTGAAATTATCACCAATGATTGCTACTGCGAGAATGGAGTCAATCAGCCCCTACAGGGTGACAATTCGGTGAATAGATCATCAATCGATAATTGAAGGGATTCGGGTTGTTGAAATACGTACACTATTGATTCCCAAGTGTAGTGGACGATGAATGATGACGAAGTGTTAAATATACCATGGGGGTTTTTCTTTTGTGGAAGTTGTGACTTATGATGTCATTTTTAATGGCACTGCAACCCCAACATCCTTCACTCTCATCCCTATAGGATGTCTACGCAATGGGCTTTGTCTTCTAAGGAAAATATACTTTCAGAACCACTTTGGAATTCTATGGTAATGCAATGAAAAAAATAGCCATCGCCCACGAAATGAATATGATTCCTTCGCTAAGCTGAGGAGGGGATGTGGGTATTTAAGTGAACTAATGGGCCGACAAGTTTTGGGTGGTGGTGCACTTCGCGCATTAGTAGAATAAAACATTGGTGGAAGGCAGACAGTGTATAGGGTTGTCATTGAGGTTTGTAATAGATTCAAGACCAGTCTGTCACATTCCTCCACAAGCCTGATATAATGAAGACTAATGATTGACTCGTAACAGACAAGGGGTGGGCGATCAATGTGCAGAATCACTTGGCAGAGGCCGTTGTTTCGAGCATTGGCAAAAATTCCCACGTAGGCTTCTGCTCTCCCAACATCATTCTTTATGGCACTAACTTAACTGACAACCGCATCCCTTCTTCCCGTGTTGCATTTTTTCCTGTCGTTCCCGCATGACTTTCAAAACTTTAAAATATGATTGAGGCCATGATTCAAAGGTCCATATTACAAAAGAGGAGTTGAGACATGGGAAAATTATTGGTTTTTGTTGATTAATTCCTATTATTTAAATCAATGAAGAAGTATAAATGATTTTGGATAAATGCTCCATATTTTAAAAGATACGGTGCACATGTACTAGGATTGATAAAGGGGCATTTAGAATTTGAATTTTATTGACATTATCATTATGATTTTATGGGCATTAAGTGAGTTATGGTTATGGGAGAGTTTACAAGTTTTGAGGGGCCTTATGCATGATTCATGAGTGATATTTTATTTTTGCATATTATCGACTCACACATAATGAACATTTGAATCTTTATGATTTAAATATTAATTGTGATTCTAAAGGGTTAATGTTATGATTGTGGAGGCTCGTGTGGAACTTAATTTAAAACTAAAGGACATGATGTTGCAAGGATATTTCAATTTAAATAGTCAAATGGAAGGACCTATATAAAGGGATGTCGATGCATGATGTACCAACACATAGAACCGTGCTTTCTCCCACATTGAACGAATCATTTAAAAGGGGATGTGTCTACTCCTTGTTGACTTAAATTTACAACAAAATTCACTTGACTGGATGACCAAGAAGCTGGAGATATATCAACAAAGGCAAATCTTAATAGTTTCTAGCTAAAAGACAAAATAGCTATAGGATGAAATAGACTACAAGACAAAATAGAGAAAAAGAAAAAATACTCTATTTTAAATTGTAAATATTGCACTCATCTTGGACTATATGTAAACCCTAAGTTGAAAATAAATCTAGGCCATTCATTGCAAATCAATCCTAACCATTCATTTTGCTTTTAGAAAACTATAAATAGGGGCTTGTCCCTCATTTGCAAAGAAAGATGAGTTGTTGTAAGAGGAATTTTGAAGCAATAGAAGGAAGCATTGAAGTTAGGTGTTTTCTTTGAGCTTGCTCATTATGCATGCATGATTCAACCTCCATGTTTATCTCAGCTTGTTAGTTTCTTGAATGGCTTTAATGGTGGTTGTTTGTTACAGTATTTGATGCACTTCTAGCTCATATTTTTTATGGTTTATTGATAATAAATCACTTTATAAAGTTAGTCTGAGCTATTTAATTTACAGTGCACTTAACTTCAACTATGTATGTGCATGCTTCAAGTATCCATGTTGCAGTCTAAAAATCTTAAGTAAGCCTTAGAAGATTGCACCAGTTTTGTGGCACTGTAGGTTTCTCTTGGTTAAACAAAACTTGGTTATGGGAGTATGTCTACTATAGCATGATTTATTGTTACTATTGTTCATAGTTTAGAGTTAGAATAACTTCTCTCAACCCTTTTCTCTTTTGATGTTTCTTTTATATTTGAGTTATTTTAGGATCCCAAGCACCATAACAATGTTAAATTTGGTGATTGAGGTGAGTTTCAACTTGTTGTTTTGAATTTACAGTCACCATTCATCATTTCTGGAACTTTGAAACTCACATGAGAGACCTGTGACTTCTATGCTTTATGAACCATAAAGGCCCCTTGTGATTACCAAAAAATTACAACAAGCAACTAAGTTGTTCTTACACTATCATGATTTGACACTCGAGAGACCTTGGGGTGATTTTCTAAAACCTAGTTACAAATTTTCACCTTTGAAGAGAGACACCACACTTATGTGTTGTTTGTGTTGAGAAGTACAAAAACACCCATCAACAAGACCCATCAAGTACAAGGTCCAACAACTTGACTAATTAGTTAGAAGAATGCTTTCATTTGGAAATTCTAACACTAGAGGCTAATGATCCTACATAGGTTCCTTTGCTAATTGATCTGCTATGAGTTGTCCCTTTATAGCTTTTTTTTAATATATTTTATATCAAACTCACTAAGTATCATTACCCACTTATTGATCCTCCCTATTAGAGTTTCCTTTACCAATAGGTACTTTAAGGGATCCACTTTTGACATCAACTTTACTTGCCTATTTAATATGTAGTGTCTTAGCTTTTGTGCTACAAAGACGATAGATAAGCACAATCTTTCTATGGGTATATAGTTTAATTCATAGCCCACTAGAGTTCAACTGATGTAATGTATTGCTCTTTCCTTGTTATTGTCATCTAGTTGCGCTAATAGTGCTCCTAAAGTTGCTAGTGTTGTAGATATATATATGATCATTGCCTTATCCTGAATTGGTGGAATTAACACTAGAGGAGTGAATAAATAATCCTTGACCTATTGAAAAGCTTGGTCACATTTGTCATCCCATTTGAATGTTATGTCTTGTGTAGTGAATGGGTGAGTGGATGGCACTTGTTTGCTCACTGTGCAATGAACCTTCAAATGGACTGTAGCTTACCTTGTAGACTTCTCATCTATTTCAATTTTTTTGGAGGAGGCATTTCTAATATAGCTTTTACCTTGGTGGGATCTACCTTGATGCCTCTTCTTGATACAATGTATCCCAACATATTTCCATATGTTACACCGAATACACATTTATTTGGGTTGAGGCACAAGTTGTATTCCTCTAGCCTATCAAATACCTTGCCTAGGTTAGCCAGATGATCCTTTCTTGTGATCGATTTGGCTAGTATATCATCCACATAATCCTCCATAGTGATATATAACATATCATGGAAAATGGCAGTCATTGATTATTGGTAGGTTTCCCCTGCATTCTTTAAACCAAATGGTATGACGTTCTAACAAAAGTTTCTTGTTGATCACGATGTTAGTCACACACCAACAATGCATATAAATCCTCACAAACAGACCATGAGAACCTATCTTAACTTGAAAGACTGAACTAGGACAACCTAAATCTCGGGCTGACTCATCTTAATGGCAAGGCTCATTTACATTAAGATCTTGACCATACTAGGTTCGCATTAGGGTTCGTTGTGATAAATGCTATTAATCACGAGGGGTAAACGGTAATTTACAGTTCTCAAAGGAATCATAAAGATCGATAAAATATATTCTCGGTCCAGTCATCAGACAATTTCATGAAATCAACAAATATGCAATAATATTTCATGAATTTCAAACCACCTTGCTATCACTTAAGTAGATTTAGCTTTAAGCATTTAGTAATATTATTGAAATGAAAGATTTACAATAAAATTTTCATTCATTCATCTCTTTCTAGAACATTTTTTGAAATTTAAACATCTATTCTAAAATAAAGTATCAAAAATACTTGAATAGTAAAATTTTCTCCTAGGTATTATCCACGCATGCCCCAAGAATTAACCAAATCAAAGCAAACCACTCTATACTTCACCAGATTGCTTCATAGCTAGGCATAGAATGATGCAAGATTTTAAATAAATGGAGGTTTATTTGGACACCAGGTAGGTTTTGTATGCACCCTTAAACAGCGTAGCATGCAGTCTTGTCCAACTGAACAAACAACCAGCTACAAAAGGTTTCATACCAGGCGGTAGCTTTCAAATTAGCTTTGATATTGATTAGCTTCTATGTGCATACAAGTTTTTAATCTAGAATGATTTAGAAAACATTAAAAAAAAACAAAACTTAAAGAATTTTTGGCTCTTCTAACATCCACAAATTTTGAACTTAACTTAATATGAAACATCTTGTGTCCTTTTATATGAACAAGACACAGAGAAGATAAGACAAATACATGAAAGGAAATCCAAGGGATGAATCACAACAAGGCACATGGAATATGACAACTGGTAGGAGAATTGCTAACAAAGTCAACGGATGTCAACCATCTTTAGCACTTTAAACTCTTTCCAGATTTTCATCTTTTTACTATCAAGGTTCCACCTTGGAACCAAACAAACCTATCAAATAAAATGTAGGAACTTCCCATACATTCAAAATAATCAAGTGAACCTTTTGTTCCTACATTCAGATTCAAACTTAGATGAAACATTCCCGAAATTGCATAACTCCAAGACTGGGCACACTCCTTCCTCACATATGTAATACCAAGATTTTTGGTTTCTCGATACTCGATGATTCTATGCAACAAACTTTGTCCTTGCATGAGCTTCTAGAGTGTACTGTCAAACCTGGTAACACCATCGGATTTTCCTACAACCTAATTTTTCTTGACCCTCCATACCCGAATTTTGCATCACAATCTACTCCTCCTGCAAGTACAAATTCCATGCATTAAATCCCTTTTAAACATTCACAAAACTCTGATATAAACAAAACCATTATTAATAAATCATCATTTTAAACTCATCATAAATACCATGCTTTTTTTAAATCATATTCTCACGTAATTATTCCTTTTTATTCAGGTTACCAGACCTTCAGAACCTCAAGCAACACTAAGAATTTAACTTTAACTCAACATTGTTACTTGGTACCCAGTACCTGATACTTTAGCTTTTACTAACAAATTTTTCAGACCCCAGATTTTATCGAAACCTCAACACTTTCTTGGACCTTTGCTCCCGGACCAAAACATTTCACCCAAAACCTTATGTTAACACTTTCATATTTTTGGCTTTCTAGTACTCGATACCTGGTACTCTTGAATCAAGAAGCACTCCAAAAAAATCCTTTGACTTTAACTTCCAGTGATCTATTTAACTAGCCAACACCTGCCATAAGCATTAGTTTTCAATTGGGTCCCCAAGTCTTATAGTCTTGGGGCATATTGTGAGACCACACAACAACTTGCAACCAATAACACCAAACTTAAAAGAAACTCGGGATTAAATCACCTACTAAAAACCATAACTTATGCATATTTTCAAACAATAAATCCTTACCTTTACTTGGATTCTAACATAAAGACAATTAAATTTCTCCAGAAAGTAACAGTGTGTGCTTTGATCAATTCTAGTTTTCAGAACTTAGTAAAAAAAATAGTTCATTGAAATTGAACTACACAATTTGGTAATCCTCCAAAGCCAACCATGGATAGAGCCTTGTTCCTAGTCAAGCATCCATAGCCCCGACAAGGTTATCTTTGTAATTCCCTCAAACATAGCTCTCCTACTAGTCGAGTTTCAATAGCCCCAGTAGAGATATTTGGATAGCCCAAAGAGTTGAATTTTTTCCTCTTTTGATATTTCTTTGATTTTTTTTTCCTTTTTGATATTTCAATGTAAGCTCATTTGCTTCAACTTGCAGGCAAGGAATCCCACTATTAGGTTGGGAATTACAGTGGTAGTGAAGGTTACCTTTTGATTTTTCATTCAATACAAATCCCTTCATCGTTTCACCAATTCCTAGAAACTCATTTAGTTATTCCCTATAGGTGTGACTCTCCAACTAAATTTTACCACCCTTATGCCAAATCCCAACTAACTACAATTCATTATCTGTTAAAAAATATGCATAAGTTAAAATTTAGTAGAAAACAATTCAATCACCAAATTAAATATAAATTTAGAACCATCAGTTACCACCCGTCTATTTTAATTTTATGGCAACCACTAAAATACCCGACTAGCAACTTCGATTTGATGGCATTGAACCACATTAGTGCATCAGAGTTGTCATCATGACACTTAATCCCGACCATAATACTCTGCATTTATTTTGCATGCCTTAACACACACGTATTATTTCTTTTCAATTCCTAGATGCTAACATGTTCTACCTTACCGGCTTGATTTTCCTTTCTGCATTGCACACATGGACACCTTCATGATTAATACAGCTCAATAAAACATAATAAAATGACCACCATTAATTTTGAAATCTTTAATTTTCTCGATTTGTGATCTTCGTATTGGAAAACTTCAAAGCAATGGCCACCAATTCTATGAGAATTAATTAAATTAAACATTCCGCTCTAGAGAAATTTGCTCAATTACCACCTCAACTTTTATTTCCCAAGACTTCAATCCAGAAAACTATGTACCACAACTTCCTCACGGTTTCCTATAAATTCTAAATTTCTCTCTCAAATTCTTCACAACTATTGTTTAGTTTTTTTGCTATGCTTGTGCCCTTTTTTTTCTTCCAAGCCATGGACACTCCAATTTGTATGACCTACATTCGCCACCAGAATGGCTTCATGGGTCGCATTACTACCCAATGGCTTACCAAGGTTTTCTTTCTTCGGAATCTTGGCTTTACTGCACCAAATTTATGCCTGGTCCTCGAGGAAACATTTGTTGAATCCAAAGCATATTACCAATTAAATTCGGACTTAGCCTCACAGTTCATAGCCTCGCTCCTAGATCTTGGACTTTTTATTGAAGAAGTTTGCATGGCTTCAAATATTATAGTGCAACCTGATTTCTTGGGGAATTTGGACTATATCTTGTCTATTACACACTTGACCATTAGAATTCCCTCTGCTAGTGACATTCCTCGGATTCTAGAATGAGGAGAATTAATTCCCCTCTAGCCATTTCTAACTGATCTCCATACCCGGGACTTTGATGATCACCGAGACAATGCTTACTTGGGATATATTGCTCTTATGGATGAAGTGTCCTAGATTGATTGAATGACCACCCTATTGATATATCTTGGCTCCTTCCTTTTGCTCTTTTTGCACTTTTACGATGAGAGATTTTGTATTTCCATATATACGAAGTATACACACACACACACACACACACACACACACACACATATATATATATATGAAAATTTTGCTTTTCATACTTTAAGCATGTATTTACTATGCATGGTTTTATTTCTTCATTTCATAGCGCAACATCTTTAGAATATTTCAATTTATTCTTAGGTGTGTATGTTAAATTAAGCAGAATTTGTTAATGTGAAGAACAAACTAGAAAGCAAAAAAAAAGCCCTACAAAAACAAACTAGCCTAACTAACTAAAATTTACCCTAACAAACGATTAACCCTAACCAAGAAATTTACTTTAATCTCTATCACTATACTCATGGTGGTTTTTGTACAAATTATAGTAGGCTTGTCTTTAAATTCACTTGTATAGATTTCAAATCTTCTACTGCAACAATGAATCATCTTAATTTTCCTACGTTTAACAAACGTAAATTCATATGAAAGTTACCAATAAATTGGCTCATATGTATGAAAACAACCCCGTTAAAGTTCAATTGTACACACCTTTACTGATTCCTCCATACTCTACCTTCTTCCAGTCTTGGTTCATGGTTTTCTTCTTCACTCTATTTGGTTCCATGAACAACTATGCTCAATTCTTGATTCTCCTTCTCTCCAATATTCCTTGAGTCCTTGGCCCTATCTTCACTTTTAAATTTGTGAGAACAAGTAATAACACAATTTACATTATCATCAAAGAGAGTAAAAACTTTATATTCTATATTTTGCATGAAATCAAGAAAATTTCCCTTTTTAACTCGTGGATTTTCAATTAGGGGAAAAAAACACACGTCTCCTGCTCGATTTTTCCACTTTTCCTCTTCATTGTCATCTTCCACATGTGAAAAGGTTGATGACTCATCACTTTTGTTTTCTCATTTTTGGTGTGGTATTTCCAAGTCTCGATGTTCTTTCCTATTTTCTTGCAAAACTTTAGGATTTTCTTCATGAAAATTGCAGTTAAAAACCGATTTGATTTAGCAATTAATTTTTTAAGATTTCTGATTTTAATAGGGTTATGCACTTCCTTGGAATTTGAAATTCTTCGCATTAATGGTTCCTTTCTCTTAGCATTTAAAAACTCTTCCATTAACGAAATTACTTTATGCGTGGCCAAACTTACCCTAGTTAGAAAAAAATCACAATCAAGTTCACCATGGTCAGTTGTATCATGAATTCTACACTCGGTGACCCTACCAAAGGTGAAAAACTCAAAGGATGAAACCTCTAGTTAAGGATTTCTCAGAGCTTATCAGCTTCCATTTTCATATTACTGGCTTGCATAGACCATCGTCTTACAAGCAATTGTCAAACCCAAAACCAAGACAACAATATCAATTCCAAATAAAACCGGAGGAAAGATAATAAGGCCCTCCTTCTAGCGCTAGTTCTTATTGATCACAATGTTAGTCACACACCAACAGTGTAGATAAATCCTCACAGACAAACCACAAGAACCTATCTTTAATTGAAAGACTGAATTTGGACAACCTAAATCTCAAGTTGACTCAGCTCAATCCCAAGGCTTGTTTATGTTAGGTCTTGACCATACTACGTTCGCATCAAGTTTCATTATGATAATGTTGTTAATCATGAGGGGTAAATGGTAACTTTTGATTCTTAAAGGAATCATAAGGATTGATGAAAGATATTCTCAATCCGGTCATCAGACAATTTCATGAAATCAACAAATATGCAATAATATTTCATGAATTTCAAACCACTTTGCTATCACTTAAGTAGATTTAGCTTTAAGCATTCAACAATATTATGGAAATGAAAGATTTGCAATAAAATTTATATTCATTCATCTCTTTTTGGAATATTTTCTAAAATTTAAACATCTATTCTAAAATAAAGCATCAAAAATACTTGAAAAGTAAAAGTTGCTCTAGGTATTATCCATGCATGCCCCAAGAATTAACCAAATCAAAGAAAACCTCTCTATACTTCACTAGATTGCTTCACAACTAGGCATAGAATGATGCGAGATTTTAAAAAAAGGAAGGTTTATTTGGACACCAGGTAGGTTCTGTATGCACCCTTAAATGGCACAGTATACAGTCTTGTCTAGCTAAACAAACAACTAGCTACAAAAGATTTCATACCAGGTGGTTGCTTTCAAATTATCTTTGATATTGATTAGCTTCTATGTGCATACAAGTTTTTAATTTTGAATGATTCAAAAAATAGGAAAAAAGAACAAAATGTAAAGAAGTTTTGGCTCTTTCGACATCCATAAATTCTAAACTTAACTTAAAATGAAACATCTCTCAACCTTTTATAAGAACAAGACACATGGAAGATAAGACAACTACATGAGAGGAAATCCAAGGGATGAATCACAACAAGGCACGCGGAATATGACAATTGGCAGAAGAATTGTTGACGAAATCAATAGATGTCAACCTTCTTCAGCACTTTAAACTCTTTCGAGTTTTTCATCTTTTTACTATCAGGGTTCCATCTTGGAACCAAACAAACCCACCAAAAAAAATGTAGGAACTTCCCATACATTCAGAATGATCAAGTGAACCTTATGTTCCTACATTCAAATTTAGACTTAGATAAAACATTCCTTGGAATTGCATAACCCTGAGACTGGGCACACTCCTTTGTCTCATGTGTAATACCAAGGTTTTTGGTTTCTTGGTACCCAATGCTTCTGTGCAACAAAAATTTTCCTTGCATGAGCTTCTAGAGTGTAATACCAAACCTGGTAACACCATTGGATTTTCCTACAACCTAAGTTTTATTGACCCTTCATACCCAAATATTGCATCACAATCTGCTCCTCCTGCAAGTACAAATTCCACACATTAAATCCCTTTTAAACATTCACAAAACTCTCATGTAAACAAAACCATTATTAATAAACCATCATTTTAAACTCATCATAAATATCACGCTTTTTTTCAAGTCATATTCTCACATAATTATTCCATTTTAGTCACCTGGGTTACTGGACTTTCAAACCCTCAAGAAACATTAAGCATTTAACTTTAACTCAACATTATTACCTAGTACCTAGTACCCGATACTTTAGCTTTTACTAACAAATTTTTCAGACCTCGAATGTTACTGGAACCTCGACACTTTCCCAAAACTTTTCTCCTTGACCAGAATATTTCACCCAAAACCTTGTGTTAACACTTTCATATTTATGGTTTTTTGGTACCTGGTACCTGGTACTCTTGAATCACGAAGCACTCCAAAAAAACCATTTGACTTTAACTTTTGGTGATCTCTTTAACTAGCCAACACCAACCATAAGCATTAGTTTTCACTTGGGTCCCCAAGTCTTACAGTCTTGGGATGTGTTGTGAGACCACACAACAGTTCCCCATGCACAGGTGAAATTTGTTTTATGGTAGTCCTCAAGGGATATCTTTGTTTTATTGTATCCAGAGAAATTATCCATCAGTGACAACATTTCATGCCCTGTAGTTAGGTCTACAATCATGTCGATGTTGGGTAGAGGGAGGTCATCCTTCGGGCAAGCCTTGTTGAGATCCCTAAAGTCTGTGCAGATCCTTATGCCCCCAGTGGGCTTTGATACTAGTACAAGATTAGATACCCATTCAAGATATTCAATGGGTCTGATGAATCCCACATCTAACAGTTTATGAAGCTCTACTTTGACCAAGAGTGCAATTTGTGGATGCATCTTGCGTAGTTTTTGTTTGATGGGTTTAGGTTCAAGGAATACTACTAGGTGGTATACTAGTAAAGCTGGATCAATTCTTGGCATGTCTGCATATGTCCACGTAAATTTTATTTTGTGTTCATTAATGAATTTTGTGAAGTTGATCTTCTCTTCTAGATCTAAAGAAGTTACCTAATATGTGATTTGTGGTGTCTTCGTTATGCCGACATAGATAGGTTTTGAACCATCAACCAAGTGTGCTGATTTTTCTTGATATTTTGTAATAGGGAGATTGAATCCTCCATCTTTGGGTGTCTCAAAGAAGTTTTCACCCTCATATGTGTCCTTTTCTTTTCTCTTTTCTTGATTATATAAAGCCACATTGTGGTTTTCTGGTGCGGAGCACCTCCAGTAAACTCCTGAATTTATTGGGAGAGTGGGTGTCCATTTCTCTTTGTAACTGCATATGCATGTGTGGGTTGGTGGCTATCCCACCACCCACTCGATGTAAAAAATCTAAAATTAGAAATTGTAAGAGTGTGGCCGAAGTGAAGCCTTTGCACGTAGCGGCCAAAGTTTGCATGTAATTTCATTATGGTAGTTGTAACTAACTGTTTGTAATGAGCCTATTTAAAGGCAGGTTCGTTTGTGTTGAAACAGATAGCGTGTGTGTAAGAATCTAAAAGATCATTTGCAAAGTAATATAAATTTCGTGTTTTGAGTTTAGAATTGGGGTTTCTTTCCTCGAGGCCATTCCACAGGTGGCTCTAAGCCCATGGAATGGCCTCCCTTCATTTCTTTTTGCCTTTGTGTTGTGCAGGTTGCATTTTGCGTTCCTGAGTCAAGTCCCTTGTAGTCAACAAGAGTAGCCACAATCTAAAGTCGAGATGTTTCGACATAAGTAGATGGAGGTCCGGCCGATCGGAGTAACCGGAGAAATCGACGTAAGATACCAAGCACTGAGCGATGAGTTTTCTTTGTCGATCATGATTCACCGACGTAAGAGGTGTCTTCTCCCACCGATCGGCATGACCTGGTGGATCAGGGAGAAGTTTAATGTTTGGGCCGTCAGTCTTTTGTTTGGACGACATGTAGAGTCATCGGCATAGGGTGGAGTGAGCGTTGCCGATAGCTATTTCATCGGCATGTGGTTGCGATTGTCTAACCGATCGGAGTGATCGAAATCCATCGGAGAAAGATTTATAACTCGGGCCGAAATCCTTTGGCTTAGCCGATAATAGGGTGGTCGTCAGTGTGAGGGGGGGATCTCCTGCCGATATGTGCCATCGGTACATCGGAGCACATCGATGTGAGTGTTCTTTTCTATAGCGATCGGGTATGTTAGCCCGATGAGAGGTCATCGATGGGACTTCTCTGAAGTCTTGCCGATAGAAGCTAAAAGCTATCTTTTGAAAGGGTTTCGGTGTAACATTGTCCCTGTCTTGCCGATGGAGGGTTTAAATGACTGTTTTGTATCGGAAAACATGACAAAACAGTCATTTAAACCCTCCATCGGCAAGACAAGGACAATGTTACACCCAAACCCTTTCAAAAGATAGCTTTTAGCTTCTATCAGCAAGACTTCAGAGAAGTCCCACTGATGACCTCTCATCGGGCTAACATACCCGATCGCTATAGAAAAGAACACTCACGCCGATGTGCTCTGATGTACCGATGGCACATATCGGCAGGAGATCCCCCCCTCACACCGACGATCACCCTATTATCGGCCAAGCCAAAGGCTTTCAGCCCGAGTTATAAATCTTTCTCCGATGGATTCCGATCGGTCAGACAATTGCAACCACATGCCGATGAAATAGCTATCGGCAATGCTCACTCCACCCTATGCTAATGACTCTACATGTCGGCCAAACAAAAGACTAATGGCCCGAACATTAAACTTCTCCCCGATCCACCAGGTCATGCCGATCGGTGGGAGAAGACACCTCTTATGCCGATGAACCACGATCGACAGAGCAAACTCATTGCTCAGCGCTTGGTATCTTACATCGATTTCTTTGGTTACTCTGATCGGTTGAACCTCCATCTACTTACGCCGAAACATCTCGACTTTTGACTGCGGCTTCTCTTGTTGACTACAAGGGACTTGACTCGGGAACGCAAAATGCAACCTGCACAGCACAGAGGCAAAAAGAAATGAAGGGTCATTCCATGGGCTTAGAGCCACCTGTGGAATGGCCTCGAGGAAAGAAACCCCGATTCTAAACTCAAAACACGAAATTTATATTACTTTACAAATGATCTTTTAGATTCTTACACACACTCTATTCATTTCAACACAAACAAACCCGCCTTTAAATAGGCTCATTACAAACAGTTAGTTACAACTACCATAATGAAATTACATGCAAACTTTGGCCGCTACGTGCAAAGGCATCACTTCGGCCACACTCTTACAATTTCTAATTTTAGATTTTTTACACCGAGTGGGTGGTGGGACAGCCACCAACCCACACATGCATACGCAATTACAAATAGAAATGGACACCCACTCTCCCAATAAATTCGAGAGTTTACTGGAGGTGCTCTGCACCATACAACCAACCAACAAAAATATTTCTAGTCTCTGGAAATGCACCTGCAACACAAAGCTTCTACAACTCTCCTGGCTTCAGCTTCACTCTTCAATATTCATTCTTTAGTAACTGGAATGGTGACAGACTACCATTTGTGGAGTTCTCCTCAAGTTTCTACTCCTGTCAGTGGAGTAGCTTCAGGTTGCTACTCTTAGTGTTGCTCAGCTCCATCTCTCTCAAGGCTGCATCGACTTACCAAAACCAATACCATCCATCTTACCCAATCAGCAGACTCTGGTGATGCACCTACCACCCTCTCTTAGGGGTTGCTTTGGGCACCCTACTCCAGGTGTGTCTCTGTTGGAGAATGGTCAAGACAGACCTCTATTGTCTGCCCACAAACTCTTTCAGGAACTTCTTTCCTGCTTGCAGCTAGATGGGTCAAGCACACCTGCAACCAAAAATTTCAAATAGCACAACAATGGTCACCAAAAGAATTTCCAGTTCTTTACATTTTCTCTTCATCTTTCTTTTGCTTCAATTTTCTTTTGCCTATTTAGTGACAGAAAACTCTCAATCTTCGCCAGACCTTTCGCTAGCTCTGATACCAATTTGATGTAATGCAAATTGGAAAACATGACAAAGCAGTCATTTAAACCCTCCATCGGCAACACAAGGACAATGTTACACCCAAACCCTTTCAAAAGATAGCTTTTAGCTTCTATCGGCAAGACTTCAGAGAAGTCCCACTGATGACCTCTCATCAGGCTAACATACCCGATCGCTATAGAAAAGAACACTCACGCCAATATGCTCCGATGTACCGATGGCACATATCGGTAGGAGATCCCCCCCTCACACCAACAACCACCCTATTATCGACCAAGCTAAAGGCTTTCGGCCCGAGTTATAAATCTTTCTCCGATGGATTCTGATCACTCTGATCGGTCAGACAATCGCAACCACATGCTGATGAAATAGCTATCGGCAGTGCTCACTCCACCCTATGTCGATGACTCTACATGTCGGCCAAACGAAAGACTGATGGCCCAAACATTAAACTTCTCCCCGATCCACCAGGCCATGTCGATCGGTGGGAGAAGACACCTCTTACGCCGATGAACAATGATCGGCAGAGCAAACTCATCACTCAGCGCTTGGTATCTTACGTCAATTTCTTCGGTTACTCTGATCGGCCGGACCTCCATCTACTTACGCCGAAACATCTCGACTTTTGACTATGGCTGCTCTTGTCAACTACAAGGGATTTGAATCAGGAACGCAAAATGCAACCTGCACAGCACAAAGGCAAAAAGAAATGAAGGGAGGTCATTCCACGAGCTTAGAGCCACCTGTGGAATGGCCTCGAGGAAAGAAACCCCGATTCTAAACTCAAAACACGAAATTTATATTACTTTGCAAATGATCTTTTAGATTCTTACACACACTTTGTCCATTTCAACACAAACAAACCTGCCTTTAAATAGGCTCATTACAAACAGTTAGTTACAACTACCATAATGAAATTACATGCAAACTTTGGCCGCTACGTGCAAAGGCATCACTTTGGCCACACTCTTACAATTTCTAATTTTAGATTTTTTACACCGAGTGGATGGTGGGACAGCCACCAACCCACACATGCATACGCAGTTACAAACAGAAATGGACACCCACTCTCCAAATAAATTTGGGAGTTTACTAGAGATGCTCCGCACCATTTTCCTTAGGAGATCTCTTTTTATTTTTAAAAATTTCAGCTTACTTTTGTGACTAGAGGACGCAATCTCCCCTCCAAAATATGCTCTTTGATCAAGCTCCATTACAAATCTTACCTTATGATCTCCTTGTGGTATATTACTTCGAAGTCCCATGAACTCCACAATAGCCTCATCATTATGGAATGAGTCCAAAACCAGTGTATGATATTGTTGGCCCCGGTATATTAACTGTGGGTATATCAAGGGTATTTTGTCATTGGTATCAGCAAATCTTATGGACATCATGGATTTGATATAGGCATCAGTGTTACCAAGGTTCTATAAGGTATATAGGTTATACTCACTAGAGTCACAAGAATCCCATTCATATTCATTGGAATTTGTTTCAGTGTGGCAATATTTAGATGTTGGTTGAACAATAGTGATGGTATTTATGTTGAGGTTTTCAAACATGTTTTGGATATACAAGTATTCATCTAGAAAAAAATTATTATTTGATGTCTTAACAATGGTAGAAGGAGCTCATTCCTCATAAGAGGTGCTTTCGTTACTTGGGGTGATCACGTCTAATGAACCATAACCTAGTCCAAGATTATTCAAGTGCCTTTCTATAATAACTAGTTCTCTTCTACCTTGTCCATGTACCCAAGACCACCTTGTCCAATGAACTCCATGCTTCTTGCTATTTGATATCCTTTATTATTTTGATTAATAAGAAGAGGAGGTAGCAATTTTTCCCGTCCTTCTTTGTAAATCCATGAAGGTAGGTCTTCTTCACACAATTCTTCATCTTGCGTGTCTCCCCACATGGTAAAAATGGTGGGTTTGACTTCTATTGTAACAACTTGAACATGTTTGATCTCTTTCAGTCCTCCATAAGTTTTCCCTATTGGGGGAAGCATTTTGATGCAAAAAAATTGGTTGAATTGGTGTTCCTCATAGCCCATGTCAAGCACCTGAATCTTCAGATCATATTTTGGTTGCTCAATTGAAGGAGATACGATGGAGGATGAAGGTAGTGATGATGGGTCAACATACGAAAAAGAGTGGAAAGATATATCATTGTTGGGTATTTGAAGAATCTTTTTGTACTTCTCCAATTTAGCACAGTAATGAAAAGGTTCAAGGTTGACATATATCATAACTTCCTTATCATTATAAGGAAATTTCAAGCACTAATAGAATGTTGAAGGGACTGCTTTTAAGGCATGGTCATCCCAAGAGAAGGTTGTATGGAAGCTTAAGATCCAGTACTTGATATGTTGTGTCTACTATTCTTGGTCCTATCTGAATGGGAATTATGATTGTTCCTTTTGAATTTCTTTTCATATCATCATAAGCTTGTTTGGTGATGCTTTTATTTAAACTATCTATTACATCATCAGAATATCCTAGTTTTTTTACTAATTTTAGGGGATGAATGTTTAAACCTACACTATTATCTATCAGTACTCTCTTGACTTTGTGTTTGTGGACACACACTTCTAGATATAGAGTTTGATTGTGGAAATATTGTTGTGGAAGGTCTTTCTCAAAAAATACCAAATGATGGGTGGAGGTGATGTTACCAACCATGGCTTGAAATTGATTAGTGTTAAGGTTGTTAGGGACTGATTTTTTGACAAGAGCTTTCTCCAAGATTTATGTATCTATTGGTGACAATTTCAAAAGTTCAAGGATAGAGATTAAGGCAAGAGTTTTCTTTAGTTATTTCATAATTTTATAGTCACTTGATGGCTTATTTGTGGCTTTTGCTTGGGGTGGAGCTCCTTGTATTGTAACTCTCCCTTTTATTGTAGTTACATTACACTCAATATCTCCACCTAGTATGGTTACAACATTGATGGTATGGTCGCCTTGAGAGATGTTTCATATGAGTTCATCATAGGTGAAGTTGACCTTACGGTAATCTTTCCCTTTGCCTTTGTCATTTCCCCTATAATGGTCAGGGATTGGATCCTTGTAGATTTTTAAGTCATTGTTTCTAGGATGAGCTTCTATGTGGATTTCTCCTTTTTCTATTAAATCTTGTACAATGTTTTTGAGCCTCATTCAATTGTTGGTGGTATGTCCCCTGATCTTGTGAAATTCACATTTGTCATTCTCATTATACCAAGGGGGTTTGAATTTTGGCTTCACATCGCTTGTTGTCATTAATCTCAAATAAGGTTTGTTTAGACCAATTTACGCATGACTACCTCAAGGGGTTCTCCCAATGGGGTGAATTTCCTTCTAGGTTGGTCATATTGTCTTGGTCATCTCCTCTAATTATCCTGTCCTTGATTTTACTAATGGTTATTTGGTTGGTTGTTTTGAGGATAATTGAGTTGATTGCTTGGCACATTGTTTGAAGCATATCTTTTTTGTGTAGTTTGAATAGTATTTTGTGGACCATTGGTAGGTTGTATTTTTTGTACAAACTTAGCATCAACCACTCCATAATTGGTTACATTTATGTTTTTCTCCCATATCTTTGGTTTGTCATTTGAGGTAGAAGTTTGATCCTTAGGGTTGTAAATTTTAATTACTCCTCTTGCGATGAGATCTCTTTCAGTTAGCAAACCTTTTTCAATAGTCTCCTAGAATTTTCTAGGGCACAACATAGTGATTTGGAAGCTAATATTTGCATGTATGTTATGGATAAACATGTCTGCAATTTGTTTCTCTAGAACGAGCCATTTGCATTTGCTTGCTTTGTGTCTCCATCTCTATAGATATGAAGCAAATGATTCATCTTGACTTTATTTAATTTTGTAGGCATTGGTGATTGTTATATCTTGCTCTATGTTGTACGAGAAATGGTTGACAAAATTGTCTGAAAACTCATTGAATGTTTTGATAACAGGTGATAAATAGGAGAACCACTCAATAGTGGTCCCATTAAGACTTCATGGAAAAATCCTCATTAGGTAGGTATCATTGCGTTGAAGATCCATGCAAGATACTAAAAATTCACGTATGTGCTCTATCGAATCCCCTCTTCCCCTATATTTCTTAAATTTTGGTATTTCAAAGCCTTTGGGGAAAGGTATCATGGATAAGTTATAATCAAAAGGATATGGAAAAATATCTTGTAGAGCATAGCTCTTCTTTTGCTTTCCAATTTGGATGTCTGATATTCTTTGGTTGATGGTTTGTAGTTGTAGGTTTATGTCATTGGTTGGTGCACTTGCTTGAGGATTTTGTGCACTGTATCCTTGTTGTCCTATGATATTTGTTTGGTTATAAACGAGATATTGTGTAGGTATGGGACCTTGATGACCATGTTGTGTATAAGGTAGATTGGGTCCTTGTTGGGTCCTTGTTGGGTGTTGTAGGTATGTTGAGTTTTTGGTACACCCTAATATTTATTTTGAGGTACTCCTTGGTATTGATTGTGTTGAACTCCTTGATATTGATTTTGAGGGATACCATGATATTATGTTTGAGTTATACTTGCTATTATGGAATAGGATTTTGAGTTTGGGTTTGTGGAATACCATAATGTTGTGTTTGAGGTGTACCTTGGTAATATTTTTGTGGTATCCCTTGATGTTGTGTATTTTGTTGAAGAGTACCTTGGTAGTGCATTTGTGGTATGCCTTGTTTTTATTGTTGAGGAATACCTTGATGATGCGTTGGGGACATACCTTGATGTTGTGTACCTTGGTAATTTATTTGGGGTACATTATGTTGTTGTGGATTTTGAAGGGTACCTTGGTAGTTTGTTTGGGGTACACCTTGTTGTTGTGGATTTTGAAGAGGAGTACCTCGGTTGTTTGCTTGGGTTACACATTATTGTGGATTTTGAAGAGTACCTTGGTATTTCATTTGTGGTATGCCTTATTTTTGTTGTTGAGGAAATTTGGGGTACACTATGTTGTTGTGGATTTTAAAGGGTACCTTAGTAGTTCATTTGGGGTCCACGTTGTTGTGGATTTTGAAGAGGAGTACCTTAGTAGTTCACTTGGGGTACACCTTGTTATTATGGATTTTGAAGAGTACCTTGGTAGCTCATTTGTGGTATGCCTTGTTGTTGTTGTTGTTGAGGAATACCTTGATGATGCATTGGGGGTATACCTTGATGTTGTGTACCTTGGTAGTTTGTTTGGGGTACACTATGTTCTTGTGGATTTTGAATGGTACATTCATAGTTCATTTGGGGTACACCTTGTTGTTGCAAATTTTCATGAAGGGTACCTTGATAGTTCGTTTGGGGTACACCTTATTTTTTATGGATTTTGAAGGGTACCTTAGTAGTTCGTTTGGGGTACACCTTATTGCTGTGGATTTTTTTGTGGTATGTATTGTCCTTGTGATGGGATGTTACCTTGTTGTTCCATTGGAAGTCTTCCCATGTTTTGCATAGTGTTGTGTTATGGAATGTTTTGAGTTGAATTTCCTTGATATTGTTAAGCCACCATTGCTTTCTCAATTTGTGATGGCTTCCTAAACAATGGGTTATCCATGGGTTGCATTTTAGATTGATCATTGTTTTGTGAGAATAAGGGTGGTATCATGGGATCTACTATTGGTTTTGATATATATCTAACCACTATTTGATCTAGTGCAGTCATGGTAGGAGGGTCCTCAAAGAGAATAATCTAAACCATGCAGCAAGAGTTACACAACAAAAGCCACTCAGAGTATGGAGGCAAATGAAGATTCAAACATTCTTATTATCAAAAATTTTAATTATATACAACCGAAAACATCTGGGTTTACAGATTGGGCTCACAGGCTTGATACAACATGCTCAAAATACAATATTCCTAAATTATCTTTAATGCAAGCCAAAATCTTACATATTGAATCCCCTATTCATTCCCCTTTATATCCTAATGATCTATTACAATTATTTATATCACGCCCAAGATCCAAAATCATCCACATTGGCCAAAGATCGTTACAATCTCCAATGAAGGAAATGTAACGTGCATGAAATAGGTCGGCCTTAAATTTGAATTTCTCCTCAGTAGGTACATAAGATGAAGTGTGGACCTAAAATTAAGGTTGGGGAAAATCCACAGAATAATTTGAAACACCTCACAAGGATCCGCAAGTTACAGGAAGGTTCCACAAGAGATCAAACTAGTCATTAGGTTCAAAACTGTTTCGACGCTTTGTTCTAGAAACAATCACTTAATTCGAAAGCGATAACTTGCCGAAAAAAAGTCCAAACATGCTGAAATCTTGGAATAAGGAAAATGAACATGTCCATGATTAAAACATAGATCCACAGGGTTTGGTGAGCAAATATGAAGAAATACAAAATTTTCCAACTTGAACTGAACAAGAACAAAACTGAATGAAAATATTTTTGGTTGATGCAGGGTTGCAAAGAACCAAGGATGCTCCTACATCATGATCCCTTAATAGAATGAGGTTAGGATCCCTAATAATATCTATGTTAAAATATATGGTTAGTTTGGCACCACTTTGTGCTAGTGAAAGGTAATATTGGTTTGCATTTATCCCAAACATTTTGTCTATAAGTTTTTACATCTTAGGATTTTGGGAGTGCTTTGAGAGTTTTTCATCAATAAGTTCCTCATCACTATCATATTCTTCTATGATCATGTCCTTGGGATTTGGAAGTTAATTTTCACTATCAATCATGTTTTGGGGTCTGAGTACTTCCTCATTACTAGGTGGTTGAACTTGTGTTGCTTTGAATGTGGATTCTATTTGAGGAGTTGTAAGTTCATTTATATTGTAACACCATGATTGAGGTTCCTCAGTAGTGGTGTTTGTCATCGATGCACTATAACTACTCTTGTTGGCTTTCATTTTTTTCCTATGTTGAGATCTTGTTGTTGTCATAAACAAGCTCAAGACCTTGGTGAATTTGGTGATTACTAACTATGAAATGGGATGGTGTTATGTTTTTGGGATTTTTGTAAAAAATGATGTATGAATATTGGCCTCCTATAATGATTCAACAACTAATCCTTTACAGCTATGATTCAGAGATTGAACATCTAACCAAAATAGCTATCTCGATCATCATGAAGGTGCATTTAAATTGTCAACCCAGGGACGTAAACTTGAAATGGGTCAGCATTGTATGTGCACTAGGAATCCAAAGTAGCCATATCTATCCTACAGCTAAGAAAAACACAATGTTGAATGTAAATTGCTTGGAAGGGAATAACATAAATGAATAACATTAAACAATAACTAGATCAAGCTTAAATGCATGACAAGAATGAAAATTTGAGCAGAAAATAGGAAACTACTTTGTCTGCTTTGGTTGTAGGAACAGTCATAGAATAAAATTCTAGTGGTTGCAGGAACAGTTAGTGCCAGATTCTTAACTAATTACTAAATAGAAAAATACTAACTAAGCTAAGGATGGAATACTCACCTAGTGGGCCCCCTTGGATAAGTATTCCCTAAGACTAAGGTAAACTCAGATGCACGAACTCACAACTTTATTTCATTTATGGAAAAACATAAGTACAATGATCAACATGATTGTATTGTTGAAAAGCTTAAAAGTGTGAGTACATCAAATCAACATTCTTTGACTCTAGAGAGAGCTCCAAAGGAACATTAGACTCCCTATTTATTCAACCACCTAGCAAGGCGGTCAACTCCAACAAACACGAAGGATGCCACATTAGGGAAATCATGAAAGGGATCAGGGGCAGCTACGCATGCACAAAACTTGTTAGACACGATTAGCTTAACTCAAATTTGGTACAATGGTAACACCATCACATGCTCAATAGCATTTAAGACCACTACAAGGCAGTTACAATCTGATGCATGAGGAATCTCCAACCGCCAAGAGTCTTCTCTCCATAAATGACCACCTTGTTGACCGATATGGCACACGTCCAACTCACGAAATCTTCTTGAATTACAGGTCTCAAATTATCTACATGACAATGTTAGCACACATGCAAAATTAACACAAACAGTCCACATAGCATATTGATATCATTTGAAAGCTTATGAGAATAGATTTATGTCGAAGGTCTATGGTTTAAGGAAATATCATGAAAAAGATTAGCTTAACTCAAAATTTGGTACAATGGTAACACCATCACATGCTCAATAGCATTTAAGACCACTACAAGGCAGTTACAATCCGATGCATGAGGAATCTCCAACCGCCAAGAGTCTTCTCTCCATAAATGACCACCTTGTTGACCAATATGCCACACGTCCAACTCGCGAAATCTTCTTGAATTACAGGTCTCAAATTATCTACATGACAATGTTAGCACACATGCAAAATTAACACAAACAGTCCACATAGCATATTGATATCATTTGAAAGCTTATGAGAATAGATTTATGTCGAAGGTCTATGGTTTAAGGAAATATCATGAAAAAGATTAACTCCCAAGTATCAAAGTCTTATGTTACTACAAGAAATGGACATCAACCCCATCAATAATTAAACCATAATCTAGACTCATCAATGAATATGATATGGGAAAACCTTTTGGTTAAAGGTGTTGGTGGTTTGTTATAGATTGTATATTTTATGCTCAAGACTGTGAAGTATGAATGATTTTGGTGGATGTTTTGAGATGACACTAATTTTGGGACACAAAGTATACAAGACTTGCACCGATATTTTTCACTATTTCTAGAGGATATGTTGAAACTCTACTTGAACTAGCCTTGAGGTTACAAGCAAAGGTTGATTTTGATATCTTAGAAATTGAGAGCAAGAGGATAATCCAAGTTGTTATGTTTGATTTGTATCTTAGAACTAGGTTGATGTTTGGTGGGCAAATGGAAAGATGTTGATGTGAATTGGTGCAGGTCCGATTATTTTTTTTCAAAGGGTGATAGATTAACCAGTTTTGGACCAATTTTGATTTGCACTATAAAATAGGACAATAGTGGTAATTTTTAGGATAGTAGCAGTTGGAAAACAAGATGATAGTGGTCAAAATTTGAGCAATAATAGTCTTTATTTCGAGTTGTGACTAGTAAACAGAGAAAACAATAGCAAAAATTTTGGCAAAAGTGGTTATCTCTAGGATAGTAGCGGTTGATTTATCAAAACGACTGTGGTAGGTTTATCAAGAGTGATCTTTATTTCAATTTTTTTGACTACTGAGACAATGAGCACAATAGTGATCATTTTGATAGAAATAGCTATGTTCAAGATAGAAGTGATTGAAATATAGGATGACAATGGTCAAAACTTAGTACACTAGCAGAAATACTCTGAAACAAAAATGGCCAAAATCTCAAAAGCGGCTCTATTTTCCAAATTTTCCAGTTTCTTGATTGTTTGTTGGATAAGTTTGCAAGTTTCCAATTTTAGGCGGATCTAATGTTTTTGAGAATTGTGTCTGAGATTTGGCAAGTGATAAAGCACATCAATCAAAGTGTATTAAACTAACCATAATGTTTTGATGATAAGAGGCCAAAATTAGCCTATGTTTAAACTGGTAATAACATCAAAAACATATCAAGCATTTTATCCCTAATGTCAAATTGGCCAATGGCGACACTGTTAGGCCCACAACTTGGAAGCTCCTTTGAAGTAAGGTAGGGACACCCTTTTTGGATGTATACACTTAAGTCTTTCAAGTGGAAATATAGGGGCCTCCTGGAATGGAAGGATGACCCAATCACCCTCTCCCTGAAAAGCTACAAGTAGCTTATACTAAGCTAAGGATTTTTGTCTCAACTCAAGGGAGTTCATATGGTGAGTAAACTATCTTCAGGGTATGGTGCACATCCCTTGCATTGAATCGTGTTGCCAAGTAGAATATCTCAATCAAAAGGTAGGTAAAACTACTTTAAAGCTCTTAGCCATTGCTCAAGGGACCAATACCTGGTGAGGGCATAGTAAGCCACTTAAGACTTTAACCTCTCCTGGTAGGGGTGCTTATACGCAAAGGTACCTCCCCGTTCTGAATGGCACTACACGACCAAAGTTAATACTAGTTAGATCTTGGCTTTCACTGAAATCATTCATATAGTGGCTTGACAGAAATTCCATTTTAGGTCACCTTCGAGTTCTCCTTTTGGGATGTGTCTCTTAGGCAAGCCCGATCTAAAGGTAATGATGAAAATAAATGATTGTGAAACCCAAAGTTTTTTTTGTCACCCAAGATCATCAAAAAATGCGAGGGGAGAGGATACACACTTGGTTTTCTAAACACGGTGAACACAATAGACAATTCATAGCAGTTTCATTTTAAGTCCCAAAATTTGAAGTGTGTAAAGATATCAATTTGTTTTTTAGGTACACCAAATTCAAAACGTTTGAGACTTCAAGCAAGATATATCAATTTGTAAATCAGAAAAAGATTTGTTCAATTTTATAGAACCAAGTTGAATATTTCTAGTTACATTGTTCATCTTAATAGCATCAACAAATGAAACTACATTTGTTTTAGCAACACCAAAAATGAAAACATTTGATTGTATGAACATTAAAACAAAATGTGAGATTTGCTTGTTCAGTTTTAGGAGCACCGAAACAAAAATGTGAGATTTTCTTTGTTCAGTTTTAAAAGCACCAAACGAAATGTGAGATTTTCTTGTTCAATTTTATGAGCACTAAAAAAAATTGCGAGATTTGATTGTTCAATTTTATAAGAACCAAAGCGAAATGTGATATTTAGTTTTAGGAGCACCAAAACGAAATGTCTTTTTTAATTAAGAAAGCTTTAAAAATAAAATGGCCTTCGACTGTTCACCAACTTTGCAATCAAAGTGTTAGTCTTTCTCATGAAAAATGTGTCGTAATCCTACAAGGGTTGCACCAACAACGTTAGAAAACCTCCCAAACACAAAAAACAATCAATCGTTAGGGTTAGGAAAACTGAAAAAATCAAATAACCTTTGTATATTGAAATAGAATAAAAGACAAAACAATAGTAGATCTATTTAGGATAGTAGCAGACTTTTCTCTGGAACAACAGCGGCCAAGTTAGACAATATTGGTCAAGAAAAGTACAACTATAGATCTATTTAAGACAATAGAAGCCCTGTAAAAGTCAACTTTGTTAAAAACCTACAATACAAAAAAGACAATAGCGAGCCTATTTAGTACAATAGCAGTCGTATTTAGTACGACTACGATAGAACCATGAAAACTACCACATGAAAATTATAGAACTTTCATGTTTAAATTATCAATAGCATTTCCTACAAAAGACATTAGCGTTCCAAAACTTGCAATTTCTCACAAAACTTGCCAAAAGATTATTGTTAAGGACCTAGGTCCCATTGGGCATGCCAAATGATGTAAGGGGGAAAATAAGCATAGGAAAAACAATAATGAATCAAACTGAAGAGATCAAAGCAAGGATCGAATTCCTACCATACTCGTGAAATGAATCTATAAAATAAAAAAATAAAAAAGCAATGCAATCATAAAGATAACATAAATTCAATTCATGAAATTAAAATGTTACCATCCCATGTTGGAGTGTAATTCATATTGATGTTGAATTGTGTTTGAATGAATACGAAGGCTCCATTTGATGTTGCAAATGCTTCAAAAGTGTGTCACTGGTGATCAAATATGTGTGTGTATTTTCTCTCAAGAGTTTAAATGTCAATTCAGCATGACCTCTTTGCATAAACTCTATAGATTCTCTAATCAATTTTGAGAATGAAGAGGGTTGTTATATAGATTTCATGTTTTGAGATGAACGGATGATATTTCATAGTAAGATATCATGATCAACAGTTGATAACTATTGAGAGGAAATATATTGGAATGATTAGTGGGATTAGATTGGACTGATTGGGGGGATTGAAGAAATCAAGTTGAGTGGTTAGTGCGATTGAGGAATAGATTGAGTGGTTAGTGGAATTGAAAAATAGATGGGTTAGTCAACCGATTAGAGTGAGAAATCAGTGGTAATGATTTACTCAATCACAAAAGGGGTGAGGATAATTAATTAATATTTAGGGATGAACGTGCAAGTCATGTTTGACTTTAACAAATAAAGATGTATTTGTTTGTTGACTATGTTGAATGATTTCAAATAATTGATTTAATTATTCAAGTTTAGAGAAGGGAAAGTGATGTGATTTAAAATTATTAATGATAATATTTTAATTGATTTAGATGAATAGGGTGTATTAGTGACATAATTAAATAATTGGTGTTATTTAATTAATCAAAGAGGAATACAGTTAGATTTAGTGACGATATAGTGAATTAATCAAATAATTAAAGATTATTCAATTAATAGAGAAAACTAGGGTAAATGATGTAAAGGATGTTGAAATGCAATTATATTAATGATAATGATGTTGTTAATGGAAAATTTTCATTCAAGATGTATGATATATGTTAGATCATTTTTACATGTCTATAATGACAAATAGATGGATTCCTCTTTGAAGAGGAAAAAATAAACCACCCAAAATGAAAAATTTAGTGAACTTGATGTGAGACCTCCAAACATAACTGGAAGCCATGGAGAATGATGACAAAGGAAGTAGATGTAGATTCAAGTGATGACAATGCACTTGAAGTGCACATGAATAGATTCGATCAAGACATAACATAGGGTATATTGTTGAGGTTCATATCCAAGATAGGTGGTAAATCATGCATGGATAATCCAAGTTGCTCATGGAGTTTATATCCATAAGACTTGATACATTGGATTGTAGAACTAGATAAGTATATTTTGGTATAATTTTATAGAATATTGTAAGAAGGTTTGATTTATGTGTATGAAATTGAAGGGGCATGCATTTTTATGGTGGGATCATATCTAGATTGATAGGAAAATAAAGGGCAAGGATAAAGTTAAATCTTTGAACATAATAGTTACTATTGACATTTTATGCCACCCTTGGATGCCCATCATTTGTATCCGATCAGAGAGATCCTATGTGTGCATCCTGTTGCAATCCATGTTTATTTTTATGAATTTGGGCATTGAGGGTTTCAAATTCCTCAATTGTATCCAATTTAGGGTTCTGAATCTGCAAGTTAGGGCTTCCAAAAACCTCATATGCTTAAACCCTAAACCCCTAGTCTTAGCGGAAAATTTTGTTATATTCCTTTGTTAACACTTTATGGTTGGTTCTCGGTCAATTAGTTATAAATAATGTTTGTTGAAGTCATGTTTTGATCGGTCCCTTCATCGTAGTATTCTTGATCGTTTCCCATTGAGTCATTATATATCATGTTTTATACTAATGCAGGTTCAAAATCATTTAATATTTGCTTAAGCCTTTGTAATACCAGACATATCCCACAGAACACACCCTATTGGTTCCTCATTAGCCCACAGGATTAAAATAATAAAATTAAGAATCCAGATGGATGGCAAGAAAGATCTCTTCATCAGAGGGACAGGAAGATATCAGTGGGACAGAAATGATGGTCCCTTCGACATCCCGATAACTTGGTGACGATGGTGGATGGCGAATGTTAAGGCGACACATGTATTTGTGCGCTTGCATATTTTGCCAATGGTATCAAAGAGGATGAATATTAGTGAGACCCTTAAGTGTCTCAGCCCGATATGTTGGTGTGCCTTTGATGGTGTAAAGTGTCAAACAAAAATTAGTGAGTTGCATCGGGGTGACAGACGGTCGTAGGGGTCTCTCCGACATGCCAACATCTGTTCAATCAACGGTTAAGATGTGTTTTGACAAATGAATCTCGATCATTCCCTACTAGCTCGTGGGGGACCCACTATTAGATCTAGACTTATGGAGGGATAGCAGGCATGGACCATGTGGCATCATCGTTGTCATTCGCTAAACTATTAGAGGCATAGAAATTTAATGAAATATTTATCAGTGACTATGGAGGGTTAAAGAACATGCTACTAAGGGGATGTTTATGCATGTGCAAAATGATTCATCGAGATGTTCTAATCCCAGTCATTTATTGCTAAACAAGGATACACATTATGATCGCTAGCCTAGAGGTTAAAGAAGATGTATGTCGGTGGTTGTCGGGTCAATCTGGGTCGATCTGGGTCATTGCCTGCTAGCTTGTGACCATAGAGCTGAAATGTGTAAACCTCAGAGGGCTGGCATGAAGGTGACATGTGTCATGGAGGGGCCCCATTTCTTTGGTTGATGTGTGTGAGATGAATATCAATGACTGTGTTTTAAACTTTGCTCGATGTTTGATATGAGCCCTTCATCTCCCATATGATGGCTAATATTCAAACTTCAACGATTAATTGATCATGTTCACGGTAGATTTGTAGAATTTATTGTTCAATGACATCCTCAGCTGGCAAATCAAATTTGATCAATTACGAACCGTTTTACACATTTTTTAAATGTTTTATTGATTGTAGGATGTCACCATTACTCCTTGATGTGCTACAAAATCTTTATTCTCTATCAAGGTGTATTGGTCAGATATTTTTTTCAATGGCTTTCACAAGATCTCCATCCTTGCATTCATGATATTCATTATCTCAGGCTCATTCGAGATGTCAGATCCCTTATGGCTTAGCTATGGCTCTATGGTTGGGAGATTTCAAATCTTTTCCAGACCTAATCAGCGTTCATCTTTTTGTAACCCTAGTTGAGTTAGGGTTAGGGATTTGAATTCAACTCTGAGTTGTGCCTGAATTATAAAAGCAACACTTGTATATTTTCTTGGGGTTCTTCCTTTGGCTCCTCTAGGGTTTTTCTAGTGCGGACCTATATTTTACACTCTACTATTGTAAAGATTGGATTTTTGCCTGTACATTAATGGAATGGATCAAGCTTTCCTCTTCTTAGCTCTTTTGTATTTGAGTAATTTATTACCTTCATATCTGAGTGTTTATTGTATTTTCATGCATGTATGTTTGAGTTAAATCATTTGCAATTGTTGTGTTGAGAAACTCTATTTCCTTACAACGCCTTGTCAAACCCTAACCTTCTTGTATGCCTCTAAGATTCAACCAAACAAAGATTTGTGAAAGACCCCCTACCCCTCTTCAATGATGTACTAAGCAGTCTAAGCCAGGAAGAAATAACTTTCCATCTTGGTGTATCACCTCCATTTCTCTTTCATGTTCTCCTTCTCCCCTTTTCCTTGTGAGTTGTTAGTGGTAGGGTTTCATGTGTTGGGTTCGACCAGAACGTTGCACTTGGATTGAGAAAGGAAGTCGGCCTTCTCTGAAGATTCAAACTCATTTGCACAAGGTCCCACACCTTGAGGTATTTTTCATTGTGTCATTAGAACACTAAACTCTTTTTCAGTAGGGTGCAGTTTTATGTGAAAAAAAATTGGCATGCTTGATGGGACTACTTCTCTCCATTGAAAAAATTGGTGTTTTCTTTAATGCTTCTTTCCTTTTGAGGCATATATTCAAACACCATGGTGACTCTGTTCCAAATTAGTTGGTTCAAGCATCCTAGTTCTATTTCATGCCATTGAAGAAGTGGTGCCTTCTTCAACATTTCAGCCTTTGAAGGTAGTTCTACAAGCACCTCGTGACTTTGCAAGATACATCTTTGGGTGACTTTGGTAGGTACCCAAAATCTTTGGTTGGGCAGTCCTCTACTTTCCTTTTAAATTTAAAAGTGTTTCCTATGCATAAAAATGTCAATTTTTAATGGAAACTATATCTATACCCCACCATTTCATGATAATGCTAGCTTTTCACCTCCTAATCAGCCATATCAGGCTGGTTATACCTCCCATTTCATTCCACAGAACCCTACTATCGTGGGTTCTCAACCTTCTCAAAATGCATACCACCCACCCCACCCTGCTCAATCTTCTTAGATGCCTACACATTCATATCAATAACCCCAAAAGACTCATTACTTTGAAAATTAGCCTTGTTTCTCTCCCACTCAACCCCAAAATTTTGACAATTTAAGTATAGGTGAAATCACAAGCATTTTGCTTGATTTCAAAAGATAGTTAGGTGAGATTCAAGGACAACATGAGGCTCCTTGTTCTTCCTTTCAACCCCAAAATGAGAGTGAACTCATGTCCATGGCAAAGGATCTCTTTAAACAATTTTTTGAGCTACAGGAGCAACAAGATCTTGATCTACATCAGGAAGAGTGGGTTAATCAAGACTATCAAGGGTAGCAACAAGGTTACCCACAACATGATGAGTTTTTCCATCACACTCATTATCCACAACAAAAAATTTCTAAAGCTCAATGGAGGTATGAGAAATAGTTGGAGGTATAAATAAGGCAACAAGAAGAGTGTACAGCAAGAGATGTTGTTGCTAGGCAAGAAAAAAATAGACTTTCCCTTGCTCTAGCATAGGTGCCTGAGACTCAGATAGCCCCTTGTGTGCCTAGTTTAAAACAAGCATCTCCACCATTTCCAGAACAACCTGCTAAGGAGGAGGTAAGAAAACATAAATTAC
>CM021105.1:167899674-167925494 GCA_007115665.2 Sequoiadendron giganteum
GACCTCTTGATGGATTTTATAATTGTATCCCCTAAAATGGAATCCCTTATTACAAACCTTTGCTTAGAATCCTAAATCCTAAAATACTTCTTGTTGCAAGAACGGTCGTTCTGAAGCCGCCCCACATCCTTACTATTCAATTTTAGAAACAGAAAAATCCTTTTGATCTCTGAATTTTAAGGATTTTGAGATTTGGTGGTCCCGAGAAGTGTGTGTCAAGAAAGGGGGAGCCAATGTCTCCAAATCTCTATCTATTCACATTGATTAGTGTTTGGAGAAATCCAAGTGGGGACTCGACAAGTATATCCATTTCAAACCTAGGATTGTAAATGATTATGAGTTAGTTTCATACATTGCTTGGTTCTAAAATGTTACAAAAACAAACATTCACTATCCTCCTTGAAATTTCAAACACTTTGGTCTAACTATGGATACCTCTTGAATTAGCCTCGATATTAATGCTTGTTCTAAGGGTTTCGATTCTTAGAGACTTCTAAATATCTTTACTTAATCTCAATCCATATCTTCCAAGGATAACATAGGAAATTATGGCTTTAATCTCAGACATTGTGAAAGATATGATGTTTTTGACATAAACATTTAGTTTAAAAACATAATCAAGATGAGTGTAAAATCAATTCATTTAAGCAAGATAAACTTGATACAATTGAACCCCACATGACTATTTGGAGATCGATTGCTCTCGTTGAGCAACCTGATCTTACACCTGCCATTATTCAACCAAACTTTGAAACAATTAATGGAGAACAAATCGATCTCATTAGTAGTTTGAGAATCTTCACTTTTGAAACAAAAGAAACACCTGCTCAGTGCAGAAACGTCAGAAAAATCTTAGACGAAGAAGAGGAACAAATTGATATTGAGGTTAGATGGCCCATATTACCACCAGTTGCATGGCAATAAATATCTTTCTTACTTCCATAAAATTGAACTCCTCTAAATGATCCATCACACAATCAAAATTTGTAGGGGAAGATCTA
The DNA here is from genome assembly GCA_007115665.2 of Sequoiadendron giganteum. Lineage (NCBI taxonomy): Eukaryota > Viridiplantae > Streptophyta > Pinopsida > Cupressales > Cupressaceae > Sequoiadendron > Sequoiadendron giganteum. The sequence goes on from CM021105.1 coordinate 167,900,676, forward strand.
TATCCCATCATTGCAGACATAGGTATTATAGATCACAATTTAGTAGGAAGTGGGCCTTAATACTTTATCGCAATTTCTACACCTTGTTCAGGAAATGTTATGCTCGAGCTAGGAGAAACTGAATAGGTTTAAACATTCCCATTTATCCTCTCATCTAAGTCAACATTGGGTCTTTAGAATTTGAACATTTCAGAGGTCTAGCATCATTCTCACTACCTTGGTCTTATCAAAAAAAGGTTCATTCTAATTCAACATTGGATCAACATTTATCCACTCCTTTATCAAATTTCATCCTTCACTTCACCAAACTTTGCAAAAAAAATTGAATACACCAAACACTTTTTGACTTGAACATCAATCAAATCAACCCCTAACTTAGCTACTTTGTATGTGAAATGTATCCTTTTCCATGCACTTAGTTAAATTAGTTATCATCTTTGAAATAGTTTATCTTGAAGGTCACGATTCTACCCTAAAGATTTCCAAGTTCATAAACAATCTTTATCCTAACATCAAAACATCAAACTCAAGTCAAAAGTGTTGTCCCAAAATGCTTGCAAAGATCACGTCCCACATCATCCATCTTTTCATCCCCCATTATCATCATTGCTCCAAAAATACTTAGAGTGTCCCTTTCACCTAGATTTGAGTCAACTAGAGAGTTCAAACATCACAAATCACAACACAACTCTCCTACAAGTGGCACATAATTTATGGTAAATACAAGATCACAACACAAGATAATAATGGAGAAAACCAAAGTTACATTTACCTCAAGTGATCCAAATCCTTTATAATTTGATCCAAGAATTAATTTTACCCCATCACAACAACCATTATCTCCATCAGGACCATACGAGATTAAAGACATTACAAATAACCCGTTTGGGCTTACTAGGGAGGAAATCATGGAACATCAAGCCTTTGAAAATGTGGCTCTAATTTCTTCATCATTTGTTGCACAAAACTTGACACAAAGCCTCACAACTCCATCATTAGAGCTAAATCAAACATCCACTCCTATTATTAAAACTAGTCTTGCCCAAGACTTTGGTCTAACTCTTCCATTTGAAATCAATACACTTATAGGTACCCTTGACACTAATCCCCCACCTCCAACCACCACTTGGACACCTACCTTTGATGCTCCTCTCATTCTCAAAGATCCTAAATAGCTACATAAAATGCTTACACTTCATTACTCCACCACTACCTTAACATATCAAGGACATCTATCTCCATCCATGCCCACGAGTACCACAAGCATACCTACCATCACACAAAGTAGTATGGACCAAGTATCACAAGTTGATTCAAAAGGGAAAGGAATTACTATCACGAAAAATCAACCTTTAACATCACATGGGACATCTTCATCCAATCCACCAATTAATACATCAAACACGGTGGTTATCCAAAACACATCTATTCCACCTATCATTAACCCACCTTCAAACAACCCCTTGATCACAAATCCCATCAACCAAGGTAATACCTTAATCACATCTCAAGCATAAGTGAATCCTCAAAACATTGTTCAAGGAAACCCTTTCAATCAATGGACTCAAGGTCCTAATGTGCCAATTACATCACAATACCTAATGCCATCATCATCTCTACCATTTGTCCCCCAAGTAATACAAAATCAAATGGGACTTCTAACTTGCATTCCTCCATTGCAATCTACCATCTCCCAAGGAATCTTAAATCAAGGGACTACTCAACCTCTCATCAACAACCCACTACCCATTCATAACATCAACACTCATAATCCATCTGAGATGTCCCAACAACCACTTGATCGTACATTGCAAGCACATGCCCTAGCTTTACAACAAGCTTATTAGCAAGCCATACAATAACAACAAGCACAACAAGCCTATCGACAATTCATACAACAACAACACCAATAATAGTAAGAAGCTCTAACAACCCAACAACAAAAAGTAGCCTTAGCAGCCCAACAATAACAACAACAACAAGCAACCTTAGCCTAGCAACAACATCAAGCACAACAAGCAATCTTAGCCCAACAACAACATCAAGCTCATCAAGCAGCCTTAGCAACACAACAACAACAACAAGCACTCACAACACAACAACAAGAAGCCTTACTAGATTAGCAGTATGCTCAACAACAACAACCAAGTTCCTAATATAATCCTCAACATAATATCATCAATACAAATACGTTAGAAACATACACATCAATACCGCAATCACCCTCACATAATCTTATGCCACCATACACCCCATACAACCCATCACCATATCAAAATCCTCCATACAACTCATCCTTCATTCCACCATATGTTCCCCCACCAAATCTGCAAGACAATCTAGCATCAAAATTTAAGTGCTGTCACAAGAACTGTAGGATCTTCGAATGGGTAAGACCAAGAAGCCCCATACACAGAATTTATGTCCCTATCCATTTGATCAAAACATTGCAATGGTACCATTCCCTCCCAGATTTGAAATCCCCAAATTTGACAAATACAAAGGGAGAGGAAGTCATGTGGACCATGTCAAAGAATTCAATGTCATGTGTATGGAGGTGGATTACAATGACTCTTATCTAATGCACCTCTTCCCACAAAGTTTAACAGGTCATGCAATAGATTGGTTTTCTCATCTACCTCCCGACATCAAAAATTTCCAAGAAATTACTAATAAATTCATCGATCACTTCTCGTTTAATCTTGATATGGACGTAAGTCTAGAAGAATTGTATACTCTTAGACCAAACAAAGGAGAATCTTTTGCCAATTTCTTAAAATGGTGGAGACAGAGAGCTAGTAAAAGCAAGTGGCCTCTTCCCAAAGAACAACAAGTGGGAATCATCATAGCCAATCTAGACTCGGATCTATCTTTCCACTTGAAAATGCAATGCATCACATCTTATGACGAGCTTGTCCCTAGAGCCCTTAACATCAAAAGAGATCTAATCTCACAAGGCAATACTCAAGCTTCCAACTGATCATCAACTAGTTCAAATGACAAGCCTCATGTCTGGGCTAAGAACAAAAATGTAACAAATTATGGTGTGGTAGACGCTAAGGTGGTCCTAAGTGCTCATAGACCCAGCACCAATCATGTTGCTAACATTCAACCAATTGTGCAACAAATGACACTTCCTCAGAACAATCACATCAACAATACCGACATGCAACAAAGGTGAACTGCTAACAGGAACAATTATCCAAAATGCAAATACACAGTTACTGGAACCTATCAAAATGATCATGAAGAAGCTAGTAGAATCAAATCTGATAACATTGCCCAACTTTTAAAACTATCAAGAACCACAAGAGAAACCATCCTAGTACAACAAACATGATCTCTATGACTTCCACAAAATCAAATGACACAAAACAACAAACTGCATGAAACTTAAGAACATTATCGAAGACCTCATAGAGAATGATACCATATCTATTGAGCTACCAGGTAGAAATCAGGATCTTAAGATATACAAGAACCCTATGTCAGATCATAACAAAGAAAATAGCAACAACAAAGCTCAGGATTACACAAACGTACAACATACCTATTCCAATGTCATTGGTTCTTGTGATAGCATCATTACTATTGTCACCATCAAAGGGCCTAGTGAGAAATGTGGAGTCACCACAAGATGTGGAAAAATTACTATTCAAGGAGTCCCACCTAAATCTAGGACATCCTATTTTGCCTACATCCAATCCTAGCAAGTACAATCTCCTAGATCAACTTAAGCAGACCCCCACAAAGATATCAATCTTAGAGCTATTGAATTTATCCCCCGCGCATAGGGAAATATTGGAGAAAGCCTTGTCATAGTCATTTGTTCTCGAGGATATTGATACTAATCAATTTCAAGCTATGGTAGGTCATATCACTAATCATCTTCTCAGCTTCTCCGAGCAAGACCTTCCATCGCAACTGTCTCATAACTGTGCTCTACACCTTGAGGTTGTCATTCATAAAAACAAGGTCAAAAGAGTCTTAGTAGATGGATGTTTTGATTTGAAAATTTGTACTCTTCAGTTAATCAAACATTTGGGCTATTTTGAAGATACTATTGAGAAAGCAAAGAGCACCACCATCAGAGTATATGGTGACCAAGAATGGGTATCATAAGGTGTCATTGTACTTCCCATTCAAATGGGACCTCTTATTGCAGAAACTACATGCCAAGTGCTTGATCTTGATCTTCCCTACAACATATTTCTTGGCTGACCATGGATCCATGCTCTAAAAGTTGTAGCCTTGACCTATCATCAATGTGTAAAGTTTCCTTTTGAAGGAAGATAAATTACTATCCATGGAGATCCTGAGCCTTTTTATATTGCAAGAATATTGAGGCCAAGTTCTATAAGATGCCTCAGATACCCAAGAATGATGAAGGGCCTACACCATCAAGCTCATTTGTTGAACCAGTAGCCCTTGCATCCACATCAGAAGCAAAAATACCCATTGTGCAAAATATACTCGACATCAAAGTAGTGATCCAAGATGATGGATGTGGGAACTATAAGCTATTGAAAAACACCTTTGCCTTAGGAGAGTTTCCTATTTCTTCTCAATCTCATGGGAAACCCACATCTAGCACCAAAGAGCCTGAAATAATCAAGATGGCCGCTACTACCTTCACCAAGTGGGGGGATTTGAACTAGGAGGATATCAATGAAGAAGACTTCTCTAAACTCCTCTATCAGGATGAATGACTTGTCCCTATTATTCCTATGGAAGATGACAACAAAGGCTTGTAGCTAATGAAGGGATGGGGATACAACAAGAACAAGAAACTAGGACAAAATGACAATGGTTTGCTAGAACCCATCGTTCCTGAGAAACAACAAAAGAATCTTGGTCTAAGTTGTACTACTAGCAAGGTCACCCTTATTGGCAAAGATACTTCTACTAAATGAAATGAAGCTTCCTCTTGGTTACCTACATCGCATGATACAACCTTAGATGACTTTCCCCTTGATGTTGTTGACCTATTCAAAAATAACTCCTTCTTCATGATATCCATAACATCCTTTGCTCCAAGCAAGTAACCAACTGAGTTACGCCTAGTATACCCATAACTTATTTACATGGACCAACAAGCATCATCGATTCTAGATTTATTCAAAAATGATGAAGCAATCTCAGAATTCATGGGACTCTATGCCAACTTACCATGGGCAGATCACAAAGCAGGATTTTACATAGAGCTCGACACAAGGTCATACTATGGGGAGACAATTGAATCCTTCAGACACAAAATTAATGAAATACAACTAACATGTAGATCTTTGAGTGAAAACCACACTTTGGCACTCTTCAATCCTAAAATAGTAAAAATAAAGGATGCATCCAACAGTGAAAACCTCTCTGAGGTTCCCAAGGATGATGGATTCAATCTCCCCCTTAGTGCAATGCATCTAGAAAAGTTAGTAGTGCTAATAGAAAAGGCCACACCAGTCAATGTGGAAATAGAATAAGTACCTAAGATCACTTTCCATGTTGAATCCTTGTTGGACAAAGAACAAAAGAACCTAGCAACATTTCTGAAAGAGAAAAGAGCTAACTTTGCATGGTCATACACAAATATGCCAGGCCTTGATCTTGAAGTAGTTGTGCATCACTTAGCAGCCTATCCTAAAGCCAAGCCAATTAAGCAAAAATTCTGGAAGATGCACCCTCGGATAACACTATTGGTGAAACTAGAGTTACAAAAGCTTCTTGACATTGGATTCATTTGACCGATAGACTATCCTGAGTGGGTTTCAAAACTAGTACCAGTCTCAAAACTCACTGGGGGCATCAAAATCTGCATAGATTTTAGATACTTAGGCAAAGCATGCCCAAAGGATGACTTACCTCTTCCTAACATCGACCTCATTATGGACTTAACAACGGGGCATGAAATGATATCACTCATGGATGGTTTTTCAGATTATAATAAAATCATGATCACCAAGGAGGATCAACACAAAATTGTGTTCACTTGTTCATGGGGAACCTATTGCTGGAACGTAATTCCATTTGGGTTAAAGAATGTAGGAGCAACCTATCAAAGAGAAATGACCCTCAACTTTCATGGCATGATCCAAAAAATAGTTGAAGATTATGTGGATGATATTTTGGAAAAATCAAAGGAAAGAAGTGAGCACATACTAGTCTTAGGACCTATCTTTGACAAGCTTGAAGAGTACAAGGTACAACTAAATCCAAAAAAGTGTGTCTTTGGGGTCACATCAGGGAAACTTCTTGGCTTCATTGTCTCATAGAGAGGGATTGAAATTGATCCAGCTAAGGTAAAATCCATCCTCGACATGGAACCACCACAAACACTACAGCAGATGAGAGGATTACAAGGAAGGCTATAGTACATTAGAAGGTTCATAGCGCAACAATTAGATAAAATCCACCCCTTTTCTCATCTTCTCCATAAAGGAATAACCTACAAGTGGGATGACAAATGTGATAAAGCTTTCCAGCAAATCAAAGACTATCTACTGACACATCTAGTGCTCATGCCACCAATACCAAACAAACCCTTGATCCTATATATCTCAGCAAAATCAACAACACTCGAAGCTCTTCTAGCACAACATGATGAAAACAGAAAGGAAAGGGCTATCTACTACATCAACAAAACCTTAGTGGGCTATGAAATGAACTATTCACCCATTGAGAAGGCATATCTAGCAGTATTTTTTACTTAACAAAAATTCAGACACTACATGCTATCACATCAAGCTCATTACAAAGATTGATCCACTCAAATACATGTTATCTAAAGCTACCTTCACAGGACAAATGGCCAAATGGGTATTGATCTTAACTGAATTTGGCATAGATTATGTAGAGCACAAAGCAATCAAAGGACAAGTGATTGTAGACCAACTAGAAGACACACCTATCTATGCAGAGAATCCCTTGGTATCTAAATTCCCTGATGAATTAGTGTTCCTTATCAATCTCACAACTTAGTGGAAGATGTACTTTGATGGGTCATTCACCCAACATGGATCCAGAACATGCATTCTTTTCATCACCCCTCGAGGTGATTGCATTCCAAAATCATATAGGCTAGCATTCCCATGTACTAATAATATTGTTGAGTACAAAGCCTTAATCACAGGTCTAAGGATAACAGTTCAATGGAAGATTCAAGAGATGAAAGTCTATGGAGACTCACAACTAGTTGTCAACCAATTTAATGATGACTACCAAACTAAGGATGACAAGCTTAACCCTTACAAGAAGATGGTGGAGAATCTCAAGGACCTTTTCATAGACATAAATTTTGAGTAGATTCCTTGCATGAACAATGGAGAAATAGATGTCATGGCAACAATCAGATCATTGTTAGATATGTCGAACAACGTCCTCCAATGTGAATTCTTGGTAGAACAACTTCTCGTACCAACTTTCAAAATCCTTGAATTTGAATTCGTATGTGTCATTTTTGGTCCTAGATCCCCATGGTATCATGACATATTTATCTACCTAAGCAGAGGAACCCTTCCATTTGATATCACCTCGAACCTTAAAAAGACCTTTGTTAAAAAGGCATCCAGATTTGATATCCTAGGTGATACCCTTTACCATTGAAACATCCAAGGGACATTACTATGATGTCTTAACCAAGAGTAAGCCTTGACCACTTTAACAGAATCTCATAATAGCATATGTGGGTCCCATTCTAGCGGTATGAATTTAGCTAAGAAACTGCTAAGGACGGGGTACTATTGGCCAACCATGGAAAAAGAAGCTTATCAGTACATGAAAAAGTGTGTCTAGTGTCAATAGCATGGAGGTCTGATTCATGCTCTAGCTCAAGAATTGCAACGAGTGATTACACCCTGGATTTTTTCATAGTGGGGGATTGACCTCATAGGAAAAATCACTCTGACCTCATCCAACGACCAAAAGTTTATCATAACCACCACTAAGTACTTCACCAACTAAGTTGAAGCCATTCCTATGACCTACATAATGGGGAAGAAAATTTCTAAGTTTATCCTGAACTATCTCATTTATCATTATGGTGTTTCTCAAACCCTAATCCCAAATAGTAGAACACCCTTCAAAAAATAGGATGTGAAGGAGCTGTGCAAAAGATTCAACATCCAACACCGATTCTCTACCCCATATTATCACCAAGGAAATGGCCAAGCTGAGGCTACGAACAAAACTATCCTGAAAATCCTAAAGAAAATAGTCAATGAGGCTGGTCGTGACTGGCATTTGCAGCTAAATTCCACTCTTTGGGCCTATCGAACCAGTATCCACACCCCAACAGGTGCAACCCCTTTCTCCTTGGCCTATGGATCAAAATCCATCCTGCCTATTGAGGTTGAGCTCCCATCATTGCGAGTGTCACTACAAAACCTGATCACTGATGAAGAATACAAAGTGTCTCAGTTGAATGAGCTAGAATTCATGGACGAGCGTTATCTTAATTCCCTCAATCATTTGCAAGTATATCAAAACCAATTGAAATAGAGTTATAACAAGAGGATAAAATATTGGTCTTTCCAAGTAGGGAACTTATTCTCAAGCAAAATCAGAAGAACCTTCTAGATCAGGACAGTAAAGGGAAGTTTGAGCCAAATTGGTTGGGTCCCTTTGCCATCACAACTAGCTATGGATTAGGAGCATATCAATTGTCAACACCTGAAGGAGAACCCTTGCAAGAGCCTACCAATAGCTTGCATCTCAAAAAAAAATTTTGCCTAGTCTTGAAGGGTATAAATCTAAAAATACAAAAGAAATCAAAATCCAAAAAAATGAGAAAAAGGATTAAAAAAGAAAAAAATTGTCCTCTAGTGAAAACCACTTCGATGGCGCTTTAGGCAAGTACCTTAGTGAAAACCTGAAAAACAAGCACCTTACATAAATAAAGCACCTCAATCTATTCTTTGGCTCTTTTGTCCTATCATTCTTTGTACCACCATTCATCCATCGCCTATCCGCATCCTTATCATAGCTTGACATTATGAAGTATCGCGATCCCTTTAGTACTACTTGGCATATTCCAAAGGTCAATTTGTCTTGTCTTTATCAAGGTAGTCTATTATGTCACAGTGGGGGAACTTTGTTATGGATCACATCAAATTCTTGTATATCTTGAGGTCATCACAACTCTTATCAGAAAATCCCAAAAACATTTGTAAAACATTCATCCAAAAATCCAAAAACATTTGTAAAATCTTGTACAGCTAAAATACAAAAACATTCAAAAAATTATGAAGGCAAAATCTAAAACATCTAGATAACACATCAAAAACCCTAAAAAGTTCAAACATCGAAAAAAAAAAAAAAAATAGTCCCCTTGTTGAACTACGTCATCTCTAAGCTTGAACGTAGGCAAGTCCATCATTGATGTGCCCCTGAGACACCCTAGGTCAGTCCTTTAGGAGTCTGTCATAATAAACTGACTTTTCATCATTGTTCATATCTTCATCTTGTTAATAGGTCGAGTCAATCAAACTACGTGGTCTTTGTGTGTATAATGTAGGCAAGGATTATCTTTGATCAGCCCCTAAGACCCCTAGGATCGACCTTTAGGTAGGGTTCTTGGTCAAAACTCTCAAAAACACAAAAACATCCAAATATTTCAGAAATGCCCTAAATATCCAAATATTTAAAAAAGCCCTAAACATCCAAATATTTAGAAAATTCCTAAACATTCAAAAATCTCTTGAAAACTTTCAAATATTTGAAAACCCCTAAACATTCAAATATCAAAAAACCCCAAAAACATTTGAAACAAAAATTCAAAACATTAGAAAACATTCAAAAGACCTAAACAACCTTAAATAATCTGAAAACCCTAAACATTCAAAAAGACCAAAAACAACCTCAAAACATTCTCAAAAACCCCAAAAACATTGAAATAATCCAAAAAATCCGAAACCACCCATCCCATCTCGCTTTCACCCATAATAAACCTTCACCCATGATAAATTGATTGTCGCCTTCACCCTTTGGCAAAACAAATAGAAAGCAAGTATAACAAGTCATAAAGTAAGAATTTAATTGTCAAAAATTTAAAATCTAAATCATAGGTAAATATGTCAGTGAAGTTTGTATTAATGGCTTATCATAAAGCTCATCATTATCCTAACATGAAACAACCATCTGATCAACATGTCCTAGGATGTATCCTTCCTATGATAGACATCAATATCAGACATCACCTTAGCTAAATTAAACTGGCATAAGATATAGATAGCATTGATTGTTTGTCTTTGATCTTTTGTTATGATTTATCTTAGTGACCGATTCCCAGGACCTCTCAATGATGTCTATCAAAACAATTTAGAGAGAAAGGAATGGGGCATCAATCATTATCTTTTGTTTTTTGTGCTTGTGAATACTCTTGTAAAATAATCTTGGCGCATACTTGCTTATTTCTAAGTAGGAAAGTTGTTTGGAGTATGTTGTTGACTATTGCGTATGCTTTGGTCCAATATATTCTAAGCTTCCAACTTACATTTCAACAAGGTTTCTGTATGTCAAGGTGTGAACAAGAACTATCCTATTTGTTTGCAGAGTCAAAGTCCATTACACTAGATACAATGCCATCCTAGTTATCAATACCTTGATGCATCGTGTCTATGTGTTATATCAAACAATAAGGAATGACGTAAAATCTAAATCATGAAATGTGAGAAATTCATCATCCTGCATTCATCCTCATTTGCATTTTCTCATCACCATCTCTAATAAATTCTCGATGGATCATAGACTTGTTGGATCTTTTGAGGCAATCATCAAAATCAACGGTTATTCATTCTTTATTCTTATATCTTATTTCTGCGCTAACCTAGCATCATGACAGTCAACAAAAACAACATCAATGCATCCATCCTACATCCACAAACCATCAACATACATGCATCTCATAATCATAGCATAATCATAAAACATTCATTGCATATCACATCATAAATCCTTCATTATCATTTGAGTTGCAATGAACAATATAGATTTTTTATTCTAAGCATCTTAAATCATTGCATCACATATCATACACATGCATTGCATTATCATTTCATAGCATAAAAATTTTCATCCATAACATTTGCATATCATAATCATCCATCCCATAGAATATCGTGAAAAGATAATGAAAAATAATACAACATTGCAACCATCCATATCATTACATCGCATATCATCTCATATCATCATCATATCGCATAGACATAAATAAAGTGCATCCATACATTTATAAGCATGAAATAAAGAACACATTCCATCATATAAAAACTGTATCGTATATATATCAAAAAATGAATGTCATGATACAAAATTTGGATCAATGTATGTATATCGATCATAAATACAATATGCACGAGGCTATCAAAAATGAGCTCATGAATGTATATCTGTGTCAAATAATGGCGCAAAAAAATCAAAAAATTGTTTGTACATTGGAAGCTAGCCCTGGTGGCTACTCCCCTCTTTGGTTGATCCTCGGCTCTGGGTTGTGCATCACTACGCTGTGAAAAATCAAGTTGTTTACATTCCTATGGTACATCCTGGTGGTAATGCATCCTATAATATGTTGCCTCGGTCACGACCTCTCTATATAATCTGATAGATACAAACCTACCATGAGTAGCCACTATCATCGCCTCTACCTGTTGGCGTCGGGTAACCTCCTGATCTCTCTCTGCAGTCGCAACCTATACTTTTTTTTGTAATGCTTGATCTCTCTTGGTCATGATACCTAAAACCTGTTGTCGTGCTTGGTTCCGCTCACCAGTAATAGCCAAAATCTATTGGCAGGTTTGATCCCACTCACTTGTCAAAATATGCACCTGTTGTTGCAGTTTTATTTGTGCATCTCTGGCATTTGGTGGTGGTGGTGGCACTGCCTGCTGTTGTACAACCTATGACTAAACCTAAGGAGGCTACTGTCCAATTGGTGGAGCCCCCAAAACCTTCCCATCCTAGCCATACTGGCCACCTTGTCCCTGTCCTCTACCCCTCGCTCATCTCCCTCTAGGCCTCCCTCGCGGAGGAGCACCTACTAGATATGTCAAACATCATGGAGGTATGAACCAAGCATCATAAGTAGGCGTAGTCTACGCTATCGCCTGACCCTGATCATAGGCCCATGCTCGAGCCGCTAATTGTTTGAAGCTCTCAACTACCTCTGGATCTAGAATAGTAGGTCCCCATGTGGGAACCTCTCGAGCCAACCTAGCAAAAATGGCCTTGTATGCGTCATCTGGCCTATCTTGTGGCTCCTAGACTGTCGAGCCACCCTGTCTGGTAAATATCTCTCGATGAGCGTATGCTCACGACCTTGCATGTATTGAGTCTACCTGGTGGAGAATAATTGTTGCATCTCCAAACCATGCTGGAATTTGTAGCCAGGGTTGCCATCAAAAAACTATCATGTCATCAATAACTCATTGCTAGTACAGGAGCCCAATCTATCCAATGTGCCACAAGGTGATAGCACCTTTGTATCGCTAGATCACAAGATCATATAGCTCAACATCTGCCATCTGCACAATCGATCGAAGCACAAAGACATGCTCCCATACCTAAATGTGAAGCAGAGTCACCCCTATGCCAATGGCTCTCCTATCACAATAAAAAAATCGTGCATATCATGATACAATGAGGCCAACATCATGGGCCCCCATGCAAAAATTGTCCTCTTCTGAAGCATCTAATGCCATGTTGATCCCCATCCTAGGCTAAACGCTCTGCTTCGTTGGTCTGGAGCAACCAAACCTGAAATGATGGTTGTGATGATCAAACAAAATGTGGTCACACAACCTCTATACATCTTGAGGTTGATATGTGATATCACTAGAGCAATGTCCTCAAGCTCCATCACCTCGTGATAGGCATCAAATTCGACATCAACATCATAAATCACGTGATCACCATGTATAGACAAATGCAAAATATGTCATACATCCTCTAAGGTCACCATCACCTCGCTTGTCAGAAGGTGGAATGACGAAGTCTCACCATTCCATCTCTCGCACATAGCAAACATCATGGCTAAATGTGTCTGGATGACGTGTGCATATGCAACATACCAAAGTTCGATCTCTCCCAGGTGCTCCTGGCATAACTCAGATAGATCGCCCAATCTCTCCAACACGGTGGGCCTGTGCTCATGTGACATCAGTGGTGGAATGACCTCCTACATCCATGAAGCACATGTCATCAAAGAAATCGAGGAATTTTGACTCAATTTGGAATTTCCAGCTTAAGAAACACAATAGTGTCGCTATTTGCAATAACATCGCTATATTTAAATTTCAAATTGTGACCCCCAAAAGCATTTCAAATTACAAATTAAAAAGTGTGTCACCAAACACACATGCATCGTGATTTAGGCTTTGGAAACCCTAACCCTAATTTCTAAATCAGAAAGTGTGTCGCTATATAAGCATGTGTCATAATTTAAAATTAGAAACCCTAATTTTAAATCATGAATAGCGTCGCCATATACATTTATGTCACTATAATTCATTTGAGCATCGTCGATTGCAAAATGGGCGTCGCTATATAGAGACACCACCAAAGTTTAAATTTGAAAGTGTAATAAATGCATCAAAAAGTAAAATTTCAAATCAAGTTTCGAGTTACATACCGGTGGTCCTACGCTCGGAAGCTGTTGATACTCTCAAACTCGGTCGAAGATGTGCCTGGGAAGCTCTTGTTGCGCCATTTCATCGAAGGGTCAGAGCTCAAAACATCAAGAATCTCACAAGTGTGAATGCACAAATGAATTGAAAGTGACCCTTCCTGGGTTATTTATGTTAGAAAATTAAGGTTTTTTGCCCTAATTTCACCTTCAAGCGATGGTTTATCATCATTTTCACCAATTTTTCCAATTGGAACATAATCGTGCATTGTTTTTTGCATTTTTGGCATAATTCTTGCATCCTAGAGCCTTTTTGGACCCTTGGGGTAGCTTAAGAAATCAACCCAAAATTCAAAAATTTCACCCAATTTCTCGAGGGGACAAGGAATCAACTTTATCCTTTCGCTGGGGCAACGAAAAAATTAAAAAAACATTATTTTTTATTTAAGCAGCAGTTTTGATCCAAACAGCGTTATTCTTTGAATCGAAGCAATAGGTACCTCGCTTTAAAGAGGGGCAAAATGTAGACACCGAAAAATGTCTTAGATGATACCATACACTCGAAACAAGTTTACTAACATTATTTCCTCTTTAAACCCATCCTCTTTTCGCTTAATTAGTTGAATTAGCCTAACTAATTAATTAATTGTATCATTTTCGTCCATTAACCTAATTCATCAAAATCAGGTTAATTCATCCCCCTTCACGCTAACATTTCATCTTGTTAAATTAAATAAATCAAAGTATTTAATTTAATCTCCTAAGTCATCTTGTTTAATTAAATAACCCTAAGTTATTTAATTAAATATCATTTCATCCTCCCCCATTCATTAAATTATTTAATTTAATGAATATCACTTTATTCCTCCAAATCCCCTAATTGCATGATTAAACCTTATTTAATTAGCAATTACACTAATTTCCCTCCAAAAGGGGAATATTCCTTCTTTATCCCTTTTTGCACAATTAAAACTTTCTTTTAATTTGCAAAATATCTTTTGTCCTCACCCAAATGAATATTTTCTCTCCATCAATCATCTCACTTTGCTTCTTAAATACAAGCTAAACCTTTAACCTCTTGAGAAAGTCACCTAGTGACTTGTGCGTAGGTCAAAAGTGTGTATGTTTGGAACAAATGTGAGCCCTTGATTAACTTTCATCTTGCATTCTCATTCGTTGATGAGAATCCATGATCCACACCTCTTACTTCCTCCATCCTGAACCATTGATTAAGCTTTTCAATCTCAACCTATGATCCCTTAAATGTTATGTCCTATTATGAGATGTTACACAAACTATTAATGCAATAAAATGAATAACATAAAGAGTACACCTCACGATTAGCCGAAGGAAATAAAGTGCAAAGAAGTAAGATAACAAATAGACAAGTGATTATATCTCCTTTGTGTTGCTTCTTCCTTGGTTGGCCCTTGATTTTTGGATGTTTTGTGTGCTCCTTGGATGGCTAGTTAGACCAAATATGCAAGGTAGTATGCAAGATGAATGAGGACATGGTAATGGTGAACTCAAATGTTATGGTGAATGCAAGTAAAACTCAAATGGTAGTTTTGCAAGAGTTTTGATAGCAAAAGATTGATTCCAAAAATGAGAGGAATGAGGGGGTATTTATAGAACAATTTGAATTCTCTAGAGAATTCAACGGTTGAGATTAAGTCAACAAGGTCAAGATGGAGGGCTATGGTGAGTTGATGACTCACAATCCCTCACATCTTGACATGTAGAATGTGAGATGGCTTAGGGTGAGATGATGTGGGAGTGAGGTGGAAGAAAAGTACATCATGTGGAGAAAGGACAAGTACTTTGGAAAAGGGATGATGTGACCTTTGAATGATCACATGGAAAGAGGAGAATCTTGGGTGAATAAAAGTGAATTAAAAATTCACATGATTGGAAAATCTTGTGGATAAGACAAGGTTCCAAAATGAGAGGTGGAAAGTACCTTGGATAAAACAAGGTCCTTAAAAAGGTAGGATTCACCCACATGTGACTTGATGTGACAAGTCAAAGGTTCTAGAACTTGCATGGGGAAGAGAAGATTCCTTAAAGGAATAAAAGTGAATTGAAAATTCACATGGGGAAGAGAGGAGCCTTGGATGAATAAAAAGGAATTAAAAATTCTTTGGGGGATGGGGAGAGTTGACCAAGGTACTGATTAGGCTAATGACCTTGATTAAGGTTGTGCAAACACAAGATTAGAATAATTAATGAGAGATTAGAAGCAAGTGGGAGATTATGGAGGATGTAACAAGGAGAGAGAAAATAAGGAATTAAAAATTGATTTTAATCAAAAAGGTCAAATGACTAAATTAAATAAATTGTCCTATTTATTTAATTTAGAGAAGAAAAGGTGTAAGGTAAAGTATTTAATTATTCAATTACATATTTTAGGAACCTTAGGCAGAAAATGAAATAATGATTAAATAAATTATTTAATCATTATTAATGAAATAGATGAATAGAGTAAACAATTTTGACCATGTGGAAGTGGTCAAATTTAGATGTCTACACAACCCTTCATTTCTCATTTGCTCTCCTATAAATAGAACACTATTAAGAGATAAATGGATCCATCACTCAGAGTAAACTTATGTTGTTGAAACTCATACACACTCACACTTTACTCATCTTTAGTTAATTTTAGTTAATTTTAGTTGCATAATAGCTTAAGGCATCCATTAATGGCTTCCATACATCCATCTTAGTTTGTTTATAAATTAGGGTTTCCATATTTTAGCTTAGAATTAGCTTAAATTAGCTTAGAAATTGCATAATTAGATCAATTTTAGCATAAAATCATGTCAATTTAGCTTGCACCATGTTTAATTTAGCATAAATTAGGTTTTCATCCATTTATCATAATGATTTCATCGAATATCTTCCATAGAATCGATTGAAACAGGCTCACTAATCACAGGATTGGGAAAGGGTCATCATTTCACATCAACATGACACCAATTCCAAAATGGGATAAATTTCAAATGGGTTCGAGTAGGCATTTAACTGTTTTTTGTAGTTTACAATTTTCAGTTTCAATGAATGCTTAGTTTAAATATTAGTTTGAAGGATCTTGTTTGGTAGATTGAGGTTTAGTGGCTAAATTATGCTTTGATTCATCATGGATCAAGCATAATCGACCCACATTGACAATCCTCGTTTCATAGTTTCATGTACATATTGTAAATATTATTTCTTTCCATGAAGTGCTTTGCACACCCTACATTCTCCTTAAGGGAATGTATGCCTGTAGTTTCCATGCTTTTCTCTAAGTGCAGGCTGCACATGTTTTTTTTGCCCTTGGGAGACCCGATTTTATAAATTCCCTTTGTGACTCTATGCCCAATGTACTTATAAGGCCTCCTGATTCCATGATTAGTAGATAATCATCCGAAAAAAAATCACCAAAATGTTGACATTTTATGCCACCCTTCGATGCCCATCATTTATATCCGATCAAAGAGATCCTATGTGTGTATCCTTTTTCAATCCATATTTATTTTGATGAATTTGGGCTTTGAGGGTTTCAAATTCCTCAATTGTATCCAATTTAGGGTTCTAAATATGTAAGTTAGGGCTTCCAAAACCCTCATTTTCTTAAACCCTAAACCCCCGGTCTTGGCAGACACTTTTGTTATATTCCTCTATTGATTCTTTGTGGTTGGTTCTCAGTTGTTTAGTTATAACTTATGTCCGTCGAAGTCATGTTTTGACTGGCCCCTTCATCCTAGTATTCTTGGTTGTCACCTGTTGAGTCATTATAAATCATGTTTTATACTAATGTGGGTTCAAAATCATTTAATATTTGCTTAAGCCTTTGTAATATTGGGCAGGTCCCACAAAATGCACCCTATTGGTTCCCTGTTAGCCCACATGATTAAAATAATAAAATTAAGAAGTCGAAGGGATGGCGGGAAAGATCTCTTCATCAGAGGGATAGGTAGATATCGACAGGACATAAATGATGGTCCCTTCAACATCTCAATAACTTGGTAACAACGATGGATGGTGAATGTTGAGGCAACACATGTTTTTGTGGGCTCGTGTATTTTTCCAACGGTATCAGAGAGAAGGAAAAATATTGGTGAGAACCTTAAGTGTCTCATCCTGATATACTAGTGTGCCTTTGATGGTGTAAATCGTCAAACAAAAATCAACGAGTCGTATCGAGGTGATAGGGAATTTTCAAAGAGACAATCTCAGGGGTCTCTTTGACATGCCAACGTCAGTTCAATTGACGGTTAAGATGTGTTCTAACAAATGAATCTTGATCATTACCCACTAGCCCATGGGGGACCCACTATTAGATATGGACTTGTGGAGGGATAGTGGGCATGAGCCATGTGGTGCCATCATCATTGTCCACTGAATTATTGGAGGCATAGAAATATTTAATGAGATATTTCTTAATGACTATGGAGGGTTAAAGAATGTGCTACTAAGGGGATGTTTATGCACATTCAAAATGGTTCACTGAGATGTTCTAATCTCATCCATCTATTGCTAAAGAAGGATACACATTATGATCACTAGCCTAGTGTAAAGAAGATGTATGGTTGTGGTCATCGAGTTGATCTAGGTCGTTGCCCACTAGCCCGTGATCGTAGATCTGAAATGTGTAAAACTTAGAGGGTTGGCAGGCAAGTGACATGTGTCATAGAGGGGCCCCATTTCTTTGGTTGTTGTGTGTGAGATGAAGATCAACAACTGTGTTTTAAACTTTGCTCGATGTTTGATCTAAGCCCTTCATCTCCAATCCAACGACCAATATTCAAACTTCAATGGCTAATTGATTCTGTTCGCGACAAATTTGTAGAAGTTATTGTTCAACGACATTCTTAGCTATCAAATCAAATCTGATCAATTATGGATCATTTTTTACACATTTTTTCAATGATGTATTGATTACAAGATGTTACCATTACTCCTTGATGTGCTACATACTCTTTATTCTCTATCAGGGTGTATTGGTCGAAGAGTTTTTTAGATGCTTTCATGGGAATTCCATCCTTGCATTCATGATATTAATTATTTGGGGCTCATTCAAGATGTCAGAGCTCTTATGGCTTGGCAGTGGCTCTATGGTTGGTAGATTTCAGATCTTTTCTAGACCTAATTGACGTTCATCTTTTTGTAACCCTAGTTGAGTTAGGGTTAGGGATTTGAATTCAACTCTAAGTTATGCTTGAACTATAAAGGAAACACTTGTATATTTTCTCAAGGTTCTTTCTTTCGCTCCTCTGAGGTTTTTCTATTGCAAGCCTATATTTTAAACTCTGCTATTGTAAAGATTGGCTTTTTGCCTTTACATTAATGGAATGGATCAATATTTCCTCTTCTTAGCTCTTTTGTGTTTAAGTAAGTTATTACCTTCATATCTAAGTGTTTATCGTATTTTCATGCATGTATGTTTGAGTTAAATCATTTGTAACTACTATGTTGAGAAACTCTCTTTCCTTCTAGCGCCTTCTCAAACTGTAACCTTCTTGTATACCTTTGAGATTCAACCAAACAAAGAGTTGTGAAAGACCCCTTTCCCCTCTTCAACGATGTACTAAGCAGTATAAGCTAGGAAAAAACAACTTTCCATCTTAGTGTATAACCTTCATTTCTCTTTCATGTTCTCCTTCTCCCCTTTTCCTTGTGGGTTGTTAGTGGTAGGTTTTCATGTGTTGGGTTGGACCAACATGTTGCACTTGGATTGAAAAAGGAATCTGGCCTTCTCTATAGATTCAGCCTCATTTACGCAAGGTCCCACACCTTGAGGTTGTTTCCATTGTATCATTAGAACACTGAACTCTTGTTCAATAGGGTGCAGTTTTATGTGACAACAGTTACCAAGTTAAAAATTAAGGTTTATGTGTAGATGATGAAATGACTATTTTAAAAAATTATTGAACTTGAGACAAAAAATTATAAGTGCCAAAGACTATACTAAATAATTCTAGATTGATCATTTGTACCTATCTCAAAGAAAAAACTCAGCTAAGGAAGATTCTTGTTGGAAGAGATTTGTTTTTGATTTATTAAGTAGGGAAAGGGCCCTGATCCCTTACAAAAACAAAAAAATAGTCTAGGGAAATAACACCCAGACAAACCAAAAAAATTGAGGAGATAGTAAGAATAGAAACAACATATCTCCTCACTAAAACCAATCAAAAACACATCAACCACCAACAGGATCAAAACATATACACCTATGGAGTAACCAATAAAGTTTAGACCAAACCATATTATCATCCACCCATAAAACTAAATAAAGTAGTTATAGCCTATCATAAGTTCCCAACAAGTCAACAATCCTCAGAACAAAAGTATAGAGTAAATTGACACAGTTTAGGCTTATCAAGCCATTATCCAAAACTAACCTAAATAGGATACCAAAAAACCTTTAACAAAAGACATGAAAAAGTAGAACCAGGAATCGAATATAGGACTAAGCCTCCTCAATTAGGCTCCAATACGTCTTCAGGTCTCCCACCGTTTCCTTGAGGTTGTCCTTGGTCTCCATCTTCTCGGACCGATCAACTTCATCCATGTTACCTATTTTTCACTACTGTTTTTTGATCTTGCCTTGTCCAGATATAGTAGCCATCACTACCCTTTTCATTACATTGTCCATAGCCCTACAAACATTTCTTACTGTCTCCTCAATAAATTGAAACCTATTTGAGTTGTCTTCTTTCTATAGCATCCTTTCGAGTAGCTCCATACTCTCTTCCATACTTTCCATTCTTGTCTTAATAGCATCTATTTCCTTTTCTTTTAGATTATCAACATTACAAGGGGTCTCAGTATTAAATTTAGTATCCTCCAGGTTAATAGGGGTTTCATCCCTATTTTCCTTTTCTTTTGCCATGCTTTTCTCCTTCTCCACATCACACTCCTCTTGTTGATTATTACCAACCTCCTCTTCTTGACTCGAATACTCAATCTCCTCAAAACCTAATACTTCTTTCTTCGATTGTCCACCTTCTCCCAAACTATCAGGAACATACTCCTTTGAAGAAGTATATTTCTCATTCTTGGCAACCCGCTTCCCTTTTTTCTTCACAGAATCCATAAGAGTAACCATTTTCCTTTCATCAACAATTTTGGTTTTCTTACTAGCATCCAAACCCTTGGATGTAGCCATATCAAGTCGGGTTAACCTACGACCTGAAGGGGTAATGGAACCACTTTCTAGGCTAATATCATGATCATCCAGAATTGTTATTGTGGTATTTTTAGAGCCAAGTTCTTTTATCAACAATTTTCTTTTCTTTTTGATAGCAAAAGCAAGGGAAGCAGTATTGCATTTTTCAGGGGTAATTTTAAGGAGCACCGTCCATGAGGGGTCCACAACTTTAGGAGAAGGGTTCATGCTAGTTTTTGTTTTTTCTCAGGGGAGTGGGGTCAACTTTCCAGTAGTTCAATTTTAACTGAGTTTTTAGGGTCGGGTTGTGCTCAATCAAATTATGAAAGGCATTCAATTGTAGGGTAGTAGCAAGGACATACTTACAAATAGCTCTAATCAAGCCCTGATGTAGGGGTGGGTTAGCACCATGAGTCAAGCTTTTCTTCAACAATGAGATGATGAAAAAGGGAAGGTTGATTTTTTCTAGGTGTCTAATGTGGTTTAGGATGGGGAAATGGTACTCATGCACCAACTAGAAATGACCTTCTAAAGTAAAGTATTTCATAACAAAAAAATAAACATTATGGTAGGGAGGTAGGAGAAAAAACTTAGAATAACCATTTTGAAATCTTTTTGCTTTTTCTTTGGTTTTGAAGAATTTATCGATATAGGTCTGGTAATTTCCTATACTCACCTTAGCAATTTTCTTCCCCTCATAACTAAGACCCATGTCTTTAGCTATCAACTTAACATCCATTATGAAATGGAGCCCACCCAACTTGACTTCATCATCCTTCCATGCATTGGTGAACTTGTAGCTAAGCTCCACATTATACCCTTCCATGGCTTTAAAGTAAGGGGTAAAGCTAGCCCATTCAAAGAGGCTCCAAATCTCAACATTCTACCTCAGGGAATCATGATTTCTTGGCTTCGTTCTCTTTCTAGGACCTCCCATCACTTCTTCCCTGGTAAGAAAATCCTTGCACAAAATCAGATAATTTGTACTAAGACCCTTCTTGTCCTCTACAAAAACCACTGGGAGTTCAAGGTTTTTAACCTTGATAGTAACTTGGGGTTTTTTTATTTTGAGAAGTGAAGACTCGAAACTTCTAGTGATAATTTTAAAAAGATCATGTTGTTCACACAAAAATAATTCACACCTTCCAAACCAACCTTTGTTGGAAATGACAACACCCCCGCCATTAAGACACACACTTAATCTTTCTTGATTATCCTCGAATCTGCTATTGCTAACACATGCAAAAATGTCTTGTCGATAATCCTTAGCAAGATTTTTGTGATATTGAGTGGTTAGCAACATTACCTAATGTATAACAATCTCCTTTCCTTTTTTACTATTACAAGGGGCTTCCAAAAATCATTTATTTCTATCTTGTTTCTTTTATACAACTGGGGATTTATCATACTCCTATCATTATTAGAGTACCCCAAATCCCTATTCTGCCAGTTACCCTTCTTCATTATGAATAGGGTAATAATTATCATGACAACTTCATGACTATGTGAGTACTCCATCATCACTATATTCTTTTTATCCACGTAGGATTACTTAAAAGCTCAAGTTTCTCTTTGGATACAATCTCCTTGATTTGACTTGGCAATTGCTAAAAGTTCCAATATTGCCACTTCGATTGTCTAAGGAAATTATTTTCCATTGCATTAGTCACTATATTCCCCTCCTTAAAAATATGACCAATCTTACACTTTTGAAAGGTTTTAATCATCTTTCTACAATCATCAAGAATGTCCTTTAATTCCCACGGTGCATCAGCCAAATTATTTAAATAATCTAATATTAGCTTGGAGTCGCCTTCCACCCATAATTTAGAGTAACCTTTTTCTTTCAAATAATTTATTCTCGCCTACACATCCTTAGCTTCGACCATGTCATTTGTAGCAATACCTAGGCTTCTGCTAAACCCAACAACAAAATTACCCAAATGATCCTAATTATTCCACCCACTCCTGCCAAACCAGGATTCCCCTTCGAGCACCTGTCAAAATTACACTTTATTCATCCTAGGTCTGGAGGTATCTAGATAGTTCTCCTTCTAATAAGTTGTTTCACCTAGTTAGTATTGGTTAAAAATCTTGTGATATACCCCATAGTTGCTTAATTCACAACTCCTTGTAGTAAGGCATCTTCTTAGAAGGAGCATACTTACAATTATCAATATTTTCTTGTATCTGCTTCCTTATTGATATACACAATTCTTTACTATTCTTAGCAACATCCCTAAAAGCTCTGTTGTTTCGTTCTTTCCACAACCCCTAGGTGAGGAATGGGGGGACTTGTCTCGAAAAAAGCAAAGATATTATGGGAGTAGGGACAAAGATTCCAACCATCAATAAACATTTTAACTGAAGGAGGGAAGACCCACTTAATTATCATATTCCTCATGAAAAATACCAATTCTCCTATGAATAAAGACATTGAAACAATAGATGCATGATGGTTTCTTCAGCTTCATTACAAAGATAACATCTATTAACTAACTAGAATCTTTTTTTCTTAAGATTATCAATTGTGAGAATCTTTCCACGAGCTACTGTCCACCAAAAGTAATTTATCTTTGGTATTAAATTCTTACTCCATACCATATTCCAATTAAAGCCACCCTTTTTAAAAACATAAATAAAAAAAAATGTTACTAGATAGGAATAACACAATATTCCTATCCTAGATTCTATGAGACCAAAAATACCTCCCACATAATCATCATGCAAGATCATAAAGAGAAATTAAAAAAATAGAATTATAACAATCAACTTAAATAAAAAAATGTACATGAAATCATTTGCTTAAATATATGTCATTTAAGTAAAAAAATTAAAATTATGACAATCAACTTAAATAAAAAATGTACATGGAATCATTTGCTTAAATATATGTCATTTAAGTAAAAGAAAATATTAGAAAGTGGTGGGTGAATGTATGTGGAGAGTCTAATAATAGAATTTAGCTAAGCATGTGCATAATGACACATGACATGATCAAATGATTAATTGTCACAAATATTAAATATAAAACTTACTATACACTACCTAAGTAAATTTAACTAGGTCGAACAAAGACAATAAACTAGTCTATTTTAAAAAACAAAAACAACTAACCTAATGTGAATATAAATTAGATTTTTTTTTTGTTCTTATTCTCGCCTATTTTACACCAATTTTTTTTAGATAGCACCAAAATAGTAGAATTCGCATAAATTTGAAGGTTTCTTGAGATTAAGAAAATGAGGAATCAAAATGGGGGATAAATTATTAAAAGAGATAAGTGATCAAAACATATTGTTATATGAATTCCACATAAAGGCAATGATATTTTTGGATTGTGTCAAATCAAACAAATAGACTGCAGTACTTCTCAAGATTTTAGAAACACTTATATTCAAAAGGATCTTATCTTAGTATCTAAGTTTAAGATATATCAAGATTTTAGAAACACTTATATTCAAAAGGATCTTATCTTAATATCTAAATTTAAGATATAATCATTCATGTTACTCAATGAACTTAACATATCCATTTCCTTCTTATCCCAAAGGAAAATACAAAAGAATGAAAATATAATGATCAAGAGGAAAACATGTATTTTTAAAATATTTCCATCAACAATTCTCATATAAGCCCTCAATCACCTTTTCCATTTACATATTTAATCTTGCTTCAGTTTTTCTCGTGTCATTCAATATATTACTTTATTATGGATTTCCTAATTTCTATATGTTATTTTAGTTATTTTTAGAAGAATATGTGTGTACACATGCGTAGTCAATCATCTTGTTACTATATACGTTATTTTACATTTGTATTTACAAAATATTAAATTCTCTCTTAATAAAGATAGTACATTATGTTTCATTGAATGTGTACACATGATGCTAGAATTGTTTTTATACTATTTAATTTATTTTTATTAAATATTCAACTCATGATTATCTACTACACTCTTAATGTTGGTGTACATCGGATTATGAATAGTCATCTTGTGTCTATCTTAACTCTTAATTAAGTCATATTATCATTATTATATTGTTATTTAGCTATTTAG